>CM051240.1:72160291-72501917 GCA_027917425.1 Gastrophryne carolinensis | reverse complement strand
TGGGGATTTGTGGGAGGTCCCTGGGTGTATGGGGGGCCGGGAGGAGCCTGTTTTTGCATGTCTGCAGTGGACAGCGCCATCTGGCGGAGGATTGCCCACGTGTAAGTATTATATATGGAGCAGGACGTACTGTATGCGTATAATACCAATTCTACAGGTGAGTATTTCACAGAATTGTATTTTTAACTTTTAAAGTAAAAAAATAAATAAATCAAAAACTTTTAGGCTGCTTTAAAGTGTGCCAAAACCCAGGATTTTGACTATCTCGGGTTTTGGTCCTTTCCCCAGGGGCACCCCGATGCACAATGCCCCACTATGTGAAACCCTTCAGGTCGCCCACTCCTACGCACCCACCCCCCCCCCCCCCCCCGGTCCTACAACGTATGCATCCAATCAGTGTGTCTGAGCAGCCGAACTGCGCGGGCAAGCGTCCTGCTAAAGGGATAGCGGGGATGCGACTGCTGCTCGCCCATGCGCCATTAGAGCGGGATGGAAGGTGAGTATACCGGGGGACGACCTGGGGGGTTTCACACAGCGGGGCATCCTGAAGGGGGAAGGGAATCTATCGGCCATGGAATTGTATAGAGTCCAGTTTGTATTCACTCCTGATTTGGGATGCCCCGCTGTGTGAACCCGGCCCCCCAGTGTCCCAGTTGGCGGTGGCATCACTGGCATTGGCTGCCGGTGTTTATATCAGGGTGAGAGCAAGGGGAAAGGTGAGACTTGCAATGACCCAGAGAGATACGCACAGAGGGGCATTCGAAATTTGGGATCCCCCAGGGAAGGGCCCTTTTAAACTCCAGGGACGGTGGGTTTCAGTCTACTTTAAAGAGGACCCATATTGGAGCCCCAAAAACAAACCCGGGTCGGCCGTTTGCTTCTCCCCGGAGCGCCACGATTTGGGATGCCCCACTGTGCGAAATCTCCTGGGATGGCTGTAAAATGTAGCATTCTGGCAATTCCAAGCTGATGTATGCTCCCGCACCAGGCCTAAATATATGGCTAGTGCGAGCCTTCACAGCTGGGGGTGAAGTTGCCGCTGGGGTTGCCCAGCACTCCACTCATTTGCTGGGTGATGCAACCTAATCAAATTAGAGGAACACGTGTGCTTTGGGATCCCTGGAGAGGTAAGAATGGGATGCCTCAGAGAAAAGATGGAACCCAGCCCTGGAGTCTCTTAAACTGTAGAGCCAGTTCTCCAGGATTTTGGTCCTCTTTAACTGACATAGTACTGACATAGTATAAGGGTGTCATAAGCCCCGCTCTATAAATATTAGGCATAGTACCTCAATGCTGACACCTGACATTTTTTCTTTTATTAAATTGTTGCTGCATGCCGTCCCCGCCCCCACCGTGGCTCCGCCCTCAGCATGTGCCTATGTTCGCCTACTGGCTAAAACATTGGCCTGCCCGTTGCATGAAACCCACCAAGTCGCCCCAACTAGCTCACCTTTCCCCCGCTCCTACGGCGTATGCGCGTCCTCCCATCCAGTCCGCGCTCGTTTAAGCAGCCGAGTCCAGCCGAGCTCCGCCGAGTGCCAGCTCCCAGAATCCTTTGCAGCAAGCAAACTCATTTGCATATGCAGTTTGGGGCTAAGGCTTGTAAGGATTTAACGGTCATTCTCGGTTTAACTCAGCAAAATCATTTATTTCATGAATATTTCTGGATAGTGGGATGGGTGATCAACCACCCCAAGTCTTCTCTCTCCCCATCCCTCCTTTCTGGGCATGAATCTGGATACCAGTCAGGCCAGAGTGTTCCTACCTCAGCCAAAGGTGCAGAGGATTCAGGATCTGATACGTGTTCTCCTGACCAGTCCTCGCCCTTCTATGAGGCTAGGGGTGACTCTGGTAGGTTTGATGGTGGCCTCCTTCGAGGCAGTCCCCTTTGCTCAGTTCCACATGAGGTTGCTTCAACTTCATCTATTGCTGAAATGGGACAGATGTCCACAGTCCTTAGATCAGTCTTTTCTGATTTCTTCCAGGGCTCGGCAGTCCCTTCAATGGTGGCTGGAATCAAGCAATGTGATGAGGGGCAGATCCTTTCTGGCCCCTTGTTGGGAGATGGTTACAACGGATGCCAGCCTGTCGGGCTGGGGAGGTTTCTGGAAGGATCATCATTTCCAGGGGTTGTGGGGTCCTCAGGAGGCTCACAACCCCATCAATGTCTTGGAGCTCAGAGCTATCCGTTTGGTTCTGTCTCGTCTGACATTCTACCGGTTCAGGTTCGATCAGACAATCGTACTGCAGTAGCTTACATCAATCACCCAGGAGGGACTCGCAGCAGGAGTGCCCTCAGGGAAGTTTCTCTGATTCTGACATGGGCAGAGAGCAATGTTCCTTGCATCTCGGCGGTGTACATTCCGGGAGTGGAGAACACGGAGGCGGACTCCCTGAGCAGGGGGAGTCTCTCGCCGAGAGGAATGGTCTCTCAACCGCAGGGTATTTCAGGCCCTGTGTCACAAGTGGGGGACTCAGGAGGTGGATCTCTTTGCCTCTTGGCACAATCACAAGCTCCCAACTTTTGTATCTCTGTCTCAGTATCCTCTGGCCCTGGCAGTGGATGCCTTGTCCCTTGCCTGGAGGGATCTGGGGTTTCTGTACCTGTTTCCCCCCTTCTCCATGGAAGGCAAGGTAGTGCGCAAGCTGGCTCTAGAGGGGGCACCAGCAATTCTGGTGGCCCCAAGGTGACCAAGACAGGTCTGGTTCGCAGACATCGTAAGATTGGCGGTAGATCAGTACAGGCTGCCACTGTTTCTGGATCTGATCTCTCAGGGTCAACTACGTTACCCCAATTTACAAACGCTTGCTTTGACGGCGTGGCTGCTGAAACCTTCATCCTGAGGGAGGAAGGTTTGTCTGAGGCGGTTATTCAAACTTTGATTAGAGCTAGGAAGAGGTCTTCCTCTACAATTTACTATATGACCTGGCGGTCCTATATTGACTGGTGTGAGGCTAGGGCCTTGCCTTGCAGGGGGTTTTCGATTCCTAGGATTTTGGAGTTTCTACAACATGGTCTGGATCTGGGGTTCCAGCTCAGTACTTTGAAGGGTCAGGTTTCTGCCCTGGCTGTCTTTTTTCAAAGGTCTTTTGCTTTGCATCATCTGGTCAAGACTTTTTTCCAAGGGGTCACTCATGTTCGGCCCCCTAGAAAGCCTTTGGTTTTGGGATCTAAATTTGGTTCTCTTGGCCCTCCAGGGACCTCCTTTTGAGCTGATGCAGGATGTGGCACTTTCTGTGCTCACTCAAAAGGTGGCCTTTTTGGTGGCTATTACTTCTGTTCGGCGTGTCTCTGAGTTGGTGGCTCTGTCTATTCTGGCCCCTTACTTTGAGAGACACCAGGACAAGGTGGTTTTTCGATTTAAACCAGATTTCCTAAGGTGGTTTCTGCTTTCCATCTCTATCAGGATGTAGTTCTCCCTTCCTTGTGTCCTAAGCCTAGCAATGACAAGGAGAGGGTTTTGCACTCTTTGGATGTGGTTCGTTGTGTGAAGTACTATTCGGGCCCAGGAAAGGTTTGGCGCCAGCCAAGTCTACCATTAGTAAATGGATACGTCAGGCCATTGTTGGGGCCTATTCCGCTAAGGAGAGGGTTCCTCCTTTTAAGATCACTGCTCATTCTACTTGTGCTGTTGGGGCTTCCTGGGCCTTTCAGCACCAGGCTTCTGTTGAACAAGTTTGTAAGGCTGCTACTTGGTCTTCCGTTCATACTTTTTCAGAGTTTTATAAGGTTGATGCGCAGGCCTCAGCGGATGCTGTTTTTGGCCACAAGGTTCTGCAAGCTGCAGTGGTTTAAATTGGTGCATTTTTTGCTGTATTTGGATCCCACCCATGACGGACACTGCTATTGGATGTCCCATATGTCATGAATAGTGGAATCGGGGTGTGTGACATACTTGGAATAATACCATTTTCTGATTACTCACCTTTAAAATGGGTATTATAAGTATGTCACACACCCCGCTTCATCCCGCCCTTTAGTATTCTGGATCCTTTATATGGTGAACCTTTTATTGTTAAGAATGTTTTATTAGTTCTTCCTGGTCCCCTTACTGCTGTCATATACTGGGGAATGTGTGGGAGGGTCCCAGGTATTTATGGACCGGGAGGGGCTTCTTTTTTGCTTTCATCTCTGCAGAAGTTCGCCCCTCTACTGGACCATAACCCATATGTCATGAATAGTGGAAGCGGGGTGTGTGACATACTTATAATACCCATTTTAAAGGTGAGTAATCACAAACTGGTATTTTCTTGATATATGAATATCTATACCACACAATAACAACAATTATAAAACTGATAAAGATTTTTTTTTTTTTTTTTACTATGAGCATATTGGTGGATATTCGTAAATCATATCATTACATGGGGCAATAGCTTTGATTACCTGCTGCCATGAATAGCTGATCCCTGATCAAGTTTAAAGGGTTTTAATGGTTTTTATTATTTGACTTTAGCATGGCATAGATTGAAATCATCCTTTTATGAGGTGCATAGCTTTGAATCCTCCTATAGGAGACTTGCTTTACTCCAGCCGCTGTCATAGCCGCTGCCGTACGCTGTGGGTTACCTACTCCCCGTGTGTAGCAAAGTATCGGCCGCGAGAGGTCCGGGAGCCAGCAGTCTGGTAAGGTGAGTAGGTCATTAATAAGCATGCAGTGGGACTTTTTTAATTTTAACTTTTAAAGTGAAAAAAAAAGGAAACAAAAACTTTTAGGCTGTTGGAGCCCCCCCCCCCCCCCAAAAAAAAACCTGGGTCGACCGATTGCTTCTCCCGGAGTGTCACGTTTTGGGATGCCCCACTGTGCGACATCTCCTGGGATGGCTGTAAAATGTAGCATTCTGGCAATTCCAAGCTGATGTATGCTCCCGCACCAGGCCTAAAATAAATGGCTAGTACGAGCCTTCACAGCTGGGGGGAAGTTGCCGCTGGGATTGCCCAGCACTCCACTCATTTGCTGGGTGATGCAACCTAATCAAATTAGAGGAACACGTGTGCTTTGGGATCCCTGGAGAGGTAAGAATGGGATGCCCCAGAGAAAAGATGTAACCCAGCCCTGGAGTCTCTTGTAGAGCCAGGTCTCCCGGATTTTGGCCCTCTTTAACTGACATAGTATAAGTGTGTCATAAGCCCCACCCTATAAATATTAGGCATAGTACCTCAATGCTGGCACAAATGTTTTTTTTTCTTTTATTAAATTTTTGCTGCATGCACCCCCATCTCCGCCGTAGCTCCGCCCTCGGCATGTGCCTATGTTCGCCCTACTGGTGAAAACATGGGCCTGCCGTTGTCTGAAACCAACCAGGTGGCCCCAACTAACTCACCTTTCCCCAGCTCCTACAGCGTATGCGCGTCCTTCCATCCAGTCCATGCTCGTATAAGAGGCTCGATTCAGAGAGACAATAAAAACCTTCCGTTTTAGTGCCGATGTCGTATTATTTTCAAATGTTCCCACTCTCGTATGAATGTGCGAGCGATTCTATGCATGCATTGTAAACCTTCTGTAAAGTTTCCATCCGTTCGTATGCTAGAGTACAAGTACGAGGATGTAATTTTCCATCGAGACTTTTCTGATTCATTTTCTCAGGTAACAATGTAGCCTTTCGTTTTTGCCCTTTTCCCATCGTATCCTCACACGAATCCTTTACGTTTCCCGATAGATTCTGTTTCCCTTTACCCAAAAATAATCTTCCGGACGGAAATCCCTACGATCTTGCACCTGCGCACTACAAACTTAACTCATTTAAGTGCTCGCCTACATATTTGACACCCTCACTTCTACTACAATGTGTTTAGCTAAATCACTTAGCGCTATCCTCCATTTTCCCTATTGGACTCTTAACCCTTCTATTGCCAGCCACGTAAATTTTACGTGGCTGCCTCTCCAAAAGTTAAACGCCAGCCACGTAAAATTTACATGCCTGACTTTCCCCATTAATAGAATAAAAAGTATAAAAAAAAATCACTTACCTGACCCCTTGTTTGATCCGGTCGGATCTCCTCTTCAGCCAGAGGGGCTGCGATCGCCAATTGGGCTCCTCCGGCTGCAGAGGAGGGCCCGGAATAGGGTGCCCCCCCCCTTCCCGTTTCAGCAGCCGCCGGGATTTGCCTGCAAAAAAAAAAAAAAAAAGATGACAGTTACTCACCTCCGCGCCCGCCGGCTCCCGCCGCCTCTCCTCTTCATGGGGGGGGGGGGGGGGGCTCCGATCACCCCCCCCACTCTTCCGTCTTCTGGAGGGGGCATTACAGCCCTCCTCCCTTTGCATCTTCCGATGGCGGCCGCCATCTTGGGTTCTGGCCCCACCCCTTCGGGGGGCGGGGCCGATGACATCACCGGCTGGTGTCTTCGGGGCACCCGGCAGTTCAGCTCTCAGTTGCCGGTGACGGCTAGTCAGAGAAGGAGGGAGGTAGGCGATCCTCCGATCGCCTGCCTCCCCCCTCCTCTGCCCAGCCGTCACTGACATCAGATCGCCGCGGGACACAGAAGATGAAGATCGGAGGTGAGTATTACTGGTGAGTAAAAATTATTTTTTTTTTTCAATAAAGTCATTTGAAAAAGTGTCTGTGTCTTTTTTTTACTTTTAACCCTTTGTGAACTGGTAAGGGGTCCATGTGACCCCTATACCAGTTCACAGGGCTCGGGGGTCTGGCAAGTCACCTGCGGCTAGCGGGTGACTTGCCATTAACCCCTGGCCCCCCAAATTACCTGCCTCCCCAAAGCCCAGGGGGGGAGGGGCAGAAGAGCCGTGGCCCTAGGCTATGACGGCTTGTAGCCGGCAGGGCCAGGGGCAACTAAAGCTGGCCCCTGTGTCCTGTTCTACAAGCCCCCATAGCTGGTCACAGGCTGGTTATGCTGGGTTGGGGGGACCTCACGCCATTTTTTGGGGGGATTTTTAAGGGTTTTAACCCTTAAAAATCCCCCAAAAAATGGGGTCCCCCTCCCTGGGAGGGACAACCCTATGTCATTTTTATTTTAATTAACCCTATGTTACCTGTAACCCAGTAGGTATAAAAGGCCTCCAGCAGCATCAGGAGAGTAGAAGCCTAAGTGATCAGCGTGGGACACAGGGATGGATGGGAGGTAAGTATTAAAAAAAAAATATCAAAAAACATTTTTTTTTTTTTAATAAAGATATTTTTAAAAAGTGTGTCTGTGTGTTTTTTTACTTTTAACCCTTTGTGAACTGTTAAGGGGTCCATGTGACCCCTATACCAGTTCACAAGGCTCGGTGGGTCTGGCAAGTCACCTGCGGCTAGCCATTAACCCCTGGCCACCCAAATTACCTGCCTCCCCAAAGCCCGGGGTAAGTATTAAAAAAAAATAATTAAAAAAATGTATTATTTTTTAATAAAGTTATTTTTAAAGTGTGTCTCTGTGTGTTATTCTAAGCATACAGCACGTCCTGCTCCCGAATAGTCATAACATGTGGGTAGTCCTCCGCCTCCGGCGCAGTGCACTGCAGACATGTAGAAAACAAGTTTCTCCCGGCCCTACATATACCGCAGGATTTCTCTGCAGTGCTGGAACTGCGAAGACATGAAGTATCTCGCTCTCGCAGGCGAGCGGGCCTTACGGCCCAAGGTCCTGTGGGACTTTTTCCACCCGTCCTCGTCAGAGGAAATATGCCTCCCAGCCTAGGCTGCGTGGGTCGGGTGAAGGTAGGTAGCACCTGGTGTGCTGAAAGGAGCCATGCTCCACCGCAATCCCCCTCCATAGGGTAGGCGGTCAGGCCGTTGGTGAGCCTCTAGAGGATGCCCCTCCCGCATATTGCCTTGCCCCTCATAGACTCAGTCCATGGACACCGTCTGCTTCTCCCCTCGCTCCCTCCCGTAACTCGGGGGAAAAGAAGGGGGGTGTGTGTGTGTGTGTGTGTGTGTGAGACAGCCCTAGTGCCCATTCGCCGTTAGACCTTGTCTTTTTTAATCAGGGGGTCAGTGTCGCGCATCACTGTACAGTGCGAGCCGTCTTTTCTCACTATCAGTCTGCCTCGGCAGATTCATCCCAGCGTGTCAGCATTAGATGTTACTTATTCTCCGCTGCCGCACTTGCTGTCGGTTAGAGCTTCGCGCTCTTTGGGGAGGCGGTGACTTGGCATGACGCGTCTTGCGTCACAGCCTGGCCTGGCCCTCCCCTCGAGGTTCGCTGGCACCATTTTCTCTATCTTCGCGCGCACGCGGGGTGTGGCTCGTCTCCTCCCTCGGTCATGTAAGTGCCCTCCGGGGCGGTATGGTTTCTAGGTTTTTCAAACAGAGCATGGCACTGACTCCTCTCCCCTTGTCCCATTATGTCTTTCAGAAACCAAGACTTCGTTACCGGCCACGGCCTAACATATATTATAACGGGGCCTCTTTACAAATTCTCCCACATTACTAGCGGGTTTCTGGGCCATCCAGGGTTGCTTATTGCATAATTCCCTATGTTATACTGCATAAAAATCACCATATGGAGGCATTTCAAAATTATGGAACCGGGGTCCCTCCGGGATGTGACCGGCTGCGTGCAGTGTGTGGCCAGACCCTGGCTGAGGCTGATAGGGCACAGGTCTGCGGACAGTGTGCAGCACAGGCATTGCTAACAGAGGATTCTCCCTTCCTCACCCCCGTCTCCCCGCCCCCAAACATCACTCATGATGAGTCCCACTCCAGCTGGGATGACCTGCAAGAGGTGCCGCGAGCGTTGCCCACGACGGAGCAGGTGCTTTCTGGATTGGCAGAGAGTAGGGGCCCGGGTAAAAAGCGTTCCCTGACGCCTCCAGGCTCTCCGGTTCCTGACGATACCGATGATTCTGCTGATATGCAGGACCCTGACCCTTCTGAGGAAGGTGAGCTATTCTCAGACTCGGGCTCCTCCCATGGGATGCCCGCGGGACGTGAGGAATCCGAGCCTGGCTCCTGGGGTCTGTGTGACACGGATGAAATCCTGATCAAGATTTTTGAGGTCTTGTCAATCTCTCCCCCTGGGGAGATCCCCAAGCCTAAAAAGGAGAGTTTCCATACAGCGCCGCCGCGCTTGGAGTTCCTAGAACAGGAACATTTCCAGAATATTATATCTCAGGAATGGGAATCGCCTGGTAAGCTTAAAGGGATTCCAGGGGTCTGGGATTGGAAATACCCTTTTCCCCCTGATGTGGTCAATTTATGGTCAGCTCCCCTGGTGGTGGACGCGCCGGTTATAGGGGTCACAAACCCCCCTTTTATGACTGCCCCCTTTTACCGTACCCTTCGGGATGCTGAGGACCGGCGCATTGACAGACTGGCCTCACACGCCTTCTCGTGTGCTGGGACGGCCCTGCGCCCGGTTTGTGCCGCGGCCATCACTGCGGTGGCCGTCAGGACTCTTGTCAGAAAGATACTGGATCACCGCCCTGAGGGCCTCCCTTGGGGGGTGTTTAGTGCGCTATCAGACTGCGAAGCCTTTGTGAAGTTTTTTCTATCGGCACTGGATGACACCATTAAGATGTGTGCTAGGAGCTCAGCACTTGCGGTAGCCATTCGCCTCCTGGTCTGGCTGCGACAGTGGGGCACCGATGGAGCTACAAAAAAGGCTCTCACTTGCCTTCCATTCAGAGGACGGCGGTTATTCGGGCCCGCTTGGACCTTTTTGGCAAAAAGGCTATAGCACCCTTCCGCAGAATGCCGCTCCGGCCTCCACGAGGCAGGGTCACCCCTCCACCTCCCTACGTTAGTGTCAAACGTGAATCTGAGGTGTGTTTCCAGCTGTTCGGCGTGGATTTCCAACATGGCGCGGGCAGACAGCGCCCTGGGCCTTCTGGCAGGACCAAGTCCAAATCTGCCAAAACCTCGCAAGCATGAAGGGGCGCCCTCGCCCGTCTGGGCGAGGGGGCGACTGCACAGCTGTCTCACATCCAGGATTATGCCTTCCCCTTCTGGTGGTTCTGGGATGTAACCCACCTGGGCTCAGGTGGGGCTCTCGCTGGACGGTCCCCCCTCAGTTTTTTTGTCAGGGGTTTTTTAGTCCCTGCTCTCCCTTCTGAAACTGGCGCAGGCCGGACTGGGCCTGCAGTGTTGGGCGCGCTTGTTAATCGCCTTAACGGTAGCGGCCATGGCCTCTGTATATAATTTCTCCATCCTTCCCCCTCATCAGTATGAGGTAGTCTGGACCCCGTTGGCCTATGACAGGCTTAGCAATTCTACCATTCACAAGTAGCCCATATATGACAACTTTGTCTTGGGTCACGGGTCCCCTGCGCGGGGGGGGGGGGGGGGGGGCTTTCGGCCCCTTACGAAGATCTAGCTCTTCTTAATTTATCTGGGGTCAGCTGGACGCCTAAGACTATTTCTAGTCAGTGTCACAGGATCACCCCTGCAGCTTGAGGCACTATTGGGGCCTTTCTTTCGGCCCAGGCTACTAGCCTGGCGTGGCTGGGGACACGCCTGAGGTGGAGCTTATGCGTTGGGACCTACTGGGTCGTCTCCCTTACTCCCCAGCCTTTGCATCAGACGAAGCGGGTCGGTTGGCCGACAGTGTTCCCCGGAAGCTACTGGATGGTTGCTTTAACACTCATCCCCTCACGATCACTTATCCAGTATTCCCCATTCCTGGGAAATCGGTTCAGGCTTGCTGCCTTCTTCTCTGGCATTAGGGGACCCCTGGTTACGGGGGCTCCGCCCCCCTTTACTTGCGCCTTGCCTTCACCAGGCGGGATGGCAGCTGGTGGGCCTGTCGGTGGCACATCAAGATGATGTCATTTATATACCGAGCCCTCGGGCTCTTCGGCGCAGTAGGTTACTAAACCTACATATGTCCCAGCACCCTGGTGCTTGGTCTGTGCTCATGCCTTCTTGGTATGGTGGTTCCTCTGGAGCTTCCCATATGCAAGGGCCCCGTCAAGGGGGCACTCCCCTTCCTTGCCAGCATCTCCTAGAGTATGGTCACCCTGGGTACCAAGTCTTGCAGGTTTGGAAGGGGAAAGGTAAATCTCTTCCACGACCCACGGGGTTCTAGGTTGGGCCCCTTAGAGGGTCCATCCTACCTGCTGGGCTTGTTGAAACGGCGGCCCCCTTTGACTCTATATGGCGGGCCTCCCCCTCCTTCAGGACCGGTCGGTTTATGGGGGACTCCTGGTCTGTTGAAAAACGATGGCATGGTTTTAATGCTGGTCTAAAGATTGTGACAGGTTACTACCTCTGGAGGGTCCCTGTTCCTGGACTGGGTGGGGTTCTACCCCCCCCTGCTTCTCAGCGGTATTCGCTTCTATGGATGCCCTTAGTGGCAGGTTATGCTATCCCGGGTTGCCCAGGGATCCTAGCGTGGGTCTGGTGGGCTCTCCCTCCTGACACAGGGCCTCTGCCCCTGTCCCTACTGTCCCAGGATATTCTTACTCCGGTCAGGGGGCCTGAGTATTTAGGCATAGCCTTGTTATTTCATATGCCTTCCTTTCATCAACCTACCTTGGGTTCTGCGCACGGCTGGCGGATAGGGAGTCCCATGGGATCTATGGCCTAGGCGCCCTGGGAGTAATGATTCGCAGATGCCTCTGCTGAAGGCTGCTGAATTGTGATATCTCTGTTGGGGTGCGGTTCTGCCCTTATCAGGGCTCTCCCTGTTTCCAATCAAAGGTCTCCTGTCTGGGGATTGACTGCTAATCGCCCCTTGGGGACGGGCCTCATCTTCTGGGTGACCTAGTATGAGAGGGGGTTTGGGAGCTAGCTCCCCAGCTTCCCCTTACTCCGCCTTCAATGGCTTGGTGGTATCCATATTGATGGGCATGGGCCTTAGTCTCTTCCCTGTGAGAGGTTTTTCGGTTCCCAGGGCCTTTAAAGCCATTACAGCATAAATTGGAGTTGGCTCCCCATCTGGGGACTCTGATGGCATAGGTCTGTCTTGACCTTCCTTCAGGAGTCTGGTTCTGTCACCCTTGTAGAGTATTCTCTTCGGGATTGCTTAGCTGCACCTCCCCAGTAGTTCCATAAGTCCCGTGGGGATCAATTTTTTCACTCTGTTACCCTGCGGACTTCCTGGGACCCTGCCAGGATGCGGCCTCAGCTGCCCTGTAGGCCACTATTCTGGGGCCTCCTGACTCCCGTCAGACATGTGCCTGAGACAATGGCTCTGGTTAGTTATTCCCTGACGCGATGTATACACATATATACTTGTACAGATGGATACGGCTACTGGCACCCCATGCCTGGGGGTGTTCCCCTTATGCTGGGCTTCCGGTTCAGGTGGTCTGTTGGAACTTTGATTCAGTTCTTTACTCTGGCCATGGCTGATCATTGTTAATACTAATATGAGGGCCTACATACCTCTACAGGTTTTGCACTTCTCCCCATGCTGGCCTTCTTGGCCTTTAGGGGGGACTGCCGTTCTTGGAGTCTACGGGCGCCTCCTTCGCTATGCGCCTGATGTCTATTCCAGCGCCATTGCGCCTTTTATCTGATCCTTCTGGATGCTCCCTGATCTTGAGGAAGCCTTGGCTTCCTGATAATTAGGGCTCTGTATTCCCGCCTTGGTCGGGTGAACTGTTTTTGTTCCCTTTGGGGGTGTTACAAGAGTTGCCACAAGGCTTCCTTGCCTGTGAGCTGGTTGGGTCACTACTCTGACCTATGTTCCTTCAGGGGAGCGTTTCTTCCCCTTTACTGTTTACTCCGCTATCATGGGTGCTTGGGTATCTCTGGCCCTTCAGCACCAAGGTTTTTCTCTGTTAAGTTCAATTACTTGACTTATGGCCGGTCTCTGTTCATACCTTCTGGTTCAGTTATGAGACTGACGTTGGAGCCTTTGCTCATGTCATGCCTGTTGCAAGTTTTGCAGGTGACAGCGCCTTCACTGTCCGCTGTGCCTTGCTTTTTCTGGGGATTCCACCCTGTTTATGGACACTGCTATTGGATGTCCCACATGTTATGACTATTCGGGAGCAGGACGTGCTGTATGCTTAGAATAATACAACTCTGTGAAGTACTCACCTGTAGAGTTGATATTAGACGCATACAGCACATCCTGCTCCACCCCACCCTGATTTCACTAATTCTTGATCCCCTGTATGGTGATTATTATCATTAAGATATTACTACCAGTTATCCTGGGTGGTTGGTTCCTCCTGGCTTCTCTTCTCACTGCTTTTCAATGCTGGGGATTTGTGGGAGGTCCCGCGGTATATGTAGGGCCGGGAGGAGCTTTGGCTTGATGCAGAGCCTCCCCGTTCAGCTCCCCTGTGCGTTTCCCCGTTGGTTTTGGGCTTTGATCGGGTCAGGAAAGGGTGCTACGTTGATTTTAGTGTGCGTTTATGCGCTCAGGTGTGCGCTCAGCCGCCTTTCCGATTGTCGGCTCGCAAGAGGCTGTTTGCCGGCAAAACGGACGCCTCGTTCATTGGCCCGTTTTTTCCAGTGATGCAGAGCCTTGATTTCCGATTGGATTCAGCCGAATAAAACGGGGCCGCCGAGCATTCACTTACAGCCAGTCTGACCAGCCGTATTGGAGCCCCGTGCTTTTTGGGAATGCATTCCTCTGTGGGCCAACATCAAAGGCGCCAGCTACGCCGTCTGATAGGGCCTGATGCAGAGCCTCCTCTGAACTGCCCTTAAAACCTTCCGATTGTCCGGGGCTCCCGTTTAAATCGTGGCTCAAATGTGATGCAGAGCCTCCGTCGGAATGGCTCCCTAACTGATCCGTCAATTTTACTTTACTCGGAAAGCTTTTTTTGCTCTCTCGGGTGCCTTCAATTTGATTGGGGCTCCCGTTCACGTTCACACGGGCGGCCCGTTTTTCCCTGATTTTTCCTGCCTTTTTGAACGTACCTGCTTGGTTTCCGTCGTATTTGACCTTCCATTTTGGTGGTTTTAGCAAGTATACTTACATCCCCATGGCTCTTCAGTTGCCAATCTGGCTACACGCAAGCGCACATCCCGCAAACTCCATTGGAATATGCATATGGCCACAAATGCAAATTTGACACACATCTTTTTTTTTTTTTTTTTTTTTTGGTGGGGGTTTCCTTGTCCATAATGCATACCTAAATCATCTAGTAGTTCCTTCTCCATTGTCCTTAATGCATACCTTTATTGTTTGTGTTTTTTTACTTTTTATTGTCCCATATCTAAACCTTTTGTGTGTCATGTAAATGTGTGGTGATGTTGTGTGATGGTACTTTTGCAGGAAACACAACTCTCGAAATATTATTATTTATTAGTTATTTTTTTTTGGGGGGGGGGGGTTTAATAAAAGTTTTTTTTTTTTAAACGAGAAAAAACATATTTACATATTATTTACAAAATAAAAAAATTAGGCCTCGGGGTCTGTAGCCTGTGTTCTTTGATCTGTGAATGAAAAACAACATTACTTTAGCATTGTTTTTTTTTTTTGTTTTTTGATTGTTTGTGCACTTATTAAATGGGACCTTCTGCGTGTTTTAATGAAAAGGCCAAACTCTTCAGAAACGTTGCCACAGCATCTTAAACTAATATATATTAATTTTGTAGTCAATAAATTATTATTCTTTCCCCCACTGTGCTGCAACTCAGTTCAGGAATTTAGGATACGTGCAACGCCATGTTGACTCTGAAGCATCACACTTACTGAGGAGAGGAGAGTGGGATAAGGTACAGGGGGTGGGTTATAGCTGTGCTTTGCTCACACAGAGCCGAGATGTGCTATGGAAAAGGTTGGTAAGATGATTTGTAAGGTGGACAATCTGCATGTACAGGGTGTGGGAAATATTTAAGATAGACTCTTATTCAGAGTTAAGGTCCACTTTAAGTGCTTTTTTATAAAAAAATAATTTGGAAATGTCTCTGAATTTTAGTTTTCAAATGTAATTGTTTGCTCATTTTCTTTAGTTTAAATAAATACCACTTACAAGGTTTGGCCCGCACATTGCGTCGGGGGCGGAGTCTCCCTTCAGCCTCCCTCTGTTGCTGTTGTGAATCTGTATGGATGACAAACACACTGATATTAGAGACTGTACTTTCATGAATAGAATATTAAGTTAGGCTTCTAGGTATCAATCTACTCACCTTCCCCAGCAACCTCTTCCTCCTCGCCCCCTTCCTCACTCATCCCTTGGGATGTTCCAGCGACGTCTGAATCTACAAAAATAGTGCACATGAGTATCTGTATTTATTGCATGTCTTTCCACATATCTAACTATATTTCCCTTAGCGGAGTCAGGTTGAGGCTCTGTTATGCTCGACTCCCTGCCGTCAGATCCCCCCCTCCCCTGCATGCTGAGGTCCAGCGGCTCCTCCGAGTCACTTACAGAGGAGGGGGTGGCCGTTGACCCTGGAGGTGGGCCACCTACACCTTCACCTGTTTCGCCCAACACTGGGCTGCGTGTCCTGGTCCGGGTGGGGCGGAACCGTAGATTCCATTCATGGGCTGAAATACAAACACAATCATTAAACCACGCCCAGGCGATGCCAGGGTTATAGGTGCATTTACATTTTCTACACTTACATGGAAAATGTTTGTTGAAGTACCGCCTCACCCGGGGCTTATGCCTTCTTTTTAAATCAGACCAGTGTTGGGCGATCTGGGTGAAGGTATAGGTGGTTTGGGTTCTGCGTTCTATCGCCTCCACCACCTCCAGGGCCAACGTCCGTTTGGCATAATCAGACGGCAGGAAATCGTAGCGATTCCTCAGCATCATCTGTTAATAAAAAATACAAGGACACACCATTAAGCCACCAAATACATTAACAAGTTTCCTGGCCTAACTCAAGTCACTTTATTAACCTCTTGCTGCCTCACATTGCCCTAGTTCTGCTCTCTGCATGTAGGCTAGTTTGTAGCTGCGTACATGGGTTAAACTAAGGTGGGCTGGTATGTAACATGACAAACTAAGTTGTTTCAGACTATTCTTGCGTTTTTTTCTTTTTTTATTACAAGGAATGTGTGCGCGCACATAAACGCACGCTCGCTCGCATACTCACATCCATGATGAGCTCGTTCTGCTCCGTTGTAAAGACGGCGGGGGACATCTTGGCTTGTTTTTCAAATTCTAGCTCTGACGTTCCCCCGCGGTGACGTGCGTGCGTGCAGGCGCGCAACCGCAGTTGGAAACATTTAAAGCTCAAGGCACTCCGCTTGGTGTGGGATACCATATCAATATGTGCAGACCTAAAGGGAGCACAAAGAGCCAACCAAGGCCAAAGCCACATAGCAGCCGCACACATGCCTCATCCTAAATAAAACAGAAAAGCAGGCACAAGACAAATGCAGAACATGCACCAACTAAAACGGTGGGGACTCCACAGACACGGGCACATTCCCAAAAACGCAGGAGCAAGGAGACATTAACCCATTCTCAACCACCGGCCCAAAAACCACACACGACTCCCCAGATAGCCAACCATCTATTTCAAGTGATGCAGGGGACAACACACACCCATGTGGGCGCTAACCACGCCGTGGGTCCCTAACAGCCCGTTTTTGCTAAGCACAAAGCATGGCTGTTGCCAATGCTGTTTGGGTACATTATGGTGTTCTGTCCATCGAGATACTGAACAAATCAAGCGGACCGTTGTGGAACTGAAATCATATAGTTGCCCAACAATGGGCATGCGCCGGCAGCAGAGGTAAAGCCCAAATGCATTTAGAGTCGCTTTGTGACCAGCATGTAACACTTATTAGGTGTGATTTAATCTTCCCCAGCCTGCAGACAGGGGGTGGTTTCAAGAAAATACATTGGCCACAAGGTCAGCACGGATTGTGTGTGTTGGGCCACTTTGTGTACCAGTGTAAGGAGGGGTCTGCTCATCAGAAATAGGGAAAGGTTCTGCACCCAGGTCAGTATATCGAGCAATCCTGCTTCTAATGGCAAGGTTGTGCAGGACCCCACAAGCAATAATTATTTTGATAACCTTGCCAGGCTGATACTGAAGAGAACCCCCACTGTGATCCAGACATCGGAAACGCATCTTCCACAACCCAAAGGAACGTTCCACCACAGAGCGAGACCTCCTATGGGCTGTGTTGTAGCGCTCCTGTGCCTGGGAAGATGGGTGCAGGATGGGTGTGAGCAGCCATGGTAACAAGGGATAGCCTGAGTCACCTGCAAAAATACAAAAGACAAACATAAGGTGGATGCCTAAAAAAAGGTTTAGGTGTGCATAGAAACATTAGTACACAGGGACAAATAGGTGAGCTAGGTATGGTGGGAGGAATTGACATTTTTACTGAGCCTACAAACACATGCAACCTGTACACTCATTAAAAATGTCTGCGTAATGCTACTGAGATAAGAGGGCCAGAACATAAGCCAATAGTGGAGAATACTTTCACCCATTAATTAAACCAAAAACCTTTTCAAGTTTCCAGGAAAGGTCTCACAGATTAGTGGGGTAGTGGCAAATACACATTCAAACCTGGGGGCCAAGAAATACAACTTTAAGACACATACCCAGTAACCATCCTCCAGAAATATCTCCAGATTGAAACCGTTGATAGAGGCTGGAGTTCCTCAAAATGTGCGCATCATGCGTGGACCCAGGAAAGCCAGCAAACAGACTGAAAAATTGAAGATCAGGGCCCGCCACTGCCTGAACATTGATGGAATGGCCCATCTTCCTGTTCCTGCACCAAGCAAAACACAAGTGTAATTAGTGTGAGCCTTAAAAAATGTGTGATAACCAGAAAAAAAGCAGACCCAAACCATATACCTGAACAGATATTCCTGGTCCGCAGGGGGGATGAGCGAGACATGTGTGCAATCGATTGCACCAAGGACGTTGGGCATGTCGGCTATGTTATAAAAGCCCAACTTAACCGCATTCCAGGCTTCCCCTGTCTGAGGGAAAAAAATGTAATTCTGTGCCAGGGTAGCCATGCCATCCAAAAACTTGGTTTGGCTGCGGCTCAGCGTAGACTGGGACATCCCCAGGGAGAAGGCACCCAGTCTCTGGAACGAGCCGTTCGCCAAAAATTGCAGGCAGCCAACCAATTTGGTCATACCTGCAATTGCATGCCCCTTTATTGTGGTGGGGGCTAACCATGGCCGCAGCTCGCTATACAAGGCATGGAGAGAAACACGGTTAAGGCGGGTGAGCTCGAATAGGTCAATGTCACTCATGCCATCGATGTCCAAAGGCGTGCGCTGCAGCCTGGTTTCTGCCATACTCAGAACTATTGGCTTGATGCAGAGCCTCCCCGTTCAGCTCCCCCGTGCGTTTCCCCGTTGGTTTGGGGCTTTGATCGGGTCAGGAAAGGGTGCTACGTTGATTTTAGTGTGCGTTTGTGCGCTCAGGTGTGCGCTCAGCCGCCTTTCCGATTGTCGGCTCGCAAGAGGCTGTTTGCCGGCAAAATGGACGACTCGTTCATTGGCCCGTTTTTTCCAGTGATGCAGAGCCTTGATTTCCGATTGGATTCAGCCTAATAAAACGGGGCCGCCGAGCATTCACTTACGGCCAGTCTGACCAGCCGTATTGGAGCTCCGTGCTTTTTGGGAATGCATTCCTCTGTGGGCCAACATCAAAGGCGCCAGCTACGCCGTCTGATAGAGATTCATTGCACACCAACTGAAACTTTCAGGTCTTTTTTTGTTTTAATACTGATGATTTTGCCATACAGCTCATGAAAACCCCAAAATCCTATCTCAAAAAAATAGCATATCATGAAAAGGTTCTCTAAACGAGCTATTAACCTAATCATCTGAATCAACTAATTAACTCTAAACACCTGCAAAAGATTCCTGAGGCTTTTAAAAAAGCCCAGCCTGGTTCATTCTCATACTCAAAACCGCCATCATGGGTAAGACTGCCAACCTGACTGCTGTCCAGAAGGCCATCATTGACACCCTCAAGCAAGAGGGTAAGACCCAGAAAGAAATTTCTGAACAAATAGGCTGTTCCCAGGGTGCTGTATCAGGGCACCTCAATGGGAAGTCTGTGGGAAGGAAAGGAAAAAATGTGGCAGAAAACGCTGCGCAACGAAAAGAGGTGACCGGACCCTGAGGAAGATTGTGGAGAAGGACCGATTCCAGACCTTGGGGGACCTGCAGAAGCAGTGGACTGAGTCTGGAGTAGAAACATCCAGAGCCACCGTGCACAGGCATGTGCAGGAAATGGGCTACAGGTCCCGCATTCCCCAGGGCAAGCCACTTTTGAACCAGAAACAGCGGCAGAAGCGCCTGACCTGGGCTACAGAGAAGCAGCACTGGACTGTTGCTCAGTGGTTCCAAGTACATTTTTCTGATGAAAGCAAATTTTGCATGTCATTCGGAAATCAAGGTGCCAGAGTCTGGAGGAAGACTGGGGAGAAGGAAATGCCAAAATGCCTGATGTCCAGTGTCAAGTACCCACAGTCAGTGATGGTCTGGGGTGCCATGTCAGCTGCTGGTTGGTGTTGGTCGACTGTGTTTTATAAAGGGCAGGGTCAATGCAGCTAGCTATCAGGAGATTTTGGAGCACTTCATGCTTCCATCGGCTGAAAAGCTTTATGGAGATGAAGTTTTCATTTTTCAGCACGACCTGGCACCTGCTCACAGTGCCAAAACCACTGGTATATGGTTTACTGACCATGGTATTACTATGCTCAATTGGCCTGCCAACTCTCCTGACCTGAACCCCATAGAGAATCTGTGGAATATTGTGAAGAGAAAGTTGAGAGACACAAGACCCAACACTCTGGATGAGCTTAAGGCCGCTATCGAAGCATCATGGGCCTCCATAACACCTGAGCAGTGGCACAGGCTGATTGCCTCCATGCCACGCCGCATTGAAGCAGTCATTTCTGCAAAAGGATTCCCGATCAAGTATTGAGTGCATAACTGAACATAATTATTTGAAGGTTGACTTTTTTTTTTATTAAAAACACTTTTCTTTTATTGGTCGGATGAAATATGCTAATTTTTTGAGATAGGATTTGGGGGTTTTCATGAGCTGTATGGCAAAATCATCAGTATTAAAACAAAAAAAGACCTGAAAATTTTCAGTTGGTGTGCAATGAATCTCAAATATATGAAAGTTTAATTTTTATCATTTCATTATGGAAAATAATGAACTTTAGCACTATATGCTAATTTTTTTTAGAAGGACCTGTATGAATTCCTAACCCCAATTACCCTCAAGTGACCCTTCTCTCTATAATCCAGGACCAATATCAACCTCAAATGAGGTTTGCTTAGACATCTACTCATTGCTGCCCTACGAAATGGTGTGTGAGACAGTAATCTGTGGAATTTAACACCGTGGGAAAGCCCAAATTTGGGCAAAGGAACAAAATGCCCCAGTTCTGCTGGGCCTGATGGGTGTGAAGGGAAGGAACCAGAACAGTGTCTTTTTAATGCTGTGATCATATTAAAGAGAAAAAAGGCAAGCTGGATAATGAAAGAATGAGATTTCTGAACTCATTTTTGGGAGTACCTTCAAAAATATCTGTCCTTTGGACACGTGTGCACCAAGTTTAGAGGGATAGTATTATCAAATCTCTGTATTTCATGTATGACTACATTAGTATAAGGCATATTCTTCCTGATGGGGAAAAATTAAAGATATATATTCAGAAAGGTAATCCAATCAGCATTTGCATTGCTAACATTTGGGAAATGTTATATATGAATGTAGGGGTGTAGTGCAAGAACATACGAGTGGAGTTTGGAGACAGTGAGTATTCTGATTGTTGTAGATCTTCATATGCTATTCCAAATGAAAACATTCTGAACCTATTCATTGTGGCCCTCAACCAGGTCTCAAATCATTTAAGTGACCTGCGCTCTGCTGTAGGTTATTGCAGTAGGGGAGGATCTAATAATTAGGGTCTAGATTGTCAGATTTTTTGTGCATTTTGGCTATTATTGCTCTGGCTGATGTAGTCCGCCCTTCTGGCTGTTACAAAGTTTTTTTCCAACCCTGTGGGGGATGACTATGGGATGTTCCTTGAGTACCTGATTTGGTGTAGCGAAATAGAATAAGGGAGAAAATATAATTTTGTGAACTCACCTGTAAAATGTCTTTCTCTATTATTCCATTCCAATAACTGTGTCAGTAGTTTGTGTTTCCCGTTATGTCTTGTGGCTATGTTTTGCCTTAATCCTTTAAGTGCCAGCCTTCCTAGAACCTTTGTCACCCTCTGTTGCCAGACCACGTTTCACTATTTTGCACTACACATTGTCAGGTACTGGGGCGAACGCAGTGACTCAGACGACAGTTCTCCTTCAAATTAAACGTCATTTATTGAAAATAAAGATTCAACAGCCAAACATCTTTTAACATCAAAGAAGGTTGCAGCCAAAATGCAGAATAGCAAGCGTTTACCTCACCGGCTCTAGTAAAGTTCAGGGTAGGAAAATGGAGCAAGCTGAAAAAGTCCTTGTCCAAGGTCCATTTACAGGGCATACGAGCCCACGCTGTTAATCCCCTCAAGTCCAAGTTTGGGGTGACACAAGCAAAGTCCTTTGGCGTTAATCCAGGTCTGTTATTCACATTGAGCAGTACGGCCAGGGCTCCTTACTCCAGGCTGGTTGACAGTAAACTGAAAGGATCAGCGGCTTCTTTTATTTAGGCTTCCCCTGTAATCAGCCTCATCACCTGTGTGAGGCCTGGGATCAGGGAACAAACCTGTAGAGGACTGGGGAATGTGAACTGGGTTCTGAAAACCCAGCATGGATTGTGCCTGATAGAGCATAGCAGGGGAAAAATAGACACCATTTATTGCTTTCCCATACACCTTACCACATGTTCAACTGTGATTTTTGATGGGATTTCCCAGGAAAATTATATATTGTTTTTTTCTGGGCTTCAACATGAAATTTGTATTTGAAATCTTGTTTGGCCTTTTTTTAGTGGATTCTCAATACTTATGGGTGAAATGTGCAAAAAAATTAAAATATCTATTTTTGGCAATTGGTAGTGTTTTTTAGTAATAAAAAATGTAAGTTTGTCAATAAAATCTTATTGCGAGTGATACCCTTTCCTGCCCAGGAGACTGAAACTGAAACAGCTCTTTAGGAGCTTTTCAGATAAAATATGACTATGCTATGCGCTAGGTGCACCTTGCAGTTTTTCAAAAATCAACCCTTTACATTTGAAATACTCTCAGAAACTATAAATTCTCTGGAAGTACACACTTAAAGCTTTCTAGGTGTACCAGACTTGTTTACGTGGACGTAGTTTTCTGGAAGTAATCTCTCCATCGATTCTTTGGTTGCACAGAGTTTCCCTAAAAAAGAATAAAAAAGAAGAATCAAAGCCACATTTTTCTAACAAAAACTATATGCAAACAAAAGAAAAGTTAAATCTAAAAAGCAAGGTCCCCCGAACAGAACAATACCCAACATGCATAGGTACTGTCAAGGGAATAGTTGGCAAACACCCCAAAGTAAAGCATGCGGGTAACGGTAATTTTTCTTGAAAATTTCAGCTCTGCAGACAAAGTGCACACCCTACTCTTTTTCAACCAAAACAACCCTTTACATTTGGAATACCCCCATAAACCATCCCTGAAAGTACATATGTTAAGCTTTCTAAGGGTATCCAGCTTGTTGTAGTGGGCTCATCTTTCTGGAAGTAATCCCTCCAGGAATTCTTAGGTTGCACAGGGTTTCCCTAAAAAATGTATAAAAAAGCAGAATAAAAAACATGTTTTCCTAAAATATCAATATGCAAATAAGAAAAAACAAGCTAAATCTGAAAGCACAAGGTTCCCTCGAGCAGAACAATACCCAATATGCATAGGTACTATTAATTGCCCGCCTACTTGACGTTTTGTCGCCCTCTGTTGACAGGTCATTTTTCCATTTTGTGCCATTTTTAACCGCGATTCTTGCAGCAATTTCCAGGAAAATTATATATCTTTTTTTGCAGCAGAGTTTAGGCTTTAACATGAAATTTCTTGTTTGTAATTTTAGGCAACAGAACGTTAGGGGTTAATTAAAAAAGAAAACGACATAGGGACCCCCTATTTTTGCCCCCCCGCCTGCCGGCAACAGGCCTGCCATGGGCCCGGGCTCCTCTTTGCCCCCCCTTGGGGAGGCAGGTAATTGGGAGCCAGGGGTTAATGGCAAGTTACCCGCTAGCCGCAGGTGATTTGCCAGCCTGCAGCCTTGTGAACTGGTATAGGGATTTCATGGATCCCTTACCAGTTCACAAGGGGTTAACAGTAAAAATTAACACACACACACACACACATAAGAAAAAAAATGACATTGATTATTTTTCTTTCTCTACTCACCTCCGATCCTCTGCTGTACCCCGGCGATCATGTCCCACGACGCTCCGATGGTAGCTCTTGGGTGATCAGTGGAGGAGGGCTGGGGGTGACCGAGAGTCGGCGACCCAGGAAGTAAGAAAGAGGGCGATTACTCGCCCTTTTCTCACCACGGAAGAGCCCGTGGGGGCTTAAAGTCAGCTACATGCATACCTATTTTTACTGCTCCTGCATTACTCTAATCCTAGATAATGGTGCCTGTTTTAGCTGTAAAGCTCCGCCTCCTCCATTCATTGCCACTGCTGCATGTGCCAATGATGTCTTTGCCACACTCATGCAATGACTGATCTGCAATCCTACAGAGAGGGACAGCAAAAATAAAGTGTTTCAGGTGATTTGCTAAGCAAAAAATACAATTTTGTGAATACTCACCTGTAAAATGGGTATTATAAGTATGTCACACACCCCGCCTCAAGAAATTCATAACGTCTGGGTAATACTGACCTGTAGAGGGCGATATGCAGAGATGCCAGGAAAAAAGAGAGCCCCTCCCGGTCCATAAATACCTGGGACCTCCCACTCATTACCCAATATAAGAACAGCAGTAAGGTAAGGGACCAGGAAGAGCATAACAACGCAAAGTTCACCATATAAAGGATCCAGAATACAAAGGGCAGGGTGAAGCGGGGTGTGTGACATACTTATAATACCCATTTTACAGGTGAGTATTCACAAAATGGTATTATTCTAAGTATGTCACACACCCCGCTTCAAGAAATTCATAACGTGTGGGACACCCAACAGCAGTGTCCATAAAGGGCGGGGATACAAAACAAGGCACAACTTAAACCACTGCAGCTTGCAGAACTTTGCGGCCAAACACAGCATCCGCTGAGGCCCGAACATCAACCTTGTAAAACTTGGAAAAAGTGTGAACAGAAGACCAAGTAGCAGCCTTACAAACTTGCTCAACAGAGGCCTGGTGCTGAAAAGCCCAGGACGCCCCAACCGCACGAGTAGAATGAGCAGTAACACGAAAAGGGGGTACCTTCCCTTTGGCAGAATAGGCCCCAACTATGGTCTGACGGATCCATTTACTAATGGAAGACTTGGCAGGCGCCAAGCCTTTTCGGGGCCCGGAGGGCACCACAAAAAAGGCATCCGTCTTACGAAAGGAAGACGTTACCTCCAAATAATACTTCACAACACGAACCACATCCAAAGAATGCAGGGCCCTCTCCTTGTCATTGCTGGGATTAGGACACAGAGAGGGCAGAACAATGTCTTGGTTTAGGTGAAAGGCAGAAACAACCTTAGGAAGGAAATCGGACTTGAAACGAAAAACCACCTTGTCCTGATGCCCCTCAAAGTACGGGGCTTGAATGGACAAAGCCGCCAACTCAGAGACACACCTAACCGAAGTGATGGCTACCAAAAAGGCCACCTTCTGCGTAAGTGAAGACAAGGCAATATCATTCAAGGGCTCAAAAGGAGAATCCTGAAGAGCAGAAAGAACCAAATTCAAATCCCAAACAGGAAGCAAAGGTTTTCTAGGAGGCCGCATGTGCGTGACTCCCTGGAAAAAAGTCTTAACCAAAGGATGTAGGGCAAATGACCTTTGAAAGAACACCGCCAGGGCAGAAACCTGCCCCTTCAGAGTACTAAGCTGGAGCCCCAGGTCCAGACCATGTTGAAGAAACTCCAGGATTCTAGAGATGGAAAATTCCCTACAAGGCAACGCCCTGATCTCACACCAATCAATATAAGATCTCCAAGTCCTATAGTAGATATTAGAGGAAGACCGCTTCCTAGCACTAATGAGAGTTCGAATCACAGCATCGGAAAGACCTTCCTCCTTCAGGATGGAGGTTTCAGCAGCCACGCCGTCAAAGCCAGCGTTGGTAAATTGGGATAACGTAGTTGACCCTGGGTGAGCAGATCTGGCAGCAGGGGCAGAACGGACTGATCCTCTGCTAACCTTACCACATCTGCGAACCAAACCTGTCTTGGCCACTTTGGAGCCACCAGAATTGCTGACGCACCCTCCAGGGCCAGCTTGCGCACCACTCTGGCCATCAAGGGAAACGGAGGGAACAGATACAGAAACCCCAGATCCCTCCAGTTCAGAGACATGGCATCCACTGCCAGAGCCAGTGGTTCCCGTGAGAGAGACACAAATGTCGGAAGTTTGTGATTGTGACGAGAGGCAAAGAGGTCCACCACCGGGGACCCCCACCTGAGACAAATCAAGCGAAACACTTTGGGGCTGAGAGACCATTCCCCCGGCGAGCTGAGAACCTGCTCAAAGAGTCCGCCTCTGTGTTCTCCACTCCCGGAATGTAAACTGCTGAAATGCACGGGACGTGGGTCTCCGCCCAGGCCAGAATCAAAGACACTTCCTTGAGGGCACTCCTGCTGCGAGTCCCTCCTTGGTGATTGATGTAGGCGACCGCCGTCCGACCGGACTTGAACCGGCAATCCTTGCAACTGATGAGTCAAGCGAAACAGAACCATCCTGATGGCCCTCAATTCCAGAACATTGATGGACTCGAGGCCCCCACAGTCCCTGAAACTGACGATCCTTCCAGAACCCCCCCATCCTGATAGACTGGCATCCGTGGTGACCGTCTCCCAACAAGGGGCCAGAAAGGATCTGCCCCTCGACAGATTGATTGGATCCAGCCACCACTGAAGGGAACACCGAACTCGGGGGGTCATCAAGAAGGACTGATCCAACGACAGTGGGGACCCGTCCCAGGCCGCCAACAGATGGAGCTGGAGTGTCCTTGTGTGGAACTGAGCAAAGGGAACCGCTTCGAAGGAGGCTACCATCAATCCCACCAGCCTCATCCCCAGTCTGATGGCCGGACGAGGGATAGACAGGAGGAGTCGAACCAACTCCTGAATCAAGAGAACCTTGGACTGAGGAAGAAACACCCTGGCCTGGGAAGTATCCAGGGACATTCCCAGAAAAGACACTAACCTGGACGGAGAAAGGGAGGACTTGGGGTAGTTGATCACCCACCCGAATCTCTCCAGAGTGGACACCACAGTTCTGGTGTCCAATACCGCTTGGCTGAAGGAAGATGCCATAATGAAAAGGTCGTCCAGATAAGGGACAATGCGAATACCCTGGGCTCTGAGGAGAGCCATCACCCCGGCCAGCACCTTGGTGAAAACCCTTGGAGCCGAGGTAAGACCGAAAGGAAGTGCCACAAACTGAAAATGCCGATCCTCCACCACGAACCTGAGAAATCTCTGGTGCGCTGGAAAAATCGGCACATGCAGATAGGCGTCCTTGATGTCTACGGACGTCAGAAAGTCCCCCTGCCGAAGAGAATGGATAGCTGAACGCAGCGTTTCCATGCAAAATTTCCGCGGACGGATGAACCTGTTGAGGATCTTTAGATCCAGAATGGGTCGAACCGAGCCGTCCTTCTTGGGCATCGTGAACAGATTGGAATAAAAGCCCCGACCCTTGTCTGAGGGGAGCACTGGGCAAATAACTGCCATATCCAACAGACTCTTTACTGCCGCCTGGAGCTCCTGCGCGGCCAGAAGGTCCGAAGGCACCCGAGACCTGAGGAATCTGGGAGGGTGCCGAGCTCGAACTCCAGCTTGTAGCTGGAAGTCACCACTTCCCAGATCCATCTGTCCGAGACCTCCCGGTCCCAGACCTGGGAGAAGTGTTGCAGCCGTCCCCCCACCCACATGGGTGAGGGTGCCCCCTCATTGCTGAGCTGGCTTGGCAGCGGGTTTGGGCTTAGAGCCCCAGCTGTATCCTGGGTGGGCACGTCCTCTTCCCCTGTTCCAGGAATCTCCTCTGGCTGCGGGGAAAACAATTCCTCTGCCAGCTCTAGCCCCACGAAAGGAAGGAGCAAAGGAACCCGCCCCCCGAAAGGGACGACGCTGTTTTTTGCGTTGAGGTAACTTACCACCCTTGGCAACTGAATCCAACTTCTCACCAAAGAGCCGGGGAAGAGCGGTCAGTGACTTTTTAGACACAAAATCAGCCGCCCACTGGCGCAACCAAACCGAAAGCCGAATAGTCACCAATAGAGCCGACGTTCTGCCACACATCATCAGTGTGTCATCCAAGGCGGCTAGTACAAATGACAAAAACAATTCACACCTTTTTAGGCCAAGGAACTCGTCACTATCCGGATCTAACCCGGAAGAAGTCAACAGGTCCCTGACCACCGACCTGGTAGCCACCACCAGCAGCGCTGAAGCACAAACCAACCTCATGGCTGACCCAACACTGGCAAAACCATGACAAGCCATTTAGTCAATGCGTTTATCCTCACCATCTTTAAGCGTGGAGCAATCAGGAGAATTTAAAACAGTAGTGTTGGATAAACCCAGAATCTGTGCATCCACCTCGGGAGGGGACACCCAACGCTTAACCGTATCCAAGAGAAAGGGATATTTTTTTCCCAACCCTGAGGGACACCTGGGAGCCGGGCAGGCCTCTCCCATTCCTTAGCAATAATCCCATCAAAATGCTCTTGGTTAGGAAATTCCAAGCGCGGCCTGGATTCTTCGAAAAATTCCCCCTTTTGCTGTGGAACCGCCTCAGGAGGAGAAATAGCCAAAACCTCAAACATCTGAGCCAGAACATTAGGAGTATCCGAAGACCTCCCCAAGGCCCGCTCGGTATCAGCAGCCACAAACTGCTGATCGTCTGAATTATCTGATTCTTCATATACCTCCCCTTCCTCAAGTTGGGAGTAATCAGACCAGTCCAGATTATCAAGATCATCCAAGTCGGCCGCCGGTGAAGACGGCGACAAGTGCTTTCTCTTAGCCGGAGCCTTTCTGGTGACCGTGCTGGAGAATAATTTTTCAAGATTGGCCAATCGGGCACACATCTCCAATTGCAACTGCCCGCCCATGACAACGTCAGACTGGGCACGGATCAAACTGGGAGGGGGGGGAGGAGAGCCCGGCGGCGCTGAACCAGACGCCTGGGGTCCGGACTGCCGCGTAATAGTCTGCTGTGCGCATAGTATACACAGAAATACATCATCGCCAGTAAGGGATGCCCCACACTCCATACACTTCCGGGATTGCCCCGAGGGGAGCCCGAGCCCAGTATCCGGGGATGCCTCCATAAGGTGAACTTATAGTTGGTTGCAAAGACCGAGGGAATTACGCATATAAGCAACCCGGGATGCCCCTTTAATGTCCCAAGTGGGAGGATTTGCAATAAGCCAATTAAGAACCCAGGGACCCTAGGACCGGGAGAAACCCCCTAACACCACTGTAGGTTATATCTGAAAGACATAATAAAAAAGGCTAATAAGAAAAGCGGAGTATAAAATATATATATATATATATATATATATGACATAAAAATATATAATTATAGGTGATGGGACAGAAGGGGGGCCCACCGGGCCACTCACTGTGGTCCTGAAGACAGCTTCCTCTCTCCGTGAGGTAAAGAGCAGCTCTGAGGAGAGAAGGGGGGAGTGGCCAGCTCCTTCTGAGGAAACAGGCACAGAGAAAAGCACCTCAGCAGTGCCTGTGACACAGGGGCGGGCCGCAGCGCTGGAAAACCCGGCCCCGCCCCCAAGAGTAAAAGCGTGAGGGGAGGAGCTCCCCTCCGCCATGACAATGCAAAAAGGCCGGCACCACAACCATGTGCGGCTGCGGCGCCGGTCTCAGAAGAGACAGAAGGAGGGGAGCGGGCCGTGGCTTTGACCCTGACGCCCGGCCCCGCCCCTTTTACCTCAGGGAGAAAGCCTGCATAAAAATGGCTGCCACAGCGCCGTTTTGACAGAGAAATACACGCTGTTATGAAGTAATAAATAAGTTAATAACTATTGGGAGGATAATTTAATAAATTAATACATTAAAACATTCTTAAGAATTAATGATTACAAAATTTGGACCTAACACCGAATAAGGGGCCCTGCTCCTACCCTCCGCTATCCCGCTAGAGCAGGGGTACTCAAATGGTGGACCGCGGTCCGAATCCGGACCGCAGACGCCATTTGTCCGGACCGCTGCCCAGGACTGGTGTAGTGTCAAGCAGGGCCGGATTAACGTAGGGGCGGATGGAGCTGCCGCTCCAGGCCCCTACGTTAAGACAGGCCCAGCAGCCTGCAAACGCGGCCCGCATAGGCCGCGGCCGCCTGGTCTGCCACTGCAGTGTTCCCCCTAAGGTGCGCGGCCGCGCAGCCCCACCTGCCGTCCGCGCACAGGAAGCCCCCCCTGTCCCGCCCCTTTAAGAAATGTCCCGGCTGCTGCTGGCTCCACGGTGGAGCGGTGTGCCCGGGTAATTTGCTGTGCGGCGGCATCAGAAGTTCCGGCCAGCAGAGGTGCATTGTGGAGGCAGAGGGAGGCCCAATCACGGCTGGGCCAATGATGGAGGAGTGGGCGGGGCATAATTACGCTGTGGCTGGGCAGCGGGCTTTTGCTGAAGATAGGATGGCTCATGGCTGGAAAGGAAGGAGGACAATAAGGTAAAGGCTCCCGCTGCCCGCAGCGCTGTCACTAGCCCGGCGGGACTTTTATTTAATCACGTCAGGCTCAGGCTGTCCGGGAGCTGATTGACCTCTGCCTCCCCTCCCCTGACTGTCAGTTCCACATGACTGCACAGGGGAGGGGCTTGCAGAGTGAGGCTGTTCTCGCGTCCCCCTCTCCTCCCCCACGCTGCGATCATCAGTGTAATGGACTGGCAGGACACAACAATAAAGGAGGGAAAAGGCAAGTCCCAGTGTCCCACCCGTGATGAATTAGCTGTGGCCAGTCTGCCTCATTCACTTCTATGCTGTGTTTCCTTTCCATTCTCTGTCTTTTTCTCCCTCTCTCACTTCTTTATCACTGTCCTTTTTCTTTCTCCCTTACATCCCCATCTCTATCTCTCTCTTTCTCCCTGCTTTCCCTTTTTTGTCCTCTCTTGCTGCTTTTATTTGTCCATTCCTTCCTTCTTTTTCTCTTCCTCTTTCTCCCTCCGCACCTTTCTCACTGTGTTCTCTTTCTTTTTTTCTCCCTTCTTCCCTGTCTCTCTCTCTTTCTCTCTCTCCACCACGCTTTATTCTACCTCTTTCTCAACTTTCATTCTCTCTTTATCTTTTGTGCTCTTTCCTTCATCCTTTCCCTCACTCCTTCCTTTCACCCTTCCCTTCCCTCTCTACCCTCCTTCCTGCATTTCCTCTCTCTTTTTTCTTCCCCCACTCCTCCCTTCCCCCTCTCGTTTCCTTACCTTTTCTTTCCTCATTACATTCTTCTCTTTCCACCTACTGCCTTCTTCCTTCCTTTTGTTCTTTCACTCCCCTTCCTCTTTGTTATTCCCTGTTCTGGCTCTTCTCTCTCTCCCTTTCTTCAGTTCTCACTTCCTTGCCTTCCCTCCCTGTTTCTTTTCTTACTCCATTCCTCCTTCCCCTGGCCCGGGGTGAGGAGGCCATTACCCAGGACCAGTTCATCGAGCTGCTGGAGAACCGGGCCAGTGGCCGAGAAAGTGCAAGGAGGTGAGATTCCTGTCCCCCATTTACTTCCTGCTTCTGTCATTTACTTCCTGCTTCTTGTAGAGTGCAAGTTCTTCAGCTACCCACGGCAGACCCTGGTAAGTGGACCTCCACTGAAAGTAGTTGAGTACCCCTGCGCTAGAGAGAGGGGCATTACCCAAAGGGGGGGACCACCACCCTTCTGACTTGCTCGCCGACTGCAGAGATGAAGACTGGGTAATGAGTGGGAGGTCCCAGGTATTTATGGACCGGGAGGGGCTCTCTTTTTTCCTGGCATCTCTGCATATCGCCCTCTACATGTCAGTATTACCCACACGTTATGAATTTCTTGAAGCGGGGTGTGTGACATACTTAGAATATATCCATTTCTAGTTCTAAACCCAAAGAAGAGACTATCGGCAGAGGCTTTGGGCAAAAGTATTTTACAAGTTCAGTGGGTTTTGGTCCACTTTAAGTGTAACCATGAGGTTGCTTTTCTTTCAGGCGTTGCACCTGTCTTGCTTTTAAATTACTAAGGCGCAGCATGATATATGTAAGAGTTATTTTTGTATGCTTGCAGTCACACCTCTGGCAAGGACTTGACTCATGAGTATCTGACTTGGTGTACCATAATGGAATATTATGCAAATACATTTTACAGGTAAGTATTTTTTTAATTAATTAATAAAGCCACCCATCCTTACCCCCTCCTCATATATAGCCCCTACAAAAAGTACTAGGTCTGTGGCTACATTCACCCCTGCCCATGACTTGCCACTGCAATATAGCCACACCTATAGAGTGCACTTGTTGGCTGGGAAGCACATTAAAGGTCCAGCTCCGTGGCTTGTGGGTTGCCGAGGGGCAGTAAAATCCCCAAGCTTATTTTTGGCCCCAGTCCATCCCTGCCTACCTTGTTGATAAAGTACTAAGATAAACCTTAATTTAAAGACATTTAAATACATTTGTATGCAGTGACTCCAGAGACTGTCTGTTGGGGCTCCACAGAGGCCCCTTCCTGGCTGCTGTTCCAAAAGCTTACCATGGCTCTTTCAGAAGCTGCAATTGGTGGCTTCAGAGGAGGCCTGCAGCCGAAGACCCAGCAGGGTGCAACAGAAACCCAAGCATACAAGGTGGAGAGATGCTCGGGACCTGTGAGGGCAGGGGAAAAGCCATTAGAGGCAGCAGCAATGAGCCAGAAGATGGTGTTGAGTACAAAACCTACACCAGTAAAACATGATTCATGTGCTTTGCCTGCCCTGTCAATGGACTTGATTGTGTTGCGCTGCAAAATGCTGTATGGTGCCCAGATCTGATTTTCACAGGCATGTTTTTCTGGGCCAAAATGCTAGTCTCATGATGACCTTTTCAGAAATTTAGGAGCTTTTACATGTGTCAATATTGATCTTAATTGGTGTTTATTTGACTCCAGAATTTTATTATGACACTGAAGAGAAAATAACGTAGGAATGCCTTGTAAAAACCCCAAGCTTATTTTTGGCACCAGTCCTTCCCTGCCTACCATGTTGATAAGGTAACAATTACATACAAATAATAGAAGTAAGAAAATTTTACTAAACACACACTCCCTACAATAATCCTTTATTTCATGACATTTTACATAAATAGCCTACCTCCATTAATGATTGGTGAGGCTTTTTCAAGTCCAGCAGATTTAGATTTCCAATAAAAGGAAGAGGTTTAGGGCCAGCATGCATCTTCGCCGTTCTTCTCTTGGATCCATTAATCCAGTAAATTACCAAAGCAATGAAAGTGGTAAAATACAATAGTACGTCAGCCCTAGTTAGCAAGGCCCTGCTGTATGTCTCCCACTGAGCCCCAGTCCTTCTACCCCCTGGGTCATCTACCCCCATGACTCCATGCACCCTGCGAGAGACGCAGTCTGCATTCTTCATGGCTGCTGGCTGGGGCCTGAGCTAGGTGGCCAGGCTCCCTGGTGTCAGTATGTTTGTAATTACTACCACCTCCCCCTCCAAACGATGAACAGCATGGCTGCCAGTGTTTTGAGGGGGAGGTGGACTCTTTGCAAGGGGGGCCAGCTGCGTCTGAGATGCTGGTGGGGGGCGTGGCTTCAACTGGCTCGGGGAGGGGGGGGGCTGGACATGTGAGGTCCGCAGCTCCGCCCTCCTCACTAAGGGCACGAGACAGCGCCATCTTGTGTGATGCCATGAGGTCCCTGCTGCATCCCCAGATTGTCTCTTGGGAGCTCCTGCACTGCCTCCCTGTTCTCCTGGGCACAGTATCGGATCCAGCTCGGCTACTGCCCCACGGCTTTAACTGGTGAGGTAGGACTCCCTCTGGGGGCAAAGCCTTTTGACTTGTACTGATTCCTTTAGGGTTCTGACATTGTTCTTGTTGTTGCAGGATGGAGGTCCGGAAGCTGCTGCATCCTTGGCCCGTGTCGGAGCTGCAGGGAGGTTGCTTTTCTGGTAGTGCAGGAAGGTCTGACCAGTAGTTGACAGGTAGAAGGGCGTGGGGACCAGCGCTCCAGCTGCAGTTAGAGCAGCCATATTCTAAGTATGTCACACACCCCGCTTCAAGACATTCATTACATGTGGGTATACTGACCTGTAGATGGCGATCTTGCAAAGTTGTCAATAAAAAAAGGTAAGACCCTCCCGGCCCATAAATACCTGGGACCTCCCACTCACTCCCCAGTCTTTCATCTCTGCAGAGGCGAGCAAGTCAGAAGATGGATGTCTCCTCCTTGCAGGTAGCCAGGATGACTCCCGGCCCTCTATTCTTCTATTCCTGCCCGGATCCCTTTATTTACGTTACTTGCCTCCCAGCCTAGGCTGCTGGTCCGGGCAAGGGTAGATGGCACCCTAGGTGCTCAGGAGCCTTGAGACCCCATAACAAGGGGTAACCGGGTTGGTGACCCCGGTTTGGGATGCCCCTTCCCTTTGCCCTACCCTAGCATGGATTCCCCCTTTCCCGGATACCCTTAGAGGGGGGGGGGGGGTCCTTTATGGATTCATCTTATTATTTTTATTGTGTGTGTGTGAGGTGCTTTACTGTGCATGTTTGACTTCACAGACTGGCGCCGGCGATCCCGCGGCGCCGGCCTCCGGCATGTGGCAATGGCGGCTGTAGGCGCCCATGAGGTGCTTCTTCTCCTCAGGGCGGGGGGGGGGGGCGGGCCCGGGTGCTCCCGTGCTGCGTGGCGCCATTTTCAGGTCCCGGCTTCTGGCCAGGAGAGACGGGGGAGGGGTGGGGCCGGGCGCGACGCACGAACCGCGCCGGCCCGCCCTCCCTCTTCCTACTGCACACTACGCGTCTTCCACTTCCCCTTCTGCCTGGCGTGCGGGACTCCGGTGGGGTGAAGGTCGGGTGAGTGGCCTGTGGCCCATCAGATGCTCTGTTATTAACTCTTTAAGGACATTTGCTAGCATGATCTGATTGTGTGTTTTGTTTGTGTGTTCCAGGTGGACCATTGATCCTATTAAAGGGGGGTTCTCCCGGTCCTAAGGTCCCTGGTTAAATTTAGTTGGCTTAAAATTCCTCCCACTCGGGACTTAAAGGGGCATCCCGGGTTGCATTACTGCGTAATTCCCTCGGAGCACTGTACACATATATATATATATTAAAAAATCACCATATGGAGGCTTCCCCGGATACTGGGCTTGTGTCCCCCTCGGGTCAATACAGGCTGTGTTTGGGGTGTGGGGTATCCCTTTTGGGGGATGATGTATTTCTTTGTGTACCCTGTGCGCAACGGTCTATTATGCGGCAGACCGGATCTCAGACGTCTGGTTCTGCTCCGCCAGTCTACTCTCCGTCTCCCCCTCGCTTGACATGTACCCCATGTGATGTGGTCATTGGCAGGGAGTCGCAATCTGAGGTGTGTGCCAGATTGGCCAATCTTGAAAAATTGTTTTCCAGTGCCGTTGCTAAAAAGGCCACGGCAAAGCGAAAACATTTGTATACAGCCACGCAGGCCCTTGATATGGAGGAGTTTGACTCCCTGGATTGGTCTGATTGTTCCCCGCGTGAGGAAGGGGAGCTGTATGAGGAGTCTGAGGGCTCCGATGAGGAGCAGTTTGTGGGTGCTGATACCGAGCAGGGCCAGGGGGATTCCTTGGATACCTCTAGGGTCCTGGCTCATATGTTTGAGGTCCTGGCTATTTCTCCCCCGAAAGGCGGCTCCTCCGCTGAAGGGGAAGTTCCTTGGTGAACAAGCCGCGCATGGAATTTCCTTATCAAAAGCATTTTGATGGTATCATTCTCAAGGAATGGGAGAGGCCGACTCGGCTTCCGGGTGTCCCTCCGGGTTGGGACAAAAAATATCCCTTTCCGGCGGACGCGGTGAAGCACTGGTCGTCCCCCCCGAGGTGGATGCTCCTGTTTTGGGATTGTCCAGTTCCTCAATCCTGCATTCTCCAGAGTGCACTACTCTCAAGGATGGTGAGGATAAACGCATTGACCAGATAGCTTGTCATGGTTTTGCCAGTGTTGGGTCGGCCTTGCTGCCGGTTTGTGCTTCAGCGCTTTTATTGGTAGCTGCCAGGTCGGTTGTTAGAGGACTGTTGACCTCTTCCGGGCTTGACCCGGCTAGTGAGGAGTTTGCCGACCTTAAGCGCTGTGAGTTATTTTTGTCCTTTGTGCTGTCCGTCTTGGATGACACATTGGTGATGTGTAGCAGAGCTTTGGCCTTGCTTGTGGCTATCTGGCAGTCGGTTTGGTTACACCAGTGGGCGGCTGATTTTGTGTCCAAAAAGTCGCTTACGGCCCTTCCCTTTGTGGGGTTGCGGCTCTTTGGAGAAAAATTGGATTCGGTGGCAAAGGGAGGTAAATTACCTCAGCGTAAGAAGCAGCGCTGCCCCTTTCGGGGGGCGGCTTCCTTCTCTCAGTCCTTTCGTGGGGCTAGAGTTGGCAGGGGTTCGGCCTTCCCTTCGTCCAGAGGTGATTCCTGGCCTAGGGGCAGGGGTCGGGCCCGTCCAGGACACAGTTGGGGCTCCAAGCCTAGAGCCGCTGCCAAGACGGCTCAGCAATGAGGGGGCGCCCTCACCCTTGCGGGTGGGGGGACGGCTGCAACTCTTCTCCCGGGTCTGGGTCCAAGAGGTCTCGGACAGGTGGATTCAGGAAGTGGTGTCTTCCGGTTACAAGCTGGAGTTCGAGTTCCGGCCCCTCCCAGATTCTTCAGGTCTCGGGTGCCGTCAGATCCTCTGGCCGCCCAAAGGCTTCGGGCGGCAGTAGCAAGTTTCTTGGACATGGCTGTCATCTGTCCGGGGCTCCCCTCAGACCGGGGCCTGGCCTTCTATTCCAGTTTGTTCACGGTGCCCAAGAAGGACGGATCCTTTCGTCCCATTCTGGATCTGAAGTTGCTCAACAGGTTCTTCCGTCCCCGGAAGTTCCGTATGGAAACTCTGCGCTCAGCTTACCTGCATATTCCAATATTTCCGGCACACCAGAGATTTCTCAGGTTCGTCGTGGAAAATCAACATTTTCAGTTTGTGGCTCTTCCGTTTGGCCTTACCAAGGGTTTTTACCAAGGTGTTGGCAGGAGTGATGGCCATCCTCAGAGCCAGGGGTATCCGCATCGTGCCTTATCTGGACGATCTTCTCATCATGGCGTCTTCCCTCAGTCAGGCGCAGCTGGATACCAGGACCGTGGTGTCCACTCTGGAGAGCTTCGGTTGGGTGATCAACTATCCCAAGTCCTGCCTCTCTCCCTCCAGGGTGGTGGAGTTCCTGGGAATGTCTCTGGATACTTCTCAGGCCAGAGTGTTCCTCCCCCGAGCCAAGGTTCTTCTGATTCAGGAATTGACTCAGTGTCTCCTATCTATTCCCCGCCCCTCCATCCGTCTAGGGATGCGACTGGTGGAATTGATGGTGGCATCGTTCGAGGCGGTTCCCTTTGCCCAGTTTCACACAAGGACGCTCCAGCTCCATCTCTTGGCGGCCTGGGACGGGTCCCCGCATTGGATCAGTCCTTTCTGATGTCTCCCCGGGTGCGGCGTTCCCTTTGGTGATGGCTGAAACTTTTCTGTCCCCTCGTTGGGAGACGGTCACCACGGATGCCAGCCTGTCAGGTTGGGGGGGATTTTGGAAGGATCTTCAGTTTCAGGGACTGTGGGGGCCTCAGGAGGCTCACGATCCCATCAATGTTCTGGAGTTGAGAGCCATCAGGTTGGGTCTGGCTCACTTGACTCATCAGTTGCGGGGCCTACCGGTTCAAGTTCGGTCGGACAATCGGACGGCGGTCGCCTACATCAATCACCAGGGAGGGACTCGCAGCAGGCGTGCCCTCAGGGAAGTGTCTTTGATCCTGGATTGGGCAGAGGGCAATGTCCCATGCATCTCGGCAGTGTACATTCCGGGAGTGGAGAACACGGAGGTGGACTCCCTGAGCAGGGGGTCATCCCGCCGGGGGGAATGGACGCTCAGCCCCAAGGTGTTTCGGTCGCTTTGCCACAGGTGGGGGACTCCGGAGGTGGACCTCTTTGCCTCTCGTCACAATCACAAGCTTCCGGCATTTGTGTCTCTCTCGCGGGATCCGCTGGCTCTGGCAGCAGATGCCATGTCTCTGAACTGGAGGGATCTGGGGTTTCTATACCTGTTCCCTCCGTTTCCCATGGTGGGCAAAGTGGTGCGCAAGCTGGCCCTAGAGGACGCGTCAGCAATCCTGGTGGCTCCAAGGTGGCCAAGACAGGTTTCGTTCGCAGACGTGGTAAGGTTGGCAGAGGATCAGTTAGTTCTGCCCCTTCTGCCGAATCTACTCACTCAGGGTCCACTGCTCTACCCCAATTTACCAACGCTGGCTTTGACGGCGTGGCTGCTGAAACCTCCATCTTGAAGGAGGAAGGTCTTTCTGATGCTGTCATTCAGACTCTGGTTAGGGCTAGAAAGAAGTCTTCCTCTGCCATCTACTATAGGATTTGGAGGTCTTATATTGATTGGTGTGAGGTCAGGGCCTTGCCTTGCAGGGCGTTTTCTATCCCTAGGGTCTTGGAATTTCTGCAACATGGTCTGGACCTAGGTTTGCAGCTTAGTACGCTGAAAGGGCATGTTTCTGCCCTGGCGGTTTTCTTTCAAAAGTCTTTTGCTCTTCATCCTCTGGTTAAGACCTTTTTCCAGGGGGTTACGCATGTGCGGCCTCCTAGGAAGCCTTGGCTCCCAGTTTGGGATTTGAACTTGGTTCTTTCGGCCTTGCAAGGTCCTCCTTTTGAACCTTTGCAGGATATTGCGCTTTCTGCGCTTACTCAGAAGGTTGTTTTTCTGGTTGCCATCACTTCTGTTCGGCGTTTTTCGGAGCTGGCAGCCTTGTCCATTAAGGCCCCTTACTTTGAGAGGCGTCAGGACAAGGTTGTTTTCTGCTTCAAGCCAGATTTCCTCCCTAAGGGGGTCTCTGCTTTTCATCTTAATCAGGATATTGTTCTACCCTCCTTGTGTCCTAAGCCTAGCAAGGACAAGGAGAGGGTTTTGCATTCTTTGGATGTGGTTTGCTGTGTGAAGTACTATTTGGTGGCTACTTCCCCTTTTCGTAGGACTGACGCTCTTTTTGTGGTGCCCTCTGGGCCTAGGAAGGGTTTGGCTCCCGCCAAGTCTTCCATTAGTAAATGGATTCGCCAGGCCATTGTTGGGGCCTATTCAGCTAAGGGGAAGATTTCCCCTTTTCGTGTTACTGCTCATTCTACTCGTGCTGTTGGGGCGTCCTGGGCCTTCCAGCACCAGGCTTCTGTTGAGCAGGTTTGTAAGGCTGCTACTTGGTCTTCGGTTCACACTTTTTCCAAGTTTTACAAGGTTGATGTGCTGGCCTCAGCGGATGCTGTTTTTGGCTGCAAAGTTCTGCAAGCTGCAGTGGTTTAAGTTTGTGCCTTGTTTTTTGGATCCCCGCCCTTTATGGACACTGCTATTGGATGTCCCACATGTAATGAATGTCTTGAAGCGGGGTGTGTGACATACTTAGAATAATACCATTTTGTGAATACTCACCTGTAAAATGGGTATTATAAGTATGTCACACACCCCACTTCACCCTGCCCTTTTGTATTCTGGATCCTTTATATGGTGAACCTTTGTTAGTTTTAATTGGCTTTTCTGGTCCCTTTATCTTACTGCTATCTTTATACTGGGGAGTGAGTGGGAGGTCCCAGGTATTTATGGGCCGGGAGGGTCTTACCTTTTTTTATTGACATCTCTGCAAGATCGCCATCTACAGGTCAGTATACCCACATGTAATGAATGTCTTGAAGCGGGGTGTGTGACATACTTATAATACCCATTTTACAGGTGAGGATTCACAAAATGGTATTTTTACCATGTCATAGGCATCAGAGGCACCGGGGTCGAGGGTCCATTATGCACTGGGTGCACTACTGTCCTGCTTCGGCTTACTCAGCTGGCAGGTTTCATGTCGGATCATCCAGTTTCCCCTGTGGGTTCAGACTCGGACTTGTCAGAGATACAGGGATACCCCCTTGGGGGAGCTGCCAGGTCCATTTGTGTCCCAGGGTCCACCCACGGATGGTGTTCCTCCTTCTGACGTGGCAGGCTGGGTGGCTCAGTTGGAGGGTGTGGTCAGTGGCCTTAGTCAGCAAGGGCAGGCCGAGTCCTCCTTTGCCCGCCCAGGCTGGAAGGCATATTCAGACAAAATCCTCTGAGGATCTCCTATGTCGAGGACCTATTTAGAAGTTCAGAATCTAGTCAGAGGGGGAGGTGTCATATGTCAGCGGAGAGGAACTGGAAGCCGCTCATACACCAGGGAACCCTTCGGATCACCCAGTAGCTCAGAGTGAGGAGCTTATTGAGGCAATATTGGAGGTTCTGCACAGCTTCACTCCTTGGCCAAAGCGGCAGATGAAGAAAGGTGAACCCTAAAAGCATCAGAAGGTCAGGCAGGTTTATACCTGACAGGCTGGTGACAAAGAAGTGGGAGAAACTGGACCAAACCCTGACAGGATACCAAGTACCCCTTTCCGGATGAGTCGGTCAGTGTTTGGTCTTCGCCACCTGAGGTAGACTAACCGGTGTCTTGTCTGGCTCGGCACACCATTATCTCTACTTATAGTGTGGCCTTGAGAGACCCGGCAGATAGGAGGCTGGACCAGCTGACCAAGCATGCATTCTCCATAAAGGGGTTGGCCATGCGCCAAACTTGCGACACGTCCATGGCGGCTAAGGCATGCAAAGTCTGGATAAGGCATCAGAGGAGGCTTTTGTGATGTGGGGGTTTGCGTTCCTCTGCACTTTGTTGGAATGTCTTTGCTAGTTTTCAGATACATTGTCCAGGCTATGGACTACTGCATCTGGTGTCTAGGGGGCTAGCCTTGCTGGTCATCTTGCGACGCACGCTCTGGCTGAAATAATGGCCAATCATCTTCTAAGAAGATGCTTTCTCCTCTTATCAGGGGGTCGTCTTTTCGGTGATTCTCTGCCTGACCTGGTCCGGTAGGCTGCGGATGGGAAGTCGACTAGGCTACCACAGAAATAGAAACTGAGGACCTTGTTTCACAGGTCGACGAGTTTACATCCCTCTTGGAAAGTCAGAGGTTCTACAGACTTCCTTTTCAGGTAAGGAAAATCCATAGGGCAACCTAGACCCCAAAGGACCAGCCAACCCAAGCCCCCAGCCAAGCCCTTTCATGGTTGACGGGACGATCGAGTACGGTTGCGGCTTTTGCACTATACACCACTGTGGATGGAACGGATATCCAACGTCTTGATCAAGGCCAGGTCTTCACACAGGTTTGTAGCGCCCAAGCCTTCCTGCATCACAGAAAGGGCAGCAGACCATGACCGTGTGATAGAGCTCTTGCTGGACCGATGAGTTTTGTTAGCTGTGCCGCCCTCAGAGCGAGGCTGTGGCTTCTACGCAATACTATTCGTCATCCCCAAGAATGACAGGTCCATTCAGCCGATCCTGGATCTCTGGAATCTGAACGGGCACGCTCAGGTTCTGAAGTTCTCTGGAATCTCTAAGGACGGTTGTGGTGTTGCTGCAACAGTGGGATTTTCTGTTCACTGTGGACATAAAGGATGATTATCTGCATGTCCTGAGCTTCCCTGGTCACAAACAATACCAGCGCTTTGCAGTGGGCGTCTGGCATTTCCAGTTTGGGGCACTGCTGTTTGGACTGTCCACTGCCCCGAGATTGTTCACAAAAGTCTTGGCAGTTGTGATGGCACTCCTGCAGAGGCAGGGTGTGTATGCACATCACCCCATACCTGGATGACTTGCTGAGCCCCATCTCTGACAGAGGCACTGCGGGATGCTCAGATGGTTCTGTCCACTCTAGAACTTTTGGGTGAGTGATCAACTACCCCAAGTCCTAGATGGTTCCCTCTATAGTGGCAACCTATCTAGATATGACATTGGATACTCAACGGGTACGGGTCCTTCTTCGGTACAGAGGTGCATGGCTCTTCAGGAGATGGTGAGGATAACATTCCGTGATCAGACAGGGCATGCGTCTCCTTGGCCTTATGGTAAGGCAGTTCCGTATGCCCAGTTCCACTCCAGGCCTCTACAAATGCTGCTCCAATCGAATGGTACAGGACCGTGCAGACGTTAGACCGTCGCTTGATATTGACTGACCTGGAGATCCCAGAATTGGTGGCTCGACCAACAGTTGCTGGCTGTGGGTTGGTCTTTCCTGCCGGTTCAGTGGGTCATCCTAATCACAGGCGTCAGTCTGATGGATTAGGGTGGTGTTCTGGACAACTAGACATTGAGGGGCTCTGGGACCAGTGGGAGCGCAGTCGCAGTCAGTGTGTTGAAATTGAGGACAATTCTGCTAGTTCGTAGATATTGGTCTGACCAGCTCTAGGGATATTTCCACGGCTGGGTCCTGCATAAACCATCAGGGGTGTACCAGGAGTTGGCGGGCATTCCAGAAGTCGCATTATGAGGTGGGTGGAAATTCACTTTCTGTGCATCTCGGCGGTCATATTCTGGGAGGGGTGAATCTGCAGGCCAATTATTTGAGCAGGGAGCCGGTGGACCAGGGAAATGGTCCCTTCACCAGGACGTGTTTAAAGCTTTCTGCGACCGACAGGGAGTGCCAGAGGTGGGCCTCTTTGCATCTTGCCACAACTGGAAGCTCCAAAGGTTCATGTCCAGGGCATTCGATGCGCTGGCCATCCCCTGGTCAGGGTTCATTCCCACCACTGCCACTTCTGGGTCACGCGTTAAAAAAGGTCAACTTCAAGCAGATTCCTATCATCTTGATCGCCCCACGCTTGCCCAGAAGGGTGTGGTTTGCGGATCTGGTTAGTTTGGAAGTTAGGAGCCCATGGCGACTTCTCAACCACCCAAATCTAGTGCAACGGGTCCTCTGCGGCACCCCAATTCTCAAGTGCTGGCTTTAGTGGCTTGGCTGTTAAGACCAGCATATTGGAGGAGAGGAGTTTGTCTGCTGCATTAGTTCGGAGGACTTGGAGGATTTTTGTGTCTTTGTGTGAATCGACATCCAAACAAACAAAAGGGGAGGCACACCAATCTAAGTCAAAAAGCCAGTATCAAAATTTTGTTCAATAAAAATCCACGACATATTAGACAAAACATACCGTATATACTCGAGTATAGGTCGACCCGAATATAAACCGAGGCACCTAATTTTACCACAAAAAACTGGAAAAGTTATTGACTCGAGTATAAGCCTAGGGTGCTCAAACTGCTGCCACTGCTTAAACTGCTGCCGGCTGCTCAATGCACATTCGCAACACTTGCCATCTTCCTCCATAGTGATCAATCAGAGAGGGGATGGTGTTTGGGCCCCTGCAGAACACTGCCATCTTCCTGCATAGTGATCATCAGACAGAGGATAGAATCTGTGTAGAAACCCTGTAGAACAGGGGATGATGGCATCTGGGCCCATGTAGAACACTGTCATCTTCCTCCATGGTGACATATGCTGATCATCTCAGGGACAGATCAGAGGGATGGGTCACAGATAAATGCCACACACAGAGGTAGATGACGTATCGGGTAGAGGTGACGGATGACAATGCCTCCTCCCTGCAGAGGGGCCCCGGTGTCCCTCCCAGCAGCAGTAACGGCCGGCCACCATTTTGAGAGGCTGAAGAGAAGATGAAGGGAGGGGAGGGAGGAGGCAGCAGCCACATCACCAGGACCAGGCCTGAGCCGCCCGCCGCGTCCTTCTCCGCCCCCGGCCCGTGCGCATAGAGAGGAGGGCGGGCACTTACCGGAGGGCGCATCTGAGCACACAGCGGGGAGGATGGTGAGGCGCGCTGCGGGGCCCCTAAGGATGGCTGTCTCCGTGGCCACAGGCCGTCACTCCGAGGCGCTACTCAGCGCCGGCCTCTCTCCCGCCTGTCCCTTCCTCCGGGCAGCCGCCCCCGCCGCGCTGTCAACGAAACAGAGCTCAGTGGCGCGGCCGGCAGGCGGGGCTGCGCGGGGTGGCAGGCGTGGGTGCGCGGCCGCGCACCTCAGAGGGAACAGTGGTTGTGACTCGAGTATAAGCCGAGGCGGCTTTTTTCAGCCCAAAAAGTGGGCTGTAAAACTCGGCTTATACTCGAGTATATACGGTATTAAAAACACTAAAAAAACTGTAACAGATAACATACCAGACAGACAAACACAAAGGATGCCTAGATGGTGGGGAGAAAACTCAATATTTCATCTATAATAAATAAATCCAATATTAGCATACTCCAAATGCATACAATCAAAAAGTCAAAAAAATATATAAATAAATAAAAAAATGTTTGTGTGCAAAATTGTGCAAAGGATTGTGCAAATGTGCAATGTGCAAAGGTTCACTATATATACTGTGAAAAAAAGCTGTGCTGTCCAATCAATTACCATTATATTAAACCACATATCACAACAGGTGTGAAGTATGCTGCTCCCAAATGGAGCTCACCCCCCCTTCAGTCACAAAAAAAACATCAAGATGTATAAAATCCAATAACCCAAACAATCCAGTAATTCAATAACACTTCAAAAATTACAGATTAGTCACAAGGTCTCCCCACCACCTGCCAGCATCCATAGCAGCCACGCATTCCGTGGGCAACTCCCACTTCCTCAGGCTAGTGCAAATCGACAGTCCTGTCCTGGGATCTCAAATTAGTTCTATTAGCACTTCAGGGGCCCCCCTTTGAACCCATGGCAGATGCTTCCCCTATGATGCTCACATTGAAGGTGGCTTTCTTGTGGAAATCACCTCCATCTGGCGGGTTTTCGAGCTGGCAGCGCTTTCGATCAGATCGTCCTTTTTGGTGCTGCATAAAGATAAAACAGTGATTCATGTGAAGCAGGATTTTTTGCCCAAGGTGGTCTCCCCCTTCCATCTTAATCAGGAGACTCCTGCATTTCCTCTATGTGGTAAGGGCATTAAAGTATTACTTGCCCGCTACTCGAGAGGTACATAAGACATGTTTTGTTCATGATTCCAGAAGGACCAAGGAGGGGCCAGGCACCTGCCAGATCCACTTTTAGCAGATGGATCAGACAGGCGGTCATACAAGCCTACACCTGCAAGGGGAAGGAGGCGCCCTTCCGGGTCACCGCTCCCTCCACCAGGGCGATTGCCGTGTCTTGGGCTTTCCAACACCAGGCGTCGAAGGAACAGGTCTGCAATGCAGCGACCTGGTCGTCTCTCCACACCTTCACCCAGTTTTACAGACTTGATGTCAGGGCATCTGCTGATGCTGGTCTGGGACATAAGGTGTTGCAGACTGTGGTGAACCCCTCTCCAGGGGTCTGTGCTTGAGTTGTCAGTGCCGTTGTTCTTGGTTATGTTGACGCGGTCGGCTGTTGGCTGTTCTTGCACTAACTATGTCACCGTTATTGAGGGTACTGCTTTTGAGACTTCCCACACGTTGTTACTGGAGGTGCCAGCAGGAGTCATAAAAGTAGAAAAATATATTACTTTATTGATTGCAACAAGGGTTTTAAAAACACAAATATACACAAGACATATTAAAAACGAACCATCACTTGATCTCCAGTGTGTATAATAAAGATTATAATCATGTTATACAGCACTACTGTGTTTCTAATCTCTCTTCTTTACCCCACAATAGATGTGAAACCTTTGAGGGAGGACCCTGTGATATGCATTCAAATCGGCAAGGCAATCTACGGGTGTGAGGTGGAGCACATATGGAGGACAACAAACTTTGGAGCAAAAACCTTTTTTTTTTTTTTTTTTTTTTATAAAAACTAAAAAATTATTATTTTTTATTATTTTTGCCAAATGGGCCATAACAGAAAGTTATACAAGGCCCATTTGTTAGATTTTGCAGATAGACTTTAGTTTGACAAATAATCAAACTTAATTGGGCAAAGTGAGACTTCGATCTACAGCCTCACACAAGATCTGTGACTACTCAGGCAATGAACGGCTGGGAATTAAAAACGTTCACCCAGAATGCCTCTGATATCATAATGTATAGCTATATGCCTCACATGTAATTATGGAGAGCTCTGAGATGGGCTAAATGAGGGCCCCTTTGTATATTTTTTGGAACCTTTTGTATATTTACTTATCTGTGTATATTTTGTTGTATATTTGTTGTACATTAATCATACTATAACTGTTTACTGATATAGCAACATATGGTGTATATCGCCCCATAAATATATGCTTAGAGTCATTTGTCAACTCTTTTATGTAGAATAGGGATATGACATTGTTGCTTTGAGTGGCGGTTATCCCCCTCTGCACGCCAGAGTCACTCTCATGGTCCCCTCCCCCACCGGGCGCCCCCACCCCCCTCTTTCAGCTGATGATGGCGGCCGGGTCATCGGGGGGGTGTGGCCGTCCGTGGTGGTGGGGGGGGGTGTGAGTCACACTCTCACTGCTGGACATCAGGTGTGAGGAGGAGGCAGTGCGGTGGGTGTTCCCCAACATTTAGTATAAAGCAAACAATGGATACTAGGTCAAACACCCCAATGAGAAGCCGTGTAGAGACAGCAGAGCGCGCGGGGTAGCAGTGATCTCCAGGAGTCAGGTTCCAAGCACTGGGTGGTAATTATCTTTTTTTATTGTTATTGATTGGTTACATGTTGCTACTTTGCACTTTGCACTTTGCAAACCTGATCTACACTGTGGAGCTGACTTAGAGAGCTCCATATAAACAAATGTAAATATTTACTCTAGCAGCTAGCACCTGTCACTCCACTATCTGGTTGTTATATTAGAAATGATTTGTTTTTGTTACACATTTGCTTGATATTTTTCCACACTTGTAGATTTAATGGTCAGTTTAATTAGCACTAGTTTGTTAGTAGTGAGAAATATCTTTTCTATATCTCTTTTTTTTTTCTTTCCTTCTTGTTATTAGTATATGTGTGCTGTTTGCACCTTTTGTATATACAGATTTGTAGTCACATTAAGCTATTTATATGCTAATAGTATATTTTGAGGTTAGGTTTTGCATAGTGCATTCTTATGTATATCTCCACTCTTGCTTGATGATACCTCTGAATATTGGTCTTAACATAGATTTAACTATCTTAGAGGCATACATTTATTCAGTTCAGCACCTACATACAGTAGTGCTGTATAACATGATTATAATCTTTATTATAAAACACTGGAGATCAAGTGATGGTTCGTTTTTAATATGTCTTGTGTATATTTGTGTTGTTAAGACCCTTGTTGCAATCAATAAAGTAATATATTTTTCTACTTTTATGACTCCTGCTGGTGTGCCCATGTGTAATACAGGAATTCCACATGTTTTTTGGTTTTGTGGTCTTTAACAATTGATAGTGTGGAATTCTGGGAAGCACCCATGCAGGGTACATTATTCTAAGTAGTGCCCCCTATTGGCATATGTTCCTAAATTGGTTACTGGAGGTGCCCCGGAATGGAAAAGATGAGAAAAGGGAAATGTATTACTTACTATTACTTACCGGTAAATTTCATTTCTTCTCTTCTTTTTGGAGCACCACACACTTATGTTGTGTTATGACTGTGTCGGTGGTGGTTGATGCCTTCCTTGTAGTTTAAGAGCACTGTTTTCTAGTTAGACACATTATGTGCAGGTTAGCTCTCTTTCCTCCCGGGCTTGTGGCTGAACTGCTTTTTAATTAACGAGGAGATCCTGCCACAGCCTGCTTTATATAGGATGGGAGGAGCTAGTTTTTTTCTTTTTGCAGTCCCCGCCTATGGCTGAAATTAACCCACACGTTGCTAATGGTGGTGTCCCGGAATGGAAGAGGATGAGAATGGAAATGCACCTGTGAGTACACAAATTTCCCTTTTTCCCTCTATTTAGTGGATCTAGAGCAGCGGTACTCAACTGGCGGACCGGGGTCCGAATGCGGACTTCAGCGCCAGATTTCTGGACCTCTGCCCTGACAGCCTTGCACTCAGTGTTGCCGTGCTCAGTCCCCCCTTCCATTGCACAGATTCTTAACTATCCCCCCGCGATAGCCCCCCGTCTGGACCTTCACCTCTCACTTGATGCCTGTATATGGACTTTTACAATAAGTGGTTGAGTACCCCTGATCTAGAGACTGTCTGTTGGGGCTCCAGAGAGGCCTCTCCGTGTCTGCTGTTTTAAAAGCTTACAATGGCTCTTTCAGTAGCTGCAATTGGGGGCTTCAGAGGATGGCAGCGGCTGAAGACCCAGTAAGGCAGGCAGAGAGGACCCTGAAGACTGGTGACTGCAACAGAAACCCAAGCAAACAAGGTGGAGAGATGCTCGGTGCCTGTTGGAACAGGGGAAAAGCCATTAGAGGCAGCAGCAATGAGCCAGAATCTAAAAGACAACCGTGATTTGATCATAAGAGAAGCGTATAAAGGGGGGAATGTGGTGATCTGGGCAACATCTGACTACCTACAGGAGGTGAATCGACAGCTCAGGGACACTTGCAATTATCCGCACCTCGCCAGGAATCCAGGTAAGTCTGAGTTGGACGCCCTCCTTTATAATGGCCGTGAACAGGGCATTATTAGTGCCCAAGAATTTAAGTACTTGACAGTCCCTCACCCTGTCACCCCTACTTTCTATGTGTTACCCAAAACACATAAGAGCCTTAGGGCCCCTCCGGGCCGTCCAATCGTCTCGGGGACAAAAAGCCTCATGGAACCAGTGTGTTCTTTTTTTGGACCTATTCCTACAGGCTCATGTCCTTAGTCTCCAATCCTTTGTGCAGGACACGACAAACCTTCTGCAAAAACTTGAGGATATCCATCTGCCTCCTGGTACATTACTAGTCACGTGTGACGTCGAGTCATTATACACAATTATACCCCACCACCTGGCCTTGACTGCTGTCAAGTTTTATCTAGATAAGGAGTCAGTGGACAGGGTGGACCTACATGGATTCTTGCTGGCTCTTTTGAACTTTATATTGACCCACAATTATTTTACATTCAATGGTCAATATTACCAGCAAATCTCAGGTGTGGCTATGGGGGCCAAATGTGCCCCCTCTAGCCAACCTCTTTTTGGGTTGGTGGGAGGAGTGTACGTTTTTTTCTGCAGAATTGAAGCGGTACCACCCCGAGTTGTTGGGGTGGTACCGCTACATTGATGATATCTTGATCTTTTGGCAGGGGTCGGAGTCATCTTGTCAAGATTTTCTAACCAGACTGAATGATAACGAATTTAACATCACCCTTACCTGGACTATGTCTACAACAGAGGTAACTTTTTTAGACGTCAGTCTATCTCTAAGACCAGATGGTAGGATAGACACCAGCCTTTATAGAAAACCCACAGCTGTGAACAGCCTCTTGAGGTACAATAGTGCCCATATTCCACACTTAAAAAGAGGGATCCCCTATGGACAGTTCCTCCGGGCTCGGAGAAATTGCACGAATCCTGGGGACTTTGAAAAAGAAGCAAAAGACCTAACCCAGAGATTCTTGACACGGGGATACCCACAGAGGATTGTAAAACAGGCGTACACTAAGGCTAAGCAATCAGACAGGACAGAATTGTTGAGATATCGTCCCAGACGGGACTGTAGAACTAGAAGGACACCAGAAGGGGTTCGATTTGTGACGGATTATAGCAAACAATGGAGGGACATTCATGACATCCTCTCCAGACATTGGCATATATTACTGTCAGAACCATCATTGGGAGAAATAGTGGGCCCAAGGGTTTTATTGACGGCCCGTCGAGCTCCAAATCTGAAGGACCATCTCTGTAAAAGCCATTTTTTACCAACTAAGACGTGGCTACAAAAAAACAGTATCTCTGGTTGTGCCCCGTGTACGAACTGTTCGATTTGCTCATTTGTAGAAAAAACTAAACATTTTACTAATTTACAGACTGGTAGGCAATTCAAAATCAACACCTTTATTAATTGCAGGACACGGTCTGTAATTTATTTGTTGCAGTGTGGGTGTCCATTGGCCTACGTTGGAGAGACACAAAACGCGCTGAAGACTCGGATTCAAGCCCACATGTCCAATATCCGGCTGGCCAGCCGGGATAAGGAATTGGGTAAGAACATCTCCCCTGTGGCAGCACACTTTTTGGAGAAACACGGGGGGGACCCTAAGACTTTGAAAGTTGTGGGAATAGAGAGGGTGTCTGTAGGCCCTCGGGGTGGCGATTTAAAACGCCGCCTCCAACAAAGAGAGTTAAGGTGGATTTTTCAATTAGACACCCGGAGCCCTAAGGGCCTGAATGAGGATTGGGCGTTTACCCCATTTTTGGGGTGACATAACATCTTTAGGGATTAGGAATGTAGTGGATCCTTTTTTGATCTTGGGATGGGAAAGGCAAATGGGGGGTTTTGTGAAAACATGCTCTTCCAGTAGATCGGGTTCCTTAGACTATATATTATACATATTTTTTATGTGCGCACGTTTTTTTTTTTTTTTTTTTGGGGGGGGGGGGGGGTTTGGGGTTTTTTTTCCCGCTTCTTTTTCGGCTTTGAGAGCAAGATCTAGAAGTTGGGTCATTACATCTCACTCACCTTAGTGGGATTTGGGTTATATTATTAACACTTATTGGGTCTACATGCACATATATCTTTGTGTATGTGACACATCTCCCTTTTTGGGATCTGGCACATGCCTGGGGTAATATGTGCATGGCGAGTTTGGTATTGTTTTGGTGTGTTCTGTTTTTGTTTTTTAACTTGGTTTTCACTATTGTGTTTTTTATTAGTTTTATTTGTTTTCTTATATATATTTGTTTATATTTGTCCCCAGCAGTTTATGGCGAGGACCTAAAGTCATCACGAAGCAATTTTCACGGCTGTTGGTCTTGGGATCCGTTTCCTAGAGGAAAAGTATGCCTATCCCCCACATGTGGCACCAAGAACCTTCACCATACCCACTATTACAACAATAAGATCATGTTTAGGATGAAGCAACCTGTCCCATAAACATGCACTGATCATGAGTTCTTTATGTATGTTATTGTTCTTGAGCATGAAATATGTGATGGGCCAGGTTTGGTGGATGGCCCCTTTTGGGACCTTCCTTTAATATTCAGGCCTGAGCACATATTATGGAGCCATTTTGCCCCCCATCATTAATTAGGTGGGGATTTCTGTAGGACATGAGATTTATGGGGCCCAGTTTAAATTTTGGGGCATGAGTTCTATATACATGTAAAATAATTATAATATGGCAGGGCTGTTATCTATCAGCCAGCTCGAGGGTGTTGATACTTACCTTCATTTTGTAGTTTACTACATTATTATGTTTGTTGTACTTTTTAGTCAGGATCTTTGATCAAGGCAGTTATTGTTCTTGCTTATACCTTGATTCGTGGGTATAATGGATGTATATATATGGCTTGCGCCCTTTACTCTGGGGCACCCTGTGCGCCCTCCCGCGCGCGCCCACACCTGGTTCGAGTGGGGTTTGCGCCCTGCCTGGTCCCGGTGGGGGCGCTCGCGGGATGGGCGGACGAGGGGTGCACCTGCTGGGGCGCGGTACTGGCGCCGCAATATCGGGTGAGCCCCCGGGCGACATATGGACGGAGCCGTGGCGCTATGGGACGATGCGGGTTTGGGGGGGGGGCGTGTGTGATGGGCCTTGTGACGTTGGTTGTCGGCCGCGATCGAAGGTGTCCTCTCTGCTAACTCCCCACTCTGTATCTCACGTGTTATTCCCGTTGCCAGGCTAAGTATTTTTGCCTCCCTTTCTGCCCTGCTTTGCTTTTGTTAGTCTGTATTGAAGTGTCTGTTGTAATTTATGTAGTGTGTCCATGACCAATATTTATTTATACACTTATAGGTTATTCTTTACAACATTAGTTTGTATATATTTTCTTGCACTGTATCACTGTAGATGTTCTTACACTTATTGAATATCTGGTTATGCAATTAGATGTTGATTTTATGAATTGTACACGGATTGTGTTGTTGATTATGCACTGTTAGTATATAATTGAGTAGATAGTAGGGGCTTTTTTGTGGGGGGGGGGGGTTTGTGCCGGCACAAAAAGAGTGGTTATTAAGGGGATTTTTTTCACGGATTGATATTTTAGGAGTTGCCCAGGTATTTTTGCTGTGAATAGCAGCACTGGATGTATTTTGGGGATACGCAGTGTTTTTAATGTGTTAGTTATGTATTGTATGTTGTGTTTTTGTCTTTCTTGATCATATGTGACTCTTAATAAAAGATTTTGTATTATAATTGATTGAATTGGTGCTCCTGATGTTTGGGTTTCTGGGCTTTGTCCCATGAGCCTAATTAGTTTTAGAGTACAAAACCTCAACGCTATGTCAGTAAAACGTTGTGCTATGTGCTTTTCCTGCACTGTCCATGGACTTGTTTGTGCTGTGCTGCAAAATGCTGCATGGTGCATGATCTGATTTTAATAGGCACATATTCTTAGTATATAGTACGTCCTGCTCCAGATAGATTACTTACACTTGGGTTATCCTCCGCCAGATGGCGCTGCACTGCAGAGACATGTAAAACAGGCTCCTCCCGGCCCCTCAAATCCCCGGGGACCTCCTACAAATCCCCAGAATTCTCTGCAGTGCTTACTGCGAAGACATGAAATTATCACTCTCTCGCAGGTGAGCGGGGCTAGTAGCCTGCGGCCCTGTTGGACTATTCCCACCCGTCCTTCGTGTGATGTGCCTCCCAGCCTGGGCTGCGCTGGTCGGGTGAAGGTAGGCAGCACCATGCGTGCTTATGGAGCGCTGCTCCACCGCAGTCCCCCACCAAAGGGTAGGCAGTATAGGCTGATGGTGAGCCTTTATGGGATGCCCCTCCCGCATTATTGCCACATGCCCCGTGTAGCGGTGGGTCCTGTACAAAGGGCCGCCATCCTCCCTCATTCTCCCCGTAGCCTTCGGGGGGGGAAAGAAGGGGGGGGGGTGTGGGTCAGTGCGTATAGTGATTACGTGTATGACTAGATATGTGGTGTCAGCCGCCGTGCTGACTTGTCTGTTTTACTATTATATGGCCGCCGCCGCGCACGTCTTTTCCTTCATTTGGATGTCCGCGCTGGACGACGGCTTTACCTCAGACGCTTCTGCGTTATCATTGGCTGCTGTCTGTGGGCTTCGCGCTCTTCGGGGGGGGGGGGGGCGGGGGCCTGGACTGGCGCACTCCGCGTCACGGCCCGCTCTGGCCCGCCCTTCGAGGTTCGTTCGGCGCCATTTTGTTTGCGACTTTTATGCTCATTACTTACTGTGCATGGTTCTGACACCCCTTCTTCTCATTGTGTCTTTCAGACGGGTGAATCCAGTGGCTTCTCCCGGCCCGGTGTAATTGTTAGTTGGGCCTAGTATAATTACTCCCACTTCCCTAGCGGGTCTTTGGGGCATCCAGGTTAGCTTACAGCGTCAATACCTACTGGCCTATTGTGCCCGGCTGTGTGTAGCTTGTGGGGTCTCACCTATCAGCGGTGAACGCGCACGGGTCTGTGTTCCTTGCGCACAGCAGGCGCTAACGTTGCAACCCGCCCCTCCGGTGGCTGGGCCTGCGCCTCGTCTCACTTCACCTACTCCCCCAAGCTTGAGTCTCACCCCCATTGAATTACATACAAGCGGGGATTCTCAACCTGATGTGTCTGCTAGACTGGCCAGTGTTGAAAAATTGATTGCTAATACCTTAGCGCGTCAGGCCACCGCTAAAAAGCGTCACTTAACTCCTGATGCCACTCCGTCCCCTATGGCGTCTGATGAGTTGTTGCATCTTTATGGCTACACCCCATCGGACGAAGGGGAGCTGTTCTCTGACTCAGGGTCATCTGACGAGAGACTCAGGGGATGATACTGACAGACTGCTGGTCCAGATTTTTGAGGTTTTGTCCATCTCTCCCCCTGTTGCGGCTCCCAGGCAAAGGGGTGAGCTTTTTGCATACTGCTAAAGCTTGTTTGGAATGGTCCAGATTTTTGAGGTTTTGTCCATCTCTCCCCCTGTTGCAGCTCCCAGGCAAAGGGGTGAGCTTTTTGCATACTGCTAAAGCTTGTTTGGAATTTCCGGAGCAAACCCATTTCAATAACCTCGTGCTTAAGGAGTGGGAACGTCCCAGTAGACTTCCCGGTATACCTAAGAGTTGGGACAGAAAGTATCCCTTTCCTGCTGATATGGTCAAGTGCTGGTCATCGCCCCCCGAGGTCAATGCTCCTATTTTAGGGCTGTCTAACACCTCTATTATGCACTTCCCTGACACTACTACGCTGCGGGATGCGCCCGGTTTGCGCCTCGGCCATTACGTCTGTGGCGCTCAGGGCCGTGATCAGAAGTGTACTTGAAGGTCCTGATGAATTGCCACCTGATACGTTTAATGCACTGTCTAACTGTGATGTGTTTGTAAACTTTATCCTATCTGCCTTGGATGATGCCATTAGGATGTGTGCCAGAACTTCTGCCTTGGCGGCAGCTATACACCGCGCGGTTTGGCTGCGCCAGTGGGCTGCTGACAATGCTGCAAAGAAGGCCCTTACTGAGCTTCCATTTAAGGGACTGTTTGGTAAGTTACCCCAGCGCAGGCGGCAGTCTGGGCCCTTTCGGGGCCAGGGCCCCCTTTCACTCCCCTACCGCGGTGCTAAGCAGGGAAAAGGGGTGTCCTTCGCGGGGGCTCATGCAGATTCCTGGTACAGGAGCAGAGGACGACGTCCTGGCTCCTCCTGGGGGTCTAAGCCCAAATCCTCTCCCAAGCCCCCTCAGGCATGATGGGGCGCCCTCGCCCGTCAGGGTGGGGGGACGGCTACAGTACTTTGCGCACGTCTGGAGGCATCATGTCTCAGACCGGTGGATTCAGGAGGTAATGTCCTCTGGTTACAAGATAGAGTTTGCTGTGCGGCCCCCCACAAGATTCATCAGGTCCCAGATCCCCCAGGACCCTGTCTCAGCTCAGGTCTTGATGCAGGTCGTGCAAGGCCTTCTGGATCTGGGGGTCATTTGCAGGGTCCCCTTAAGAGAAAGAGGCAAGGGGTTCTATTCCAACCTTTTCACAGTTCCCAAAAAAGATAGGTCAGTCAGGCCCATTCTGGATTTAAAGATCCTCAACAAATTTATCAAGAACAGGCGCTTTCGCATGGAGGCTCCCTGCGCCCAGGGGATTTCATGACGTCTGTGGACATCAAAGATGCTTACCTTCACATCCCTGTGTTCCCGGGACACCAAAGGTTTCTCAGATTCGCGTTGGAAGATCAACATTACCAATTTGTGGCCTTGCCATTTGGCCTCACCTCAAATCCCAGAGTGTTCACCAAGGTGCTGGCGGGGGTGATGTCTCTGGTAAGGTCAAGGGGCATACGCGTGCTGCCCTACCTGGATGACATACTCATCACCTCTCGGTCTCTACAGCAGGCAGAGTTGGACACTCAGCTGGTGGTGTTCACCCTGGAGTCCTTCAAGTCCTCTCTGTCCCCTTCCTCGGTGACCCCATTCATGGGAATGATTCTGGATACGATTCACTCAAGGATATTCCTTCCTCAACAGAAGGTGGAAGCTCTAACTGCGCAGGTGAGGTTCCTGCTATCGTGTCCCCAGCCCTCCCTCAGGCAGGGAATGCAGTTGGTTGGCCTGATGGTGGCGTGCTTCGAGGCGGTGCCTTTTGCTCAGTTCCATTTGAGGCCTCTACAACTTCACCTTCTGTCAGTATGGGACAAGGACCCAACGTCCTTGGACGGAGTCTGTGTGCTTCCCCCCTTGGTCAGACGGTCCCTTTCGTGGTGGCTGGACCACAGGAACTTGCTGGGGGGCAGGTCCTTTCTGGCCCCCTCCTGGGAGACGGTCACCACGGATGCCAGTCTGTCAGGATGGGGGGGATTCTGGAAGTCCCTGCGGTTCCAGGGGAGGTGGGGCCCTCAGGAGGCCCACTTACCCATCAACATTCTGGATCTACGGGCAATCAGGTTGGTACTGGAGCAGTTGACCAATCACCTGAGGGGTCTGTCTGTGCAGGTGCGCTCAGACAACAGGACGGCGGTTGCCTACATCAACCATCAGGGAGGGACCCGGAGCAGGGGGGCCCTCCAGGAGGTGTCGCGGATTCTGACATGGGCGGAGGCCAATGTTCAATGCATTTCTGCTGTGTACATCCCGGGGGCAGAGAATCTACTGGCAGACTCTCTAAGCAGATCTCGTCAGGGAGAGTGGTCCCTCTGCAACAGGGTATTCCAGTCCCTGTGTCACCGTTGTGGATCTGTTTGCATCCCGTCACAATCACAAGCTCCAGGCCTTTGTCTCCCTGTCTCAGGATCCTCTGGCCTTGGCCACAGATGCTCTCTCCATGTCATGGCAGGAATTTTGGCTCCTGTATGTCTTTCCTCCATTCCCCCTGCTGGGCAGGGTCCTGCGCAAGATTGCTCTGGAAGGGGTGCCAGTGATTCTGGTGGCCCCCAGGTGGCCAAGAAGAATGTGGTTCCCAGACGTGGTGCAGATGGCAGTAGATCAGTACATCCTGCCAGGAGTGCCAGATCTGCTCACTCAGGGCCCCTTACGCCATCCCAATTTACAAACTCTGGCTTTGACGGCCTGGCTGCTGAAACCTCCATCTTGATGGAGAAAGGCTTGTCTGCCTCGGTGGTTGAGACCATGGTGAAGGCTAGGAAGAAAAGTTCTTCCATCTATTATAGGGTATGGCGTACCTACATTGACTGGTGTGAGTCTAGGTTTCTTCCCTTTCGGGTGTTCTCAGTTCCCAGGGTTCTGGAGTTTTTACAGCATGGGTTGGAGTCGGGTCTCCAACTCAGTACTTTGAAGGGTCAGGTTTCTGCCCTGTCTGTCTTCTTTCAGAAGTCTTTTGCTCAGCATTCCTTGGTTAAGACTTTCTTTCAGGGGGTTACTCATGTGCGTCCCCCACGAAAACCTATGGTCCCTGTTTGGGATTTGAACTTGGTCTTGTCTGCCTTGCAGGGTGCTCCCTTTGAACCTATTCAGGATGCTTCTCTGGCTGTTCTTACCCGCAAGGTTGTCTTTCTGGTGGCTATTACTTCGGTCAGGCGTGTGTCTGAGCTGGCGGCTCTGTCTATCCAGCCCCCATACTTTGAGAGACACCAGGAGAAGGTGGTGTTCCGCTTTAAGCCGGATTTTCTGCCTAAGGTGGTGTCTGCTTTTTATTTGAATCAAGATATTGTTCTTCCTTCCTTGTGCCCTAATCCTAGCAATGCTAAGGAAAGGGTTTTGCATTCCTTGGATGTGGTCAGGTGTCTGAAGTATTACCTAGTAGTAACTGCGTCCTTCAGGAAAACTGATGCTCTTTTTGTGGTCCCTTCTGGTCCTAGGAAGGGTTTGGCTCCTGCCAAGTCTACTATCAGCAAATGGCTGTGATTCAGGCCTATTCTGCTAAGGGGTAGAATCCTCCCTTCCGCCTTACTGCTCATTCTACTTGTGCTATTGGTGCCTCTTGGGCCTTCCAGCACCAGGCTTCTGTTGAACAAGTTTGCAAGGCCGCTACTTGGTCTTCTGTTCATACCTTTTCAAAGTTTTACAAGGTTAATGTTAAGGCCTCAGCTGATGCTGTTTTTGGCCGCAAGGTTTTGCAGGCGGCAGTGGTTTAAACTGTCTGCTGTTGCCTTTTCTGTTGGGGATCCCACCCTACTTTATGGACACTGCTATTGGATGTCCCAAGTGTAAGTAATCTATCTGGAGCAGGACATACTGTATACTAAGAATAATACAATTCTGTGAAATACTCACCTGTAGAATTGGTATTATTTGTATACAGTACGTCCTGCTCCACCCCACCCTGGTTTTTGCATTTTTCTGGATCCCCTGTATGGTGATTGTTATCATTGTTATTGTTACCAGTTTTGGTGGTTTATTCTCCCGGCTTCCTATTCACTGCTTTTCAATGCTGGGGATTTGTGGGAGGTCCCCGGGTATTTGAGGGGCCGGGAGGAGCCTTTTTACATGTCTCTGCAGTGCAGCGCCATCTGGCGGAGGATAACCCAAGTGTAAGTAATCTATCTGGAGCAGGACGTACTGTATACTTATAATACCAATTCTACAGGTGAGTATTTCACAGAATTTTATTTTTTCCCAGGTTGACATTCTTTTTAAAAATTAAGGATCTTTGCACATTTGTTAATATTGATCTTAACTGGTGTTTATTTGACTCCAGAATTTCTTTATGACACTGAAGAGAAAATCATGCAGGAATTTTGCACTCCTGAAATGGCGATACTGATGCTGTAGTTTATTTTTTCTAGAAGTTAGTGATTTTATATAAGTTTTATAAAAGTTTCAGTTTTTCTGTTAGTCTTATTCATTTATTTCGTGTATTCTGCATATTCCCTTCTAAAATTCAACACATTTTTGTAAGAATTCTGAAATTATGGCTTCAAGAGGGGGTTTAACAGGTGTCAATATTTGATAAATCTGACTCCAAATGTCTTTTGTGTGCAATGGCTTCTTGGGGTGAACTCATAGGAAGGCTGTCAACTTCATTCATAATTCATAATTCCATGAAAGGTTTAAACATTTACAATGTGTTTATTTACAAAAAGTAAAAACTCAATTGAATTTCACAATCTCTTTTTCACTTTACACAGATACATATGAACAGAGTACTAAATATGACCTAAGCTGCATAAAAAAAGATTTCAAAGATTTTCACTGCTGCCGGTGCTTGATGTTCCCATTATGACTATGAATAATCATCATCATTAAGAACATCTGAGGTCGGTACATAAACTAACTGATACTTGCCCAACTGCCTACAACCTTGATCCCTGGAATTCTCAACAGCTGAATCTCTGTGGGTTTTATTATCTTTGTGCTGACAACATGCTCCTGGATGATATACATAGATTGATAAACATCATGGCATGGCTAGCCAGGTGCACTTGTGCCGCTGTCGCTCACGTGGTCCACACTGAATTTGGATCACATGACCATCGGGGACAATCACAGGGCCACATTTCACTGGGTGATTTGGGAGCAGGTAGGAATATCTTGGTCTGATGGCATGGTGTGTTTATGGGGGCATCACTAATTGGGATGTCCTTCTTCCCCTAATTTGGTGGAGATCAGCACCCATTTTCTAGAGAATGGGTGTTGGGTTGTTTAAAGGGCAATAAAGCCTTTCTAACCCGGCTCTAGATTCAATAAGACACCAGGTCTGGAATACAGCATTTTTTCGTGGAGAATACTGATTTGGAAGCTAATATGAGTGACTTCACATCACATGCGCATCCCTCTAGTGACTGTGCACACTCGCCAGGGGTTTCTGAATGGCTGGTACAGGTACACAAGGTCGAAGGGAAGCAGACTCGCCAGGGGTTTCTGAATGGCTGGTACAGGTACACTAGGCCGAAGGGAAGCAGCCAGTGGCCAGATAGAGATATGGGTTTTTAGCAGTTTGTTCATATGCACCACAAGGAAATCTCACACACATGCATCGTGGGGTTGCCAGCAAGTTAAGCATATTGGGTGACCAGCTGGGTTTTCCATAGCAGAGCTTTGTAAATTAGAATGCCTGAGGTAGGAGGGACAAAACCCTGGATAGCAAAAATCCTTGGTTTTGTTCCTCCTTAAAGAATGTGGAAAACTGGCTACTGTTAAAACGTAGGAGGAGGAGGTTGTGAACAACATAGATAGTTGTTTGGAAGTCTTAGTCTTTGTGCTTATGAGAGAAGAGAAAAGTAATGTAAGGGCATTTCTGAGTTCCTGGAGGGCATGTTTATGGCCCTTAATGGTTTTGGATTTCCACCATTGCCCTTAAAATAGACCAACAGCCTTTTTAAGAAACAGTGCTCATATGCAGGGCAATTCAGATTGCTGCACATAGAACTATGCAACTCCTGCCAAGATTGAATTTACTGTCAAAATGGCGTCCTATGGATCTGCAGGCGGCCAGCAAAGAGAAAGTGCTGCTGGGGTTTTCTGCTGCTGTTCTTTTTGGGTTATGTCAGTTAAGTCCAGGCAGCAGCACAGCCGGGAAGCTGTTAAAGGAAGTCTCAGAGGGTGCTTCAAAATGGTGGTTCTAGAAGTAAGTCACTTTAGCTTTGAGTGGATGCAGGAGCAAATGGAAGTGCTGACAGTATCAGCATCATGCATGCCCATTGGCCAACAGAGTTTTAGGGAGTATATTTCTATTTTTTGCAAGGCTGTTGGTCCAGTTTAAGTGACTTGGGAGTGTGGTTTAAGTCTAGCTAAGTCCATACTGAGCCAAGGCTGCCAGTTTGCTGTAGGAGAGTGGATCAACAGAGTCCAGGGCAGAGAATAGTGTTGGTAAAAAATGACAATGCGTAAAGAGTTAGCAAATAGTCAGAGAAAGATTAACTATATAGCACATGCAGGTCTCTGTGTGTAGTGCCAGTGTTAATTGTAATGGAAGAAAATGATAGCATCTGTAGCTTGTGAACTGAAAGCAGTCATGGAGAAGTGAAGAAGTAAAGTAAACAGAGGAGCAGTGGTCCATTGCTTGAGGCCAGAAGAAAAAGTCAGTGGGACTAGTCTGGTAGCAGCAGGATTGTTGGTGTCAGTAGGTATGTTGAAGTCTCCTACGATTTCATAATTATTGCAGATATGTCAGTACCAGTTTAATGTTTTTAATCTTTGTGCAAGAGTACCCACTGGAGTACCCACTGGAGTTGAAGACACTACAATGACTTCAATACACTGTTCCACTGGGCCTCACTCCCCACCACTATCAATAATCTAAGATGCAGGATGTTTTGGACTGGCACAGACTCTTTATAAAATGGTGGTAGCTGAAGTTGGGTGAATAGTAACCAAAGTTTAAGTATTCAAGTGCATGGAACTTTTACCATTAACGTTTAGTTATTCATTGTTGCATATTAGAATCAACACAATTTTTCTGTGGCAAGGATTTTATTTTTTAACTTTTTACTTGGGAGACTTATTTGGAGTTTTTGCTTGCAAGCACATGGTTTTGAATGCCTGAAGGTGGCGGTTGCGGTCTAGTCTAGAAACCTGATAATCAAGGTCTATCCTTATTTCACTAAACCATGCTGGAAAAATCAGACAAGACCCTTTGGGGGAAGTCCAATCTGTTTTGACCCCATTCCCCTTCCTCCTACCCCTGGCACTGAGGCAGAATGGTGGGGGTTGCAACAACATAAAAACTCATTACCTTGCCTGATATCTAACACCGTTCCCCTGGGGAGCTAGGCACAGCCAGCTTGAGGAGGTACATGTAATGGGGATGCCGCTCTGTGCACTGGCCATCTATTTACTGGGGACAGCGCTTTATCCCAAGCAAGGTAAGGAGTTTTCTTTTTTTTTGTAAACCTCCGGAGGCTAGAGACAGACTGGGCATCTGGGTTTACCATGAAATATATTTGCATTACTTTTGTGCTGCATAGACCCCCCAATCCAGTCCACCATTTGAATCCTGGGGCTCCCGACGTATCATTTCCCCTCCCCTGTTATGTTATTGTTGACCTTATGTCAGTCTACTCAGAGAGAAATAATTCAGGTCGGTCTTACTAGGTAAGTCTTAACAATTGCCCTTGTTCATGTTCAAGGAGGCAGCATGATGGGTTTCTGATGAGCGGACGTACCCCCACCGCTCAAAAACTGCCCAGGTAGAAGCCTTGTTTAAAAAGAAAGTAAAGGAATTCTGCTGCACATCTGCACCCTTGTAGACTATTCTGTACTTCAAAATATTTCTACTTCTCCTGCCAAGCAGGTGCCTTTACCAGCTGCATGTCATGTATGCTGACCACACCAGATGGACGTGCTACTATATAGGATAGCATGGATGACAAAGCAAAGAGTAATAATTATTTTGAAGCAGTATGATGGGGTTTGTGCCCTAAATCCACCAGAGGACTTGTTGCTGGACCTGGCACTGGGAAGAGTGTAAGTAAAGGTTTAAAACGGTTTAAATAAAAAATGTTACCAAGAATGCCAGAAGTTCTATTTTTTTATTATTCATTTTTATTATTGTTGTTGCATTTTCACAATAAATTTCACAGCTCTTATTTAAACCGGACCTTCAGCATGATTTAATGAAAAGCCCAAACCCTTATAAAACTATTTCCCAGCATCTAAAATTAATATATTTTACGTTTTGGTCACTTACATATTATTCTTTCCCCCACGGGCTGCAACTCTGTTCAGGACTCTAGGATACGGGTGCCGCCATCTTGCCTCAGAACCATCACACATACTGAGGAGAGTAGAGGGTGATAAAGTACATTTGGCGGGGACAGAGCTTGGGTCAGGGAAAGAACAGCAATCCCAGAATGCAGAGCGACACAGTCAGAGGACACTTCCTGTTTGCAGGCTGCCTGATACTCCATGAGCCACCATCTTGGATGTTTAAAGGCTCATAACATGCAGTAGATGCAGGTAGGATGATTTTTAATGTGAGCAATCTGTATGTACAGGGTGGGGGAAACATATAAGATATGCTATTATTCAGGGTGAAGGTCTGCTTTAAACAAGTCACCAATTAAACAAGGGAAGGGAAGGGAAGAGTACCATACTATGATGACGATCCTAAAATAATTCTGAAATAGAATCTTGACGTTCATTAAAGTGACCTGTACAGTGAGTACCTGACTACAATCATGTTACCAATGAGCAGATGTCAAATGGTTCTTTTGTTCTTAGTCCAATAATCTGGGTGATTTGCATGCTAAAGGTAGAACAACCTGAAATGCATATTGAATGGGGGTCTGCTGGCTTCATCACGTCCAAAGTTCATTTTAGTACAAAGCAAATATTCCACATAAAATGTCTAAAATACATTTTTGAAATACATCGGTCAGCTAATCTAATCGTCAGACATAAATATACATGAGATTTGCGATCTTCCAAGAAAGAAATAGCATTAAGAAATTGATATTATTTTATACAGGAGAACAGGCTGGTGCTGATGTTATTATCATATATTGATATTATCTGAAGGAAAGGTAAAAATTAAGATTATATTTTTTCAGCATGTTTCATTAATTTATTATGGCTTTTTAGTTGAGCTTTGCACAAACCAAATGTGGTTTAGGAAGTAAAATAAACCCAATGTCAGACTCAAGGCTTAAATCTTCCCTGGAGACTCCCGGTGGAGGATAGAAAGTAAAAGTTTGTAGCAGTCCAGTAAAAAAGAGGAACATCTCCATTTTAGCTAAACCTTCTCCAGCACAAATTCTTTTTCCTGTAAAAGTATAGGAGGAATAACGTTAAAGCACACACAAGAAAATATGAATGAAAAGATACATTAAAATTCAAGTGGCTGTTCATGAATCAGTGGTTGATTGTTTTTTAGAGTCTCAAATCCAAGAATGTACCTAGACCATAACTGCAGTATGCCTAAAGGTGTGCGCAAAGCAACAGCCTCCATCATTGCTACAATCTGCAGTAGATCTTTTGAGGCAAGTGTGGTACTGTAGGTGTTGGAGGTGTACGGTTTCTGACCGAGTTGATAATCGGTTGGAAAAACTGACTGTTGTGGCGCGCTGGGTAGAGTTATGCTTTAGAGAGGTGAGTCCAGGAGAATAAATGATGTCCCCTTTTCTGGAACAATTACCGGGTTAAGGGTATGTGTTTGTTCTGTGCTGTATGTATATAAGGTGCTGCAATGTGAGTGACAGTCCTTATTTTATACAGCATAAACCAATTTCTTTATACATATATATATGTCTAGCCGAAAAAGAGGAATCCACGAGTTAAAAAACTTACCGCCGCGGCCCGGGGGTACTTGACCTGCCCAGGGCCTCTGAGGTGAAGACGTTCCAAACGACGTTAGAGTGACATCTCATATGGTATCGTTAGACCACCTTGGTTCTGCTTTGGCGGGGCCTGGATTCCAACTATGAATTGGTTGTCTTCAAATTAAAGAATGATATCTCAATGTGTTTAATATAAAACACACTTTTATTTAGGAGCGGGGATGACAGCGGGAAAACGGGGCGGTGGTGGGGAAAAGTCACTGTGGGGGGATGGGAGTAGAAACTTCGGCAGCAGTAGTCCGCGCTGCTGAGCTGATAGGAAAGTTCTTAGTTCTTGTTTGTAAACTTCTTGGTCTGGTTAAAATTCTTCAAAATACATTAAGTGACGGAGGGGTAGTTCGAGCGGCGTCCTTGCCGAACTTTGGTGTCCTTTTCCTGAATGAAAATTGGTTGGAGCGGCGTCCTTGCCGGGCTCCAACATAACTCTACCCAGAGCATAACTCTACCCAGCGCGCCACAACAGTCAGTTTTTCCAACCGATTATCAACTCGGTCAGAAACCGTACACCTCCAACACCTACATTACTAATAGGGATGTGACCCCCTATCAGTGGCAGCAGCATCCCACCACGTCCAGCGCTCGTCACATACTACCTATTTTTGCCAAGTGTGGTACTGTACCTACATAACCTGACCATCTTTTGGGGGACTCAGAGTGGAACACTTAGTTAAACCGACTACTTTACAGGGTAATGCATGTGATGGAAGTGTGGTTTCGGGATGTAGCTTTAAGGACAAACTTTCGAGTAACAAATATCACTGAATTCTATGCTACTCTTTGTTTAGTAGGTGTAGCCCCACCCTGGACTTATGCTTAATGCACAATTAGGATATCTCTGGTTTGTAAAGTATGTTGGTGGTTGCCTTAATGCTCAGCAGCCAATCAATGCATTTCACTACCAACGTTTAGCCAAAAAGCCATAGCAGGGTCCCAGTTGTAAGTTAACCAGATTTGGAAGGAGAAAACACAGCTATACCAGTATTATACTTGCATTTCCTGTTGCTTGCATGCCCATGTAGTTTGAAATGGATTCAGCCAGCATCCAGGTTTAAATTCTATTTATTCCATGTGTATTAAAACCAAAGGCTCACAGGATTATTCCAACAATAACATATAGACAGACGTCCACACACTGCTACGTGTTTCAGAGCTCCTGGCTCCTTAATAATACATGCATGTGTAGTATGATGAGTATCAGCTGCATTGGAGCACACTTCTTGTCCCGCCCTCCAGGCCTCGGTGCACCCAAAGTAACAGCAACTCCATTGTCCCAAAAGAACGCAAGGAAGTAAAAAGAACCGGGACCGCAATGGCCCAGCATACGAGTGCCGCTCTTGGCAGCAGCAGTACAAGGCATGAGTAAGCCTGTTGGCCTTCAAACTTAGGCATGGTGACCTGTCCCCACACGTTAGGCACTCCCTCCAGGGCAAAAGGGAGAGCCCACTGACCAACCGACGTAAGGCTCAGACACTACCCGCTCCACCCTCAAATGGATAGCCCAACGTAACTGGCCAATAACATGTGGGAGGGGGAGGTGCCCATTACACATAGACAGGTTTCCACTGCAAATAAGGAGAGGCCATCCCGCAGCACAACCCCGTATCAGCAAAGCCACATGGGCCCAGGAGTGCAATGGGGCCCAGGAAACAGGAAGAGATACAGCAGCGTCATACATTTCATGCCAGACAATTAAACAAATTGAAACCTGATATGTTCATGATTGCAGCAACTATTTCAGATATCTGCTGATTAGAGCAAGGTAGAGCAAGAAATTACATAGCAGGATGGCACTATAAGCCATTCCACTATTCTATCACTATTAAAGTGAACCAAAACCCACGCCCCAATGACCCTGGAATCTTCGATTCCAGGACCGATAGATTCCCTCCCCCCCAGTCCAGAATTGACATGCCCCGCTGTGTGCAACCCCCTAGGTCACTTGGAAACTTACCTTCTTTCCTGGTCCAAAATTGCATGCACGAATAGCAGACACATCCTCGCTATCCCTTTAGCAGGGTGGGTGCCCGTGCTAGGCATTTGTGAATGACGTAGGGGCTGGAGGGGATTCGAGCACGCTAATTGGACGAGAGGTCGGACATGTGCCGTAGGATCTGGGAAGGGTTAGTCAGATCTGGTGACCTGGGGGGGGGGGGGTCACACAGCAGGGTGCCCCAGGAGCAAGAACCAAAACCCAGAATAGTCAAAATCCCAGGTTTGGTCCACTTTAAGCAATATCAGCATTGGCCATACAAAATGAATCACATATCAAATGCTTGTAAATTACCATCTTAATGTGGACCCTAACCTAATTAGCATGGTACTGTTCAATATTATCATCCCAAGAATGTCATGGTTCTTGTATTAGGACCCTATACTAGTGGGCTATAATCTAAGCCAAACAGTTATTTAACAATCTATTATTCTTGCTGCAGTATACGAGGCTATATCCCATTTCTCATGGGAGGCCCCATGGAATTCTAGATTGCATCTTAAATATTCAGTGTGCCCCTCTGGATAACAATCTTTTATTATATCACCACGTCAATGAACGAGGGTGACTCTTTTTTGGACCCCTCCTTTCATAGGGTCCACCCTTCCTCTATGGATCTCTTTGAAATGATTTGACAGGCATGATAAATAGAGATGAGCGAACTTCTGAAAAATTTGATTCGGCCGATTCGCTGAATTTTCCAGGAAAAATCGTTTCGGTCCGAATTTATTTGCGAAGAATAGCTATTAAAAACGGCTATTTCTGGGCGTCCGAGAGCCTCCATAGGGTTGCAGAACGTTTTGCTTGGCTGTAACATGCATAGGTGGGTTAGTGAAATAATATTGTAAAGAAGTATGACATGCAGATCAGAGGCGTCGCTATTAGATGCTGTCGCAGAGCGGCACAATTACAGAGCCTTGAGGTGGCAGCAGCATGATGAGCCCATATGTTGCCTGAAAGACACATTGGAGTTGGCAGCAGCATAGGGAGCCCATATATTGCCTGAAAGAGACACTGGAGTTGGCAGCAGCATTAGGAGACCATAGGGTCGATTCAGAGAAACACCAAAAACGTTAGTATTTTTTCCGATCTGTGTTTTTTGGTGTAAATTTTCCGATTTCGTATGAACATTCGAGCGATTCTATAATGCATTTCAAACCGTGTGTAAGTTTTCCGTCCGTTCGTATGGTAGTTAGTGAATCAGTTGAATTTCAGTTTCCATCCTGACTTTTCCGTTTCATTTCTCAGGTTTCAAAGTCGGTTTTGGATTTTGCCCTTTTTCCTTTTTTGTCCGGACGAAAATCCTCATGATCTTGCGCCTGCACACTACAAACTTAACTCATTAAAGTGCTGCCTACATATTTGGCTCACTCACTTCTTCTACAATGCTTAGCTAAATCACTTTGCACTTTCTTACATCTTCCATGTCTCACCCCTACCACTCACCCAAACCACTGTGCGCACAGGCGAATCTTCATTTCTGCTTTTTCTTTATTTCATTCGTTTTGTGGTAACCAACTATTAATGAATGTATTTCTAAAAGTAAATCATACATTTTTTATTTTTTTTTATTTTGAACTGGCATTTTTTAATTGCGGTTTTTAATTAAAATTTTTGGTTTCAAATGGTACAACTTTAAATTTTTTGTGTTGTTACCCACACCCTGTACATACAGATTGCTCTCCAAATTTTTAAAACACCCAGCATCTTCTGCATGTTATGAGCCTTGAAACAGCCAAGATGGCGGGTCAGGTAATATAAGGCAGCCTGCAAACAGAAAGGGCCTTGTGACTGTGTTGCTCTGCATTCTGGGATTTCTGACCTTTCAAGGCCCCCAGCTCTGCTGTCTCTGAGCAAAACACAGCTGTAACCCGCACCCTGCACTTTATCCCACTCTCCTCTCCTCAGTAAGTGTGATGCATCTGACCAAAGATAAGATAAAATAATTACACAAAGCAAAGGTTGCCAACTACAACAATAAATCCGAAAACAAATTAAGATTCAAGTACAACAACAATCAAAAAAAAAAATAACAAAGGACATAAGTTTAAAAATAAATCGCAATTATATGGATGTGTGGCAAAATAAAGGTTTACATGCAAAGGACTAACTAAGGTCCACATTAAAATGCTTTTATAAGGCATACACGAAATGTATTGATTCAGGTATGCATTGCTATACAATTTATGGCCTCGGCCATGCTGATACATGCAGTTAATTGGAGCTGAAGGCGCGCAGACTCCTCCACATAGCCACAAAACATGTTCTACAATAGCAAATCCGAGTCCTCAAAGGTGTCGGAAGTGGATTTTCAATTAAACGGATTTTTAGGGTGGGAATCAGCTCTCTGAATCACATGGAAACACATCCAATTAACGGAAGTTTTAGGAACGAACGGAAAAATTACAATTTGGTTGGGAACATTTCCGATTTGGTTGTAAAACTTCCGATTTTGTTAGTAAAACTTCCGATGATCGTAAGAGCATATACGAATTCGTTTGAACGTTCGCGCGAGTCGGAAATGGCCAAAAAAAAAAGGAAAAAATGACTAACACCCACCCAAACTTCCGATTCCCGATCCGAAATCAATTAACTTTTGCATTTAGAATCGACCCTCAGATATTGCCTGAAAAACACACCCTGGAGTTGGCAGCAGCATAGGGAGCCCATATATTGCCTGAAAGACACACCCAGGAGTTGGCAGCAGCATTAGGAGTCCATATATTGCCTGAAAGACACATTGGAGTTGGCAGCAGCATAGGGAGCTCATATATTGCCTGAAAGACACATTGGAGTTGGCAGCAGCATAGGGAGCTCATATATTGCCTGAAAGACACACCCAGGAGTTGGCAGCAGCAGAAGGAGCTCATATATTGCCTGAAAGACACACCCAGGAGTTGGCAGCAGCAGCAGTATTAGGAGCCCATATATTGCCTGAAAAACACACTGGAGTTGGCAGCAGCATTAGAAGCCCATATATTGCCTGAAAGACACAGTCTGGACTTGGCAGCAGTATTAGGAGCCCATATGTTGCCTGAAAAACACATTGGAGTTGGCAGCAGCATAGGGAGCTCATATATTGCCTGAAAGACACACCCAGGAGTTGGCAGCAGCATATGGAGCCCATACATTGCCTGAAAAACACATTGAAATTGGCAGCAGCATAGGGAGCTCATATATTGCCTGAAAGACACACCCAGGAGTTAGCAGCAGCATAGGGAGCCCATATATTGCCTGAAAAACACATTGGAGTTGGCAGCAGCATAGGGAGCTCATATATTGCCTGAAAGACACACCCAGGAGTTGGCAGCAGCAGAAGGAGCTCATATATTGCCTGAAAGACACACCCTGGAGTTGGCAGCAGCAGCAGTATTAGGAGCCCATATATTGCCTGAAAAACACATTGGAGTTGGCAGCAGTATTGGGAGACCATATATTGCCTGAAAGACACACCCAGGAGTTGGCAGCAGCAGCATTAGAAGCCCATATATTGCCTGAAAGACACACCCAGGATTTGGCAGCAGCATTAGGAGCTCATATATTGCCTGAAAGACACATTGGAGTTGGCAGCAGCAGCAGCAGCATTAGGAGTCCATATATTGCCTGAAAGACACACCCAGGAGTTGGCAGCAGCATAGGGAGCCCATATATTGCCTGAAAAACACATTGGAGTTGGCAGCAGCATTAGGAGCCCATATATTGCCTGAAAGACACACTCTGGACTTAGCAGCAGTATTAGGAGCCCATATATTGCCTGAAAAATACATTGGAGTTGGCAGCAGCATAGGGAGCTCATATATTGCCTGAAAGACACACCCAGGAGTTGGCAGCAGCAGAAGGAGCTCATATATTGCCTGAAAAACACACCCAGGAGTTGGCAGCAGCAGCAGCATTAGGAGCTCATATATTGCCTGAAAGACACACCCAGGAGTTGCAGCAGCAGAAGGAGCTCATATATAGCCTGAAAGACACACCCAGGAGTTGGCAGCAGCAACAGCATTAGGAGCCCATATATTGCCTGAAAAACACACCCAGGAGTTGGCAGCAGCATAGGGAGCCCATATATTGCCTGAAAAACACATTGGAGTTGGCAGCAGCATAGGGAGCTCATATATTGCCTGAAAGACACACCCAGGAGTTGGCAGCAGCAGAAGGAGCTACCATGCATCAGCTACTCGCATGCATCAGCTATTGGTGGGTGGAAATCCTGGCTGATCCATGCCTGATTCATCTTCACAAAGGTGAGTCTCTCCACATTTTTTGTGGACAGACGAGTTCTCCTTGGTGTTACATTTGCCCCCGCAGCACTAAAGACCTGCTCAGATGGCACACTACTGGCCGGGCAGGACAGCTTTCCCACGGCAAACTCTGCCAGTTGCGGCAACAAGTCAAGTGTGGCTGCCCAGAAGTCCAGCAGATCCTCAAGGTACATTGGCGTGGTCATTTCAAGGTATGACATGACCTGCTGGTTCAGGCCCTGCTCCAGGTCTTCTCGTGCCATTTGTGCAAGTGACTGGGAGGGACTACCTGTCTCCATCTCCACTGCATACTGCCACGGTGTATCTGGGTCCTCTGTCTCGCCTTCCTCACAACCCTCTAGCTCCACTGGCTGCTCCTGCTCCTCCTCTCCTGTCAGATGACTAGATAAACCGCCCATTTCGCCAAAATAAACTGTGCTTCACTGTGCTGCTGCTCCTCCGCTCCCACAGGGTTTATGAGGCAGTGAAATGTATGCGCCATGTCTCCAGTGCCCTGATCAGCCATGGTTTCCAACATGTGTTGTATTACATGAAGCAGCAGAATCACGTCGTTCATGCCGTAATCCTGGCGACTGACAAATAAAGTGGCTTCCTCAAAGGGCCTGAGCAAACGGCAGGTGTCACGTATGAGCTGCCACTGGTTCACATTAAAGTTACACAGGGGAGTCCCCCTATCTGCTTGGATCATCAAGAAATCAGTGATGGCTTTTCTCTGTTCGTATAGTCGATCTAACATATGTAGGGTGGAATTCCAATGGGTGGGAACATTGCAAATCAGACTATGTTGGGGGATACCGTTCTGACGCTGTAGCTCAAGAATGGTGTGCTTGGTGGTGTAGGAGTGGCTGAAGTGCATACAAAGTTTCCTTCCCGTTGTTAGGATGTCTTGCATATGGGGGGAAAACTTCAGAAAATGCTTGACAACTAGGTTGAACACGTGTGCCATACAGGGCGCATGGCACAGGCTTCCTTGTCGCAGCGCAGACAAGATGTTACTCCCATTGTCAGTCACCATGGTTCCCATTTCCAATTTTCACGGAGTAAGCCATTTTTTGATTTCTTGATGAATGAATTTCAGGACCTCCTCCATTTGCCAAAGCAAAACATGTGAAGCACAGCGTGACACCGCCTTGCCCTGCACACATGGTAGGCTGAAGGGGCATTGAGAATTGACCATACAGTGGAGGCTGAGGAGACGGCGGAGGATGAGGAGGCGGAGTCGCACACTGTGACAGGCAAAACGGCCTTGGAGCGTGGAGGCCGAAACGGTCTGACCTGTCCAAGTTGCTGTGCAGGAACCACATTCACCCAGTGGGCTGTAAAGGACATGTATTGTCCCTGACCGTAGTTACAGCTCCAGATGTCGGCGCTGCTGTGCACTTTGGTGCACACTGACAGGCTCAAGGACTGGCCCACCTTAAGCTCAACAAAAGTGTGCAGGGCTGGTACTGCCTTCTTTGCAACGTAAAAGGGAGGGACTGCAGCACCAGCAACTTGGACAGGAGCACATTTAGCTTCTGCACCGTAGGATGAGTGGGCGCATACTGTTGTCTATTGGACATGGCTTCGCTGATGGAGGCTGGAGCTTTGGTTGGGTGAAATTGGAAGCGGCGTGGCACTGGCTGACGCAGCAGGCTGGACCCCCACTTAGAAGCCTCGGTTCTCCCAGGCCGCTTTATGGTGACGCTGCATGTGTTGCCACAGGGCCGTGGTACCAACATTGGGGCCCTGGCCACGCTTGACCTTCTGTCTACACATCTTGCATGTGGCCAGGTTACCCTCCTGCGGATGCTTGATGAAAAAGTGCCACACTGCCGAGTAGCTAATTTTCCCTCCAACAGTCTGCACTAATTCACTGCTACTGCTGCCAACTCCAGGAACCCCTGCTCCATTACCTCACGTGAAGGCAGCCTGCCACGCAGCAGGTGGTCTACCCTGCCCCCAGCCACGTGTGGCTCCAGACATCCCAATTCTGCCACCATGCTGACTGCCAACCCTACTGCCACCTTGCTGCCTCAGCTGCTGACTCTGGGGCAACCTGGGACCCTCTTCTCCTGATGATGATGAAGCCCCTTCTGCACCAGGCTCCCAAGTGCGATTGGCTTCATCATCCTCATCATCGAGTTGTGTCTGCACATCACTGAAGTCCTTCTCGGTTTCGACAAGAGCGTGTGCTGCAGGAGACGGAACGCTCGCCACACCACCTCCCACGCCACTCTCCTCCTCAGTGTTTGTCTGCCTAGCAGAAGAAGCGGCGGATGTCCCTCCATTTCTTGGCTGGGCTGTAGCTGCTGACTGTCCTCTAACACATCATCCTCACTGAATAGAAAGGCAATGGGTGCTTTAAACTTGTAAATCAGACTTTTTTATACAAAAGGTTAGTAGGCAGGTACTCTTAAAAGACACGTGCTAGTATTTGGGATTCCCCCCCCGGCGAAAGGCAAAGTTTTCTTAAAAAGGTGAATTTGATTACAAAATCCAACCAGTTAGTAGACAGGTACTCTTGAAATATTTATGCTAGTGTTTGGGATGCCCCCTCCTCACATACAGAGGTTGGCTCCTTTGATTGTGGAAAAGTGACGTTGATTACAAAATGCAACCAGTTAATAGACAGGTAGTCTTGAAATATTTATGCTAGTGTTTGGGATGCCCCCTCCTCACATACAGAGGTTGGCTCCTTTGATTGTGGAAACGTGACGTTGATTTCAAAATGAAACCAGTTAATAGACAGGTAGTCTTGAAATATTTATGCTAGTGTTTGGGATGCCCCCTCCTCACATACAGAGGTTGGCTCCTTTGATTGTGGTAAAGTGACGTTGATTACAAAATGCAACCAGTTAGTAGACAGGTAGTCTTGAAATATTTATGCTAGTGTTTGGGATGCCCCCTCCTCACATACAGAGGTTGGCTCCTTTGATTGTGGAAAAGTGACGTTGATTACAAAATGCAACCAGTTATTAGACAGGTAGTCTTGAAATATTAATGCTAGCACACTTTTTAAAGAATGACACCAGGAAAAGGAAAAGCTAAATAGGCAGGTGTGTTATTAACACTAAAGAGGCTTGGAAGCTAAAGCAAACACTTTAAACTGTCCCTGTCTTTCTCTGTCACTGTCACAGGCTCACTCCTTCTCTATCTGTCCCTCGCTTCTTCTGTTCTATCACTCTATCTATCTCTCCCTCGCTGTGTCTATCTGTCTGTCTGTCTGTCCCTCGCTCTCTCCCTGCCTGATCTGCTCTGGCCGCAATACAGTGTCAGAATGATCTTCCGCAAAATGTCCGCCGCTTATATGGGGCTGTGACATCATCGGTAAGCCTGTCTGCTGATAGGTAGCATGTGACACCTACCTAGGATTACTTGCCCCATGGGACATGTCCTGACATGTGGATCCATCATTTTAGATGGGCTGGATAGCAGTAAATGGATTTTTTAGGAAGCGATTCGAGCGATCGAATCGTGACGATATTCGGAATCGTAACAAATCGAATATTTTCTGAAATTCGTAACAAATTCGGGTTCATCAGAATCGATTCACTTATCTCTAATGATAAACTTTGGCCCATTCTAGTTTGGCACACATATATTTATATATATATATATATACCCTATAGGCTCGATTCAGAGAGACACAAAAAACTTTCGGTTTGGTGCCGACGTCGTAACATTTTCAAAATTTCCCGCTCTCGTATGAATGTGCGAGCGATTCCAAGCATGCTTCGTAAACCTTCCGTCGAGCGCACGGACGGACGTATGCCAGAGTACGCAGACGAGGATGTCATTTTCATTCGTGAATTTTCAGATTCCATTTTCACAACTAACAACGTAGCCTTTCGTTTTTGCCCTTTACCCATCGTATCCTCACACGAATCCTTTCAAATTCCCGCTACATCCTGCTTCACTTTTTCCCAAAGTATTCGTCCAGACGAAATTCTTACGATATTGCGCCTGCGCACTACAAACTTATCTCATTAAAGTGCTCGCATACATAATTTCACTCCCATCACTTCTCATCCAAAAAAACTCACCCTAACCACTTAGCGCTATCCTGCCTTTTCCCTTGAGGTCCCTTAAAGCTCACCCTAACCACTTAGCGCTATCCTGCCTTTTCCCTTGAGGTCCCTTAAAGCTCACCCTAACCACTTCGCGCTATCCTGCCTTTTCCCCTGAGGTCCCTTAAAGCTCACCCTAACCACTTTGCACTATCCTGCCTTTTCCCCTGAGGTCCCTTAAAGCTCACCCTAACCACTTAGCGCTTTGTTTCTTCTTCCATTTTCACACCCTAAAACTTACCCAAATCACTTAGCGCTTTGTTTCTTCTTCCATTTTCACACCCTAAAACTTACCCAAATCACTTAGCGCTTTGTTTCTTCTTCCATTTTCACACCCTAAAACTTACCCAAATCACTTAGCGCTTTGGTTCTTCTTCCATTTTCACACCCTAAAACTTACCCAAATCACTTAGCGCTTTGGTTCTTCTTCCATTTTCACACCCTAAAACTTACCCAAATCACTTAGCGCTTTGGTTCTTCTTCCATTTTCACACCCTAAAACTTACCCAAATCACTTAGCACTTTGTTTCTTCTTCCATTTTCACACCCTAAAACTTACCCACATCACTTAGCGCTTTGGTTCTTCTTCCATTTTAGGTCCCTAAAACTTACCCAAATCACTTAGCGCTTTGGTTCTTCTTCCATTTTAGGTCCCTAAAACTTACCCAAATCACTTAGCGCTTTGGTTCTTCTTCCATTTTAGGTCCCTAAAACTTACCCAAATCACTTAGCGCTTTGTTTCTTCTTCCATTTTCACACCCTAAAACTTACCCAAATCACTTAGCGCTTTGTTTCTTCTTCCATTTTCACACCCTAAAACTTACCCAAATCACTTAGCGCTTTGGTTCGTCTTCCATTTTAGGTCCCTAAAACTTACCCAAATCACTTAGCGCTTTGGTTCTTCTTCCATTTTAGGTCCCTAAAACTTACCCAAATCACTTAGCGCTTTGTTTCTTCTTCCATTTTCACACCCTAAAACTTACCCAAATCACTTAGCGCTTTGGTTCTTCTTCCATTTTCACACCCTAAAACTTACCCAAATCACTTAGCGCTTTGGTTCTTCTTCCATTTTAGGTCCCTAAAACACACCCAAATCACTTCACGGACATCACAATCTGGATTTAGAAATATGTCATTGGCCCCTTGTTTTTGGTAAATGTATTTGTGCAAATAAATGGGACACCATTTTTTTTTTTGTTTTTGGTTTATTGCTCAACTGGCATTTTTTGAGCAAATATTTTTTGCAACTTTGTGCCAAACATTTTACAAACTATATACATTTTTTTTGGGTAATTAAAATATATACAATAAGAGATTTTGTAAAAAATTAAAAACTATATACAATATAAAATATTAAAAAAACAATAAAACTATATACAAACAACTTTTGGGTTTAACCACTAAAACTATGTACAATGTAAAATTTATAAAAATATACAGGGCCAGGAACCAGGACACTAGTCTTCCTCTTCTGTTGTCCCCAACGTGTCCTGCATCGCCTGCAGATCGGCCACCAACTCAAGGACCCTCCGATTCATCTCAGCAAGTCGTTGGCGTGTGGTCCCTGCAAAAAAAATCAGACAAACATATTATTGGGAGAACAATACATGTTTCTCACCTGTGGATTTAATGTATTTTAGTAAACAAATTCACTATAAGGCACATATGTCATTACTGAAAGGAATTAAGGTTATGAAGTGGCCACAGGTCATTAAGGTAATTAAGTGGCCACAGGTCACTCTTATCTTGGCATTGACTAGGGCATTATGTTTTTGGGGGTTCATGTGAAGTTAGACAGAAATGGCAATAATGTCATGACTACTTACTTGGTTGGTGGCCGAGAGATGGCTCGTTGGGGACAACACCCTGAGTTCCTGGTTCCTGGCTCTGCTGTGAAGAAGTGCCTGTAGAAACATGGGCCAAATGGTTAGTTTGGATGTCTGATTCAGCAGTCCTCAAATGTTTTTAGCTAAGTCTGGGTCACATCACTCACCTTCTCCAGGGTCTTGTGGGCTCCTATCTGCTGCCTCCTCACCCACTACCTCACCCGCAACCGAAGCATCTACAAATACAGAATCAAGGATTCAGTTTGGTGATCTCAGGAGCTAGCATGTATATGTTTTGGCGTAGACATGAAGAGTGACATACCAGAGGATCCTGCATGCGTGGCAGCGTACGACTGCCTGCCCATGCTGTGCCACCCCTCCTCTGTGGTAAGGTCCAGGGGCTGCTCTGAGGAGGCCACAGAGGAGGGGTCGGCCCGTCGCCCTGGAGATCCACCACCTTCACTCCCAGCTGCAGAATCATGCAGCACTGGTCGGCCTGTGCGCCTCCGGGTGCGGCGAATTCTGTAATCCATTTCCAACACTACCAAAGAGAAGGCATTATAAATAAAAGGCCTAAATTATGTCATAGTTACATCTTACATGCAAGCGCTATGTACTTACTTGGGAAATGTATCCCGAAAAACCTCCGCACCCGGGGCATGTGCAGTCGCTTCAGGTCCGACCAATGCTGCATGATCTGTGTGTGGGTGAAGGTGGTGTCGGTCCGGTGTTGGATCTCCGAGATGATCTCCAGGGCGACGTTTCGTTTCTCAAACGAGTTGGGCAGGTAGTCGTACCTGCGCTCCAGCATGGTCTACAAAACAGAAATCAAACATAGCAAGAACTCAGAAATGCATATCTAGAAGTGCCAACAATACATTATTTGGTTCAATCACATGAACACATACACACACATGCTTCTAGCCTAAGTTAACCTTCAAATATGGCAGCACTGTCGTTTGGCACGTGTGTGGCGTGCGCTTGGGTGTGCATGTAGTTGAACCAAATCTTTAAATCAAAAATATTACTTATTGTGCATCCTTAACATGTAGATCAGCATTTACCAATCAAAGCAAAGTCCTTAAAAGACACTTACGAGCATGATGATATCTTCTTGTTGGCGGGTGAAGATAGTGGGCGCCATCTTTCTTCTTCTTCTCGGCAGCAGATAAGCACGGCCCCAGCGGTTTCCGGGTTTCGCACGGCCGTGCGAACGGCCGGACGTGCGTGTAAGCGAACGCGTAGGCGTCACACGCCGGATACCTTATTTAAAGGTCCCTGCACACACAGCTCATTCTCTTTGAGAGTCCACACAAAATGGCACCAAAAAAAAAGATTCCAGCAAAGAAGCAGAGCAAGCAGGCTGAGCAGGCCGAGGGTCCGCAAACCAGGTCGCAAGAGCCTAAAGCCAGACTAAGGGCTAGCACCAAGGCTGCTGCAAAAAAGGAGGTGGCAGCACCACCGCAACCAAAGAGCAAGCTAACCAAGGCTGGAAAAACTCAGATGGGTAAGAGGGGACGAAGCCCAACCCCACCCTGCCCCACATCACCCCCCACACGTGGCACCAAGGCCATAGGCAAAGGCCAAAAACCCAGGGGCCGAAGCCGCAGCAGGGGCCGAACAACCTCAAGGTCCAGAAGCCACAGCAGGGGCCCAAGGCGCCGCAGGGGCCAAACAAGGTCAAGGTCCAGAAGCCGCAGCAGGGGCCGAACAACCTCAAGGTCCAGAAGCCGCAGCAGGGGCCAAACAAGGGGCCAAAGAAGGTCAAGGTCCAGAAGCCGCAGCAGGGACCGAACAACCTCAAGGTCCAGAAGCCGCAGCAGGGGCCCAAGGCGCCGCAGGGGCCAAACAAGGTCAAGGTCCAGAAGCCGCAGCAGGGGCCCAAGCCGCAGCAGGGGCCAAACAAGAACCAGGTCCAGAACCCCGAAAAGCCACCAAAGGCCAACGGCCCCCTCCCCCCCGCACGTGGCTCAAAAGCGAAGGCAAAAAGTCTGAGCAGATATGCCTCACCCCAGGCAGGCACTTCCAAGGCCCCACAGACCCAGGCAACCACCTCCAAGGCCCCACACACCCACAGGGCTCCAAGCAGCACCTCCAGTTCTTCAAGACCCTCTGTTGCTCGCCCACATTATCCTCCGGCACAGGTTGGCATGCATTCCCCCTATGCCACATCTACACCTGCAACTTCAGGGTCCACCCAGCCCCGAACACCCAGTCCCTTCCCAAGTCCAGTAAGATCAACAGCCAGCCTCCAGTCGTTGAGGTCTCCTCCATCCCCCCCGGCCAGAATGTCACCCCATTTGCAACCAACCACTGAGGAGCCACAACCACCCCGAAGAGGGCGCAACTTGCGCAGAGGACACTTGGGTGGCCGTTTTGCAGAGTCCCAAACTCTGGCATTGGCTACTGGGCTCACCTTACATTTTGATGAGCTATATGGCCGGAAATCAAAACACACCAGTAAACAGCGCAAAACTGAGATTTTTGAAGAACTCACCAGGCAAGTCAATGCTGCGGGTGAGGAACGTAAAGATATGGACCAGATTCAACGTAAGATTTCGGACCTAAAATATGCAGTGCGGAAGAAAGAGAGTCTAAGGCGGATGCACAGGTACATAGGTCAGGTTTTGGTTTGTATTATTCTTGTCTCTCCATCAGTGTGCTTAATTATGCTTACTATGTTTTTCAGCGAAACAACTGGCGGAGGTTTCCCAACAAAAATGCGATTTACACCGGCTGAGGAGATGGTGCTGTCCTTATTACATCCCGTGGCCTTAGAGGGACACTCGACCCAGCAGGACACCGACAACCCACCAATTCCTGCAGGTTAGTAATGTGTGAATGACCCCACAAATGTATGGAAACATACACATAGGCAACAAGGGCTAGTTAAACACATGGCTCTAGGGGGTGGCAGCAAGGGCTAGCTAAACACATGGCTCTAGGGGGTGGCAGCAAGGGCTAGCTAAACACATGGCTCTAGGGGGTGGCAGCAAGGGCTAGTTAAACACATGGCTCTAGGGGGTGGCAGCAAGGGCTAGCTAAACACATGGCTCTAGGGGGTGGCAGCAAGGGCTAGCTAAACACATGGCTCTAGGGGGTGGCAGCAAGGGCTAGCTAAACACATGGCTCTAGGGGGTGGCAGCAAGGGCTAGCTAAACACATGGCTCTAGGGGGTGGCAGCAAGGGCTAGCTAAACACATGGCTCTAGGGGGTGGGTTTGTTGGGAGTGCTCACTTTGACTAGGGTGTGTCATGTGTGTGGCCTGGTAATGTGCACATTGCCACCCACATACATGATGTTTCAGTTAATTTATGAAAAATATGTCACTTAGGAGTGGAGAAAAGGAATGGGTGCTATGTATTAATTGACAAGCACACACCACACTAACATCTTTGGCTGTTGGTCAATTTGGTAAGAGCTGGGTTAGTTGGCCAACTGATTAAGATGGTTTGCTAGAAATGTTTTATGCCATACAATGTCCCCCACCAGAATCATATTGTAAGTGTTTTTTGCCACCTTAGTGTGTTAACTTCATCGCCTTAAAGGGATGTGGCAACCCACACATCAGCCATTAGTTGCATGTTTGTTTGGAGACACATGAACAATGGGTCTAGTCTGGTTTAACAATCCATGCACTAATGTAATGCCATTCCTAGTGAATGCCAAGTGGCCACGTTGTGGGAGGGGCCCTTACTGCTTGGACACGTTTCTTTGATTACCATATGTGTTCTTAAACATAAACTATGCATAGTTGTGTGTTTTCATAGCTCTTTTTCTTCTGAAGCAGGACAGCATCATCCCTCAGCTAGTGGGGACTCCTCTTCCATGTTACCGCTGCCGTCTTCTTCCGCGCTGCATAGGACCCAGGATCCGATGTCTACGGTAAGTGTATTTTGATGCTGTTGTGTATGCATGTAGGTTGCCATGTTTTGCTTGTGTGGTTTTTATAGGTATTCCCCACACTGAACCTGTTTTTTTTACATGTCCCCAACAGAGCCACACACTGATGGAGCAAATCCAGGAGCAGGAGGAAGATGGAAGCTTCCTAGGAGATTCTGAAGATCTTCCCCTGGGACAGAATCTGCAACTGTCCCAAAATGTGTCTCCGCCAAATCCACAGCAGCAGAGTGAAGCTGGCTGCATGCTGCCTGCACATCGTGGGCAGCATGCAGAGACTGACCCTCCAGTCCCCAGTTTCAGATCTGCTGCTGAGGATTTGGCGAGCAGACCTGTGGCTGTTGGGGGTCCTCAAGAAACATCATCTGCACGCCCCACAACCCGGGGAATTGGGCGGCGTACTCAGCAACGTCGCCCAGTTTCCCAGGGGAGGGGCGTGCAGATGATGGAGTCAGCATGGCACCAAGAGAGGCGGCTTTTTCGTCTGCAAAATCAGCAAAATCAGGAGCATATTAGGGGCCAATTAGAGTCCCTAAATACTACCTTCAGTGCCGTGCTGACTGAATTGAGGACCCATAACAGCCACATGGCCAACTTGACTTCTGAACTAAGGTCAGGCATGGCAGAAATGCACACTAACCAAAGACACATTTTGGAACAGTTGCAGATTCTGAATGCCACACAGGCCCAGGTTATGCCCCCCCCCCACCAAGTGGGCCAACCTGGGTTCTATGGGCATCACCCATATTAAGGTGTGTTTGGCGTGAATCTGGTCCATATCTTTGCGATACATCCCCACTGGATTGACTTGTCTGGTGAGGGCTATAAATCTTCAGTTTTGCGCTGTTCTTGCTAGTTTGTTTTTGATTCTCCCCCATATAGCTCATTCAAGGCCTGAGGTAGCCCAGTAGCCAATGCCAGAGTCCAAGACTCACTGAATCGGCCACTTAAGGTGTTGCGCGGCTGCCATGGGCACTCTAACATTTGTGGTGGCTCCTCATGTTTGGCGGCATGATTGGGTGACATTCTGGCCTTAACAACTAAGACCTTGGACCCTGGCTGTGATTGTACTGGATTTGGATTGGGACTGGGTGTTCTGTTTTGGGTGGGCCACTGACTTACAGGTGTAGATGTGGCATAGCTAGGTTTGCTTTCAACCTGTGTGGAAAATGTGGGCAAGCAGGAGAGGGGTTTTTTTTGTGCAAATTTTTTTCCCTAAAACCAAATTGTAAATAATTGCATGTACATGTCTGGTCCACAAGTATGTGAGGCCCACTCAGATACTATTCTGTTTGTAGCACATTAACCTTTTACGATTTAGTAAACATTTTTGTTTCACCAAGCTCATGTCTGTGTTGTTTTGATAGAGAAATATGAGTTCAAGTTGTCACCAAAACAAACAATAACCAAGGTCTCCAAAGAAATACTCATAGTTTTTTGTTTGTGTTGGGCAAATTCATTATTGTTTACTTAATAATGAAATGAAACATAGCAAAACCAACCAAATAAAAATAACAACCAAATAAAAAAATTAACAAATACAAAATTAGGAAAAATGTGTGGCTATTAAATTTGCCCGCACGGCTTGCCCAGACGCACTTGGCTGGCCCACATAGGCGTCGTCTGCCTCATCGGAGGGTGGAGAGGGTGGGCAATCCAGATATCGGGGGACCCTTTGCATAATAGCTAAATTATGGAGCGCTGCACATGCCATTATGATGTCAATGACCTTTTTGGGGTCATACTGCAGGGAGCCCCCAGTGTGGTCCAAACATCGAAACCGGGTCTTGAGGAGTCCAAAGGCCCTCTCCACCACTGCCCTGGTCTTTCGATGTGCACGATTATAGGCCTCTTGTGCTGGAGTCTGTGGCCGGAGGACCGGAGTCATCAGCCACGGCAGTAGTGGATACCCCAAATCTCCTAAAAAATGTAAACAAAATTAAAAAAAACAGTAAATCATACATTGCCACACAACATTCCTACTCCAATAAAAATAAAAGAGGTATGTGACATTGTCACACAAACATGAGCATACATATTGCAGATGCAAAAACCAGAATCTAAAAAATGTGATAGATGGTGGTCCAAAGTAGGCAAATAATACTGGGGATGGTGGGCAATCAGGCAGACTGTTAGCAGCTATTGTTGCCTGTCTGTGCTGCAGAACAATGTTTTATGGGATAAGTTGACCTGACCCATTTTCAGTCTTGGCTTAGTCCAAAACCGGTGTAAGCCGGCCCCTGCACTTTATCCCGCTCACCTCTACTCAGTAAGTGAAATGCATGTAAGCAAAGATGGCGCAGACTCTCTGGTAAAGTCAATAACCGATTTTGATCTTAAATTGTTTGGAAGGCGGTTTCAGACTTTGCCTCGCATTACACTTATTAATTAAAACAATGCAAGCCAAACAATTTGGCAGCCTATGTAGTTTGTATAATGTAATGGTTCCAGTGGGGTTACACATGTTCACAAGGTGATGGGCAAGGCAGCGTTTAGGAAAGGTTAATACAACCAAAATCAAAGCCATACATATACAATCCAAATCGGTAATTTGAGGCAACTTACCAAGGAGCCATGCACCCGCAAATTCCCCTGACTCAAACCGCCGGAATAATCCTGATCTGCGCAGGATGTAGGCATCATGGGCTGAGCCAGGGTAGCCTGCCAGGACGCTCAGAAAACGCATGTCCTGGGCCACCACTGCTTGCACATTCAGCGAATGGCCCATTTTGCGATTTCTGTGTAAAAAGGAAACATAAACAACAAAAAAATAACGATTAGGAAACAAATCCAACGCACACTTCAAACAGCCTAAGTCAAAATGTAACATCCAGACAAATAACACTAAACAACTACGTTACATTTAAGTGGGCAACAAAAGAAGATCAATGTTTGAGCCTTGACAAGGTTGAGTTACTAGTTCTATTTTAAGTACACTTACAAATGTTTTACTTGGAAATAACTAACTTTTTTAGTCCTGTAAAAATAAGGGCCATTGTTGCACATACACTCTTGGCAAGGAGGGAGCATTAGCAAGGAGGGAGTGATTGCAATGAGGGAACATGTAAAGCAGAGAGTATGAACCTAGAGGGACTAATCAAAAGGAGGGACTATTGCCAATGAGAGTTACTAAAAATGGAGACATTAGTGACAAGGATGCATTTCAGAAAAGGAGGGACTATTGCCAATGAGAGTTACTAAAAATGGAGACATTAGTGACAAGGATGCATTTCAGAAAAGGAGGGACTATTGCCAATGAGAGTTACTAAAAATGGAGACATTAGTGACAAGGATGCATTTCAGAAAAGGAGGGACTATTGCCAATGAGAGTTACTAAAAATGGAGACATTAGTGACAAGGATGCATTTCAGAAAAGGAGGGACTATTGCCAATGAGAGTTACTAAAAATGGAGACATTAGTGACAAGGATGCATTTCAGAAAAGGAGGGACTATTGCCAATGAGAGTTACTAAAAATGGAGACATTAGTGACAAGGATGCATTTCAGAAAAGGAGGGACTATTGCCAATGAGAGTTACTAAAAATGGAGACATTAGTGACAAGGATGCATTTCAGAAAAGGAGGGACTATTGCCAATGAGTGTTACTAAAAATGGAGACATTAGTGACAAAGATGCATTTCAGAAAAGGAGGGACTATTGCCAATGAGAGTTACTAAAAATGGAGACATTAGTGACAAGGATGCATTTCAGAAAAGGAGGGACTATTGCCAATGAGAGTTACTAAAAATGGAGACATTAGTGACCAGGATGCATTTCAGAAAAGGAGGGACTATTGCCAATGCGGACCAAAAATAATGTGATTGGGCAAAGGAGGGACACAAAAATATTTAGATACAATGGAAGCCCAAACTTGCCTGTATATATACTCGTCGCTTGACGGAGGGACCAGGGCAACGTGCGTGCAGTCAATTGCACCCATGACATTGGGCATGTCGGCGATGTTATAAAATGCCAGCTTAATGGCGTTTCTGGCTACCATATCCTCAGGGAAACAAATATATTTCCGAGTTATGGTAGCCATGCCTTCCAAAAATTTGGATAGCGCGCGGCTCAGCGTAGGCTGTGAGATCCCCACGGAGAGGGCACCCAGCCTCTGGAACGAGCCGTTCGCCAAAAATTGCAGGCAGCCAAGCATCTTGGTCATACCTGAAATTGCTTGCCCCTTCCTTGTGGTGCGGGCTAACCATGGCCGCAGCTCACTATACAGTTTATGGAGGGAAGCGCGATTAAGCCTGGTCAGCTCGAACAGCTCAACGTCATGCATGCAATTGATGTCCATGCGTCGCCGCCGGTGCAATCTGGTCTCTGCCCTCCGGACGATCTCAATGCCCATGAGTTGCAGATCCTCATGCTCCTCCCTCATGCCGGGAATGTTTTGGGCCAGAAACGAATTTCTGAGGTCTGGGACCATCGGCAATCAGCTCTCTGAATTAATCGCAAGCCCATTGCAATAACGAAAAATTTCTGAACGGACGAAACATTTCCGATTTGGTGGGAAAAAGCTCCCGAAGTAACGAAAATCTTCCGATTTTGTCACCATTATCGAAAGAGCATATACGCATGTTCTCGAACGTTCGTACGAGTGAAAAATATACAAAAAAAAGCCAAAAAATGACAAACACCCACCAAAACTTTCACAGACAGCTACGGAAGTCCGGACGAATGTGTCTCTGATTCGAGCCTTATGTATTGACATTTACACACGGTACATCATATACAATAAACAGTATTATTTGTCCCCACAGTTACTCATCTGTTTGCTCTTAATTTGAACCCCTGTGCTCATTGATGTACTCTCCTTGCCCTGTCCTATAAATGGACAACATTGGCACCTGGCCGAACCTTACATATATGTGCCAACCGTTGACATCCAACATGCTTGTTTATTCTAATTATACAGCACGTCCTGTTCCAGAAGATATTCCTCTTGGGTTATACATCCAGTAGATGGCTCTGGACTGCAGAGATAGAAAAGTGGCTCTTCCCGGCCCCATATATACCAGGGACCTCCCACAAATTCCCCAGTTCTTCTCTGCAGTCTGGGCTGCGATGACTAGAAGATGGCTCTTTCTACTCGCAGGTGAGCTGGGCTTATTAGCCTGCGGTCCTGTAGGACTATTCCCACCCGTTCCTTTCTCTGCCTCCCAGCTTAGGCTGCGCTGGTCGGGTGATGGTAGGCAGCACCGCTGCTAGGTGCTAAGGAGCACTGCTCCAACCGCAGTCCCCACCAAAGGGTAGGCGGTACAGGCCTGTGGTGAGCCTTTTGGGATGCCCCTCCTGCGGCCGTTTGGCCCTCGCCCCCTCAGTTAAGCTCCTCTTAGGTCTGCTGCTTCCCCTTCGCTCCCTCTGGGTAGATCTCCGGGGGGGGGGGGGTGTATGTATATATATATATTAACGTGTTTTTGCTACGTGTTTTGCATTGGTTGCACTGGTTTTGCTATTGCCACCGCCGCACGCTTGTACCCCGGGGGCGCGTTTCAGCGCTCTTCGGGGGGGGGGGCGGGCCTTGCGGATGACGTTTTCCGCATCACTTCTCAGCGGCCCGCCCCTCGAGGTATATGCAGGCGCCATTTTGAAGCTCCTGTGCTGCGTTTCTGGGGTCCCCCTATCGCGGTCCGTAAGTGCCCCTGTAGGCTGGCTTTTCTTTACATTTCATTGTATTATGCTTACGGGTTCTTTGCTTTATGTCTTACAGGCAGGTCAAACTTTTTTGTGGTTTCTCCCGGTCCTGTCCCCTCTATTTAGCGTTAACTCCCTATTGGAGGGCTATTGTATTTTGTATCTCCCACTTCCCTAGCGGGCTATTGGGGCATCCCGGGTAGCCTTAATGGCGTCAATCCTGTTTGACCTGTTGTGCTACAATAATCACCATATGGAGGCTTCTCAGGATAATGTGCTTGGGGTTCCTTCGGAACAAGCCAGGCTGTGTGTGGCGTGTGGGGTATCCCCTATAAGAGATGATGTCAGGGTGTGTGTACACTGTGCCCAGCAGACGCTTGCACTGCAGTCTGGGTTACCCACGCTTACATCTGACTCCTAGTGAGGTGCATACCAGTGGGGAGTCTCAACCTGATTTGGCTGCTCGGGTGGCCAGCATTGAGAGACATATTGCTGGCTCTGGCCCGCGTAAGGCTTCTGCTAAGAAGCGGCATTTTTCACCTGGTGTTTCCCTCTTTCCTATGGAGGCAGAGGATTTTTTTGACGTTACTGGTTATACCCCCCTGGAAGAGGGGGAATTATTTTCTGATTCAGAATCATCTGAGGAACAATCTAGGATGTATGGTGCCGATTCTGGGCCTGATCCATGGGCTTCAGATGATACTGCCAGGATTTTTTAAATTTTTTTATGTACTCTCTTATCCTCCGTGGTTCCGCGGCAGCAGGGGGAGCTGTTTCATACTGTTAAACCATGCTTGGAGTTTCCTGAACAAGCTCATTTTAATAATCTGGTGCTCAAAGAGTGGGAACGGCCTAGCCGGCTCCCCGGGGTGCCAAAGAGTTGGGATAAGCGGTATCCCTTTCCTGCTGAAATGGTTAAACGGTGGTCATGTCCTCCCGTGGTGGATGCACCAGTTCTGGGGTTGTCCTGCATTCCCCTGACTCTACTACACTGAGGGATGGGGAGAACAGGTGCATTGATCAGCTGGCCTGCCATGCCTTTGCCTGTGTGGGGACCGCACTGCGTCCGGTCTATGCCTCTGCCATTACGGCTGTTGCTATTAACAGCCTGCTCAGGGGTCTCTTAGATGGGGCCCCTGATGATGCAGGTAGTGAAGAGTATAGAGCTCTTCTGCGTTGTGAGGAATTTGTTGCATATGTTCTCTCTGCCTTGGATGATACCATTAGAATGTGTGGAAGGGCTTCTGCCTTGTTGGTGGTGATAAGCCGGTGGGCAGCTGACAACGCTGCTAAGAAAGGCTCTCACTTGGTTTCCCTTCAAGGGGTTGCGCCTCTTTGGGGAACTTTTGGACTTGTTTGCTAAGGGAGGCAAGTTGCCTCAGTGTAGAAGGCAGTCCCGGTCCTTTCGGAGTTCAGGTGCCTTTTCTCCTTCCTTCAGGGGGCTCCAGAATTGGACGGGGAGCTTCCTTTGCTGGAGCCTGTGGAGATTTTTGGGGCAGGGACAGAGGACGTGGCCCCCCCTGGGGTCCCAAGCCTAAGTCCTTCCCCAAGCCCCCTCAGGCATGAAGGGGCGCCCTCACCCATCCGGATGGGGGGACGGCTTCGGGTCTTGTTCATGTCTGGAGACGTCATGTCTCAGACCGGTGGATTCAGGAGCTTGTATCCTCCGGTTACAAGATAGAGTTTGCAGCCTGGCCGCCCCCAAGATTCATCAAATCTCGGTTACCTCAAAACCCCCTGTCAGCTCAGTGTCTGTCCCTGGCTGTCCAAGGCCTTCTGGAACTGGGTGTCATCAGCCGGGTGCCCTTGAGGGAAAGGGGCAAAGGCTATTATTGCAATCTTTTCATTGTTCCCAAAAAAGATGGGTCCATCAGACCCATCCTGGAGTTGAAGCACCTCAACAAATTTGTCAGATTCAGACACTTTCGCATGGAGACTCTGCGCTCAGCTGTGACTTTCCTACGCCCAGGGGACTTCATGACCTCTGTAGACATCAAGGATACTTACCTTCATGTACCTATCTTTCCAGGTCATCAGAGATTCCTCAGGTTCGCTCTGGAGGATCAGCACTACCAATTTGTGGCGTTGCCCTTCGGTCTCACCTTGGCTCCCAGGGTATTCACCAAGGTGCTGGCAGGAGTGATGGCTCTACTGAGATCTCAGGGCATTCGCATTCTTCCCTACTTGGACGACATGCTTATCGCTTCTCTTCCATCAGGCAGAGCTGGACACTCAGCGGGTGGTGTCCACACTGGAGTCATTCGTCTGGGTGATCAACCACTCCAAATCTTTCCTGTCTCCTTCCATGGTGAAGTCCTTTCTGGGCATGATTCTGGATTCATCTCAGGTCAAGATCTTTCTTCCTCAGCAGAAGGTAGAGAGTCTTCAAGAGAGGGCCCAGCTCCTTCTGTCTTGTCCTCATCCATCCATCAGGCAGGGAATGCAGCTGGTGGGCCTGATGGTGTCCTGCTTCGAGGCGGTTCCATATGCTCAGTTTCACACGAGGCCTCTTCAGCTTCACCTTTTGTCATTATGGGATCGGGACCCTGTGTCCATATATCAGGTGTTTGTCCTGTCCCCTCTGGTCAGGCGGTCTCTATCATGGTGGCTGGACTCAAGGAACCTGCTGGGGGCAGATCCTTTCTGGCCCCCTGCTGGGAGACTGTCACCACAGATGCCAATCTGACAGGTTGGGGGGACTTTTGGAAGTCCCTTAAATTCCAGGGTCAGTGGGGCCCTCAGGAGGCCCATGCCCCTATCAACATTCTGGAATTGAGAGCGATCAGGTTGGTTCTCGCCCACTTAATCCCACACCTGCGGGATCGGGCTGTTCAGGTCCGCTCGGACAACCAGACGGCGGTTGCCTACATCAATCATCAGGGAGGGACCTGGAGCAACAGGGCACTCAAGGAAGTGTCCCTGATACTGTCCTGGGCGGAGGAGAATGTTCCCTGCATCTCAGCTGTGTACATCCCGGGGGTGGAGAATCTCTCTGAGCAGGGGGACCTCTCGTCTGGGAGAATGGTCCCTCAGCAGCAGGGTGTTTTGCTCCCTGTGCCACCGCTGGGGTAAGCCGGATGTGGATCTGTTTGCGTCCCGTCACAATCACAAGCTTCCAGTCTTTGTCTCTCTGTCCCAGCATCCTCTGGCCTTGGCCATGGATGCCATGGCAATGTCTTGGACAAGGTTTCAGCTTCTGTATGTGTTTCCCCCTTTTCCCCTGCTGGGCAGGGTGCTACGCAAGATAGCTCAGCCATACTGGTGGCCCCCTGTTGGCCAAGAAGAGTGTGGTTCGCAGACATCGTGCAGCTGGCAGTAGATCATTACGCCCTGCCCCGGGTTCCAGATCTGCTCACTCAGGGGCACCTACGACACCCCAATTTACAAACGCTGGCTTTGACGGCCTGGCTGTTGAAACCTCCATCTTGATGGAAAAAGGGCTGCCTGCCTCGGTTGTAAATACCATGATTAGGGCTAGGAAAAGGTCCTCTTCTTCCATCTACTACAGGGTTTGGCGTACTTACATTGACTGGTGCGAGTCTAACTCGCTTCCCTGTCGTGTGTTTTCTATTCCTAGGATTCTGGAGTTTCTGCAACATGGTTTGGATCTGGGTCTTCAGCTCAGTACTCTGAAAGGTCATGTTTCTGCCTTGGCTATTTTTTTCCAAAGATCCTTTGCTCAGCATCCCCTGGTCAAGACCTTCTTCCAGGGGGTTACTCACGTGCATCCCCCACGTAAGCCTATGTTACCAGTCTGGGACTTGAACTTGGTCTTATCTGCCCTGCAGGGGTCTCCCTTCGAGCCGTTGCAAGGGGCTCCTTTGTCCATTCTTACGCTTAAGGTGGTGTTTTTGGTGGCTATCACTTCTGTTAGGCGTGTTTCTGAGTTGGTGGCGCTTTCCATCAAGCCTCCTTATTTTGAGAGACACCAGGACAAGGTGGTGTTTCGTTTTAAGACAGATTTTCTGCCTAAGGTTGTTTCTGCCTTTCATCTCAATCAGGACATTGTTTTGCCTTCTCTGTGTCCTAATCCTAGTAATTCTAAGGAGAGTGTTTTACACTCTCTGGATGTGGTCAGGACTCTGAAGTTCTATTTGGTGGCTACTGAATCCTTCAGGAAGACTGACGCTCTCTTTGTGCTTCCGTCTGGACCTAAGAAGGGTCTGGCTCCAGCTAAGTCCACTATCAGCAAGTGGATCCGTCAGGCTGTGATACAGGCCTACTCTGCTAAGGGGAAGGAGCCTCCCTTCCGCCTTACTGCTCATTCTACTCGTGCTATTGGTGCCTCTTGGGCTTTTCAGCACCAAGCTTCTGTTGAACAGGTTTGCAAGTTTTACAAGGTTGATGTTAAGGCCTCAGCTGATGCTGCTTTTGGCCGCAAAGTTCTGCAGGCGGCAGTGGTTTAAACTGTCTGTTGTTACTTTTGGGGATCCCACCCTACCTTACGGACACTGCTATTGGATGTCCCAAGAGTAAGGAATATCTTCTGGAACAGGACGTGCTGTATACTTAAAATAATACAATTCTGTATACCTGTAGAATTGGTATTATATGTATACAGCACGTCCTGTTCCACCCCACCCTTGTTATCATTATATTCTAAGTATGTCACACACCCCGCTTCAAGACATTCATTACACTTGGGTATACTGACCTGTAGATGGCGATCTTGCAGAGATGATGACAAAAAAAGGTCAGACCCTCCCGGCCCATAAATACCTGGGACCTCCCACTCATTCCTCAGTCTTCATCTCTGCAGAGGCGAGCAAGTCAGAAGATGATGTCTCCTCCTTGCAGGTAGCCGGGATGACTCCCGGCCTTCTATTCTTCTAGGCTGGCTGCTGGTCCGGGCAAAGGTAGTTGGCATCCCTGGTGCTTAGGAGCCGTGAGACCCCATAACAAGGGGTAGGCGGCTATCCAGGTTGGTGATCCCGGTTTGGGATGCCCCATCCCTTGGCCCTACCCTGGCATGGATTCCCCCTCTCCCGGATACCCTTAGAGGGGGGGGGTCCCTTATGGATTCATCCCATTATGGTGTATATGTGTGTTGGTGCTTTAACTGTATGTGTGTGCCTAATGGCGGCTGTGTGTGCCCATGAGGGCTTCTTCTCCTCAGGGCGGGGGGGGGGGGGGAAGGGCGGGTGCTCGCGCGCGCGTCTACAGCTCGCCCCCGTGGTGTGTGCGCCGCTCTCAGGTCCCGGGGCTTCTGGCCGGGAGAGACGAGGCCAATCTGGCACACACCTCAGATTGCGACTCCCCGCCAATGACCACATCACACGGGGTATGTGTCAAGCGAGGGGGAGATGGAGAGGCGGGGGGGTGGGGCTGGGCGCTCGCATCTAAGGCCCGCCCCCGTGCTGTGTGCGCCGCTCTCAGGTCCCGGCTTCTGGCTGGGTGACACGGGGGAGGTGTGGCCAATCTGGCACACACCTCAGATTGCGACTCCCCACCAATGACCACATCACACGGGGTACGTGTCAAGTGAACCGCACCGACCCGCCCTCCCTCCTCCTTCTGCACTTGCGCGTCTTCCACTCCCCTCCTGCCCGGTGTGTGGTGCTTGGGTGAAGGTCGGGTGAGTGGCCTGTGGCCCATCAGATGCATCTATTGTTAACCCCTTATGCATTGCTAGCATTCTGAGCGTGTGTTTTGTTTGTGTGTTCCAGGTGGACCATTGATCTTATTAAAGGGGGGTTCTCCCGGTCCAGGGTCCCTGGTTAAATTTTAGTTGGCTTAAAATCCTCCCACTCGGGACTTAAAGGGGCATCCCGGGTTGCATTATTGCATAATTCCCTCGGAGCATTGTACACATACATATATTATATATACTTATATTATTAAAAAATCACCACATGGAGGCTTCCCCGGATACTGGGCTTGTGCCCCCCTCGGGGCAATCCAGGCTGTGTTTCGGGTGTGGGGTATCCCTTTTGGGGGATGATGTATTTCTATGTGTACCCTGTGCACAGCGGTCTATTATGCAGCAGACCGGATCTCAGGCGTCCGGTTCTGCTCCGCCAGTCTCCTCTCCGTCTCCCCCTCGCTTGACACGTACTCCGTGTGATGTGATCATTGGCGGGGAGTCGCAATCTGAGGTGTGTGCCAGATTGGCCAATCTTGAAAAATGTTTTCCAGTGCCGTTGCTAAAAAGGTCACGGCAAAGAGAAAACATTTGTATACGGCTGCGCAGGCCTTTGATAGGGAGGATTTTGACTCCCTGGATTGGTCTGATTGTTCCCCGCGAGAGGAAGGGGAGTTGTATGAGGAGTCTGATGACCAGCAGGTTGTGGGCGCTGATACCGAGCAGGGCCAGGGGGATTCCTTGGATACCGCTAGGGTCCTGGCTCATGTGTTTGAGGTCCTGGCTATATTCTAAGCATACAGCACGTCCTGCTCCAGATGTAGTAATTACATGTGGGTAATCCTCCGCCTGAGGCGCTGTTCACTGCAGACATGTAGAAAACAGGCTCCTCCTGGCCCTAAATATACAGAGGGACCTCCCACAAATCCCCAGATTTCTCTGCAGTGCTCACTGCGAAGACATGAAGTATCACGCTCCCGCAGGCGAGCGGGGGCTTTACAGCCCGAGGCCCTGCGGGACTATTTCCACCCATCCTCTTTATGAAAGGATATGCCTCCCAGCCTGGGCCTTACGGAGCTAGACTCCACCGCAATCCCCCACCATAGGGTAGGTGGTTTAGGCTAATGGTGAGTCTTCAGAGGATGCCCCTCCCGCATCAGCGCCCCATACCCCGTGTAGCGGTGAACCCCGAGTATTGGGTCACCTTCCTTCCTAGTTTCCCCCGTTATTGGGGGGAAAAGAGGGGGGGGGGGTTGTGTGTGCAGACGGCTTAACATTGCCCCATTACACTGTGAGTTGAAGCCATTGACGGTTACTGGGTGTCAGAGCCGCTTTTCAACACTTATCTTAACCTTAGCCGCAGCTCCCTTAATGTAGTTTACTCGGCGCATACGGCGGCTCCGATCGCGGACGCTACTGGTTAATTCTCTCTTTTCTTTCCTGTCATGTCAGTCCCTGAGGTGATTCACTCGGTAGGGGCTCAGTTTCTAACTGCTCGTTTTTCTATTGGTTACGCGCTCCGAGCTTCGCGCTCTCCGGGGGGGGGGCGTGGTCTGATGTGGCGCGTTCCGCTTCATGTTCAGCTCTGGCCCGCCCTTCGAGGTTCGCTGGCGCCATTCCTTTCATGTGCGCGTGGTGAAGACTGTCCTTCTCTCGCTGTTCTGTAAGTGCCCTCACGGGCGACCTTCTTTAGCTTTCGCTTCTTCGCTTGGCTCTGACATCCCTCTTCCCCTTGTGTCTTTCAAACCGTGAGCTTCGGGGGCTTCTCCCGGCCCGGCGTAACGCCCGGCCTTGAGTTCTAAAAAATCACCCCCACTTTCCAGCGGGTCATTGGGGCATCCAGGGTTGCTTTATAGCGTCAATCCCTACTGGCATATTGCACATAATAATCACCATATGGAGGCATCTTAGGATATTGTGAACGGGGTTCCTTCGGGACAAGCCCGTCTGTGTGTAGCTTGTGGGGTCTTACCTAGCAGCGGTGACAATGCACGGGTCTGCATCCCTTGTGCACAGCAGGCGCTAGCCGGTCTTCCCACCTCTTCTGAGGCTGGGCCCGCACCTCGCCTCGCTTCACCTACTCCCCCAAGTCTGAGCCTGACCCCCAATACCAGTGGGGATTCTCATTCCGATTTGGCCACTAGGCTGGCTAGTGTGGAAAACTTAATTGCTGGCTCCTTGGCACGCAAGGCCACCGCCAAGAGGCGACATTTGAATCCTGAATCTACTATATTTCCTATAGAATCTGATGATTTACTTCTTTCCTACGCTCATTCCCCCTCAGACGAAGGGGAATTGATCTCTGACTCAGGGTCATACGATGACGAGTCCAGGGGACAGGAAGATTCTGGTTCTGATCATTGGTCCTCGGACGACATGGATAGACTGTTGACCCAGATCTTTGACGTATTGTCCCTCTCTCCCCCTGCCGCAGCTCCCCGGCAAAGGGGGGATCTGTTCCACACCGCTAGAGCGCGGTTGGAGTTTCCCGAACAAACCCATTTTAATAGCCTCGTGCTGAAAGACTGGGAACACCCCAGCAAACTTCATGGGGTCCCTAAAAGTGTGGATAAGAAATATCCCTTTCCTGCTGACCTGGTCAAGTGTTGGACATCACCACCAGAGGTTGATGCCCCAATCCTAAGCCTGTTCAACACCTCTATTATGCACTCCTCCGACACTACTACACTGCAGGATTCGGAGGATCGGCGTGTTGACCAACTGGCACGTGATGCCTTTGCATTTGGGGGAGCGTCACTCCTCTCAGTGTGCGCCTTAGCCATCACGGCGGTGGCGCTCAGGACCGTGGTTAAGACTGCTCTTGAAGGGGCGGATGACTTGCCCTCTGATGCTGCCAAAGCTCTGCCCACCTGTGAAACTTTTGTGAACTATATCCTATCTGCATCGGACGATGCTATTAAGTTGAGTGCTAGGGCCTCTGCTCTGGTGGTAGCTATACGCCGAGCGGTCTGGTTGCGCCAGTGGGCCGCTGATAACGCCGCCAAGAAGGCCCTTACGGGGCTTCCATTTAAGGGATTGCGCCTGTTTGGAGAAAGGTTAGATATCTTTGCCAAGGGTGGCAAGTTACCCCAGCGCAAGCGTCAGATTCGGCCCTTTCGTGGCCCAGGCTCCGTATCGACCCCCTACCGGGGGGCTAAGCAAGGCAGAGGAGTGTCCTTCGCTGGGTCTCGGGCAGAGCCCTGGAACAAGAATAAGGGACGCCGTCCCGGTGCCTCCTGGGGGCCCAAGCCCAAGGCCCCTCCCAAGACAAGCATGAAGGGGCGCCCTCGCCCGTCAGGGTGGGGGGACGTCTACAGCACTTCAAACATGTCTGGAGTCAACACGTCTCAGACCTGTGGATTCAGGAGGTAGTGTCCTCCGGTTACAAGATAGAATTTGCTGTACGGCCCCCTACCAGGTTCGTTGGGTCTCGGATCCCTCAAGACCCTGTGTCAGCACGGGTCTTGATGCTGGCTGTGCAGGACCTTCTGGATCTAGGGGTCATTTGCAAGGTCCCCTTAAGAGACAGGGGCAGGGGATTCTATTCCAACCTTTTCACGGTACCCAAAAAGGACGGGTCAGTCAGACCCATTCTGGATTTAAAAATCCTCAACAGATTTGTCAGGAACAAGCACTTTTGTATGGAAACTGCGCTCGGCTATCGCCTCGCCCAGGGGACTTCATGACATCTGTGGACATCAAGGATGCTTACCTGCACGTTCCGGTGTTTCCAGGACACCAAAGGTTTCTCAGATTTGCGCTTCTGGATCAGCATTACCAGTTCGTGGCCCTGCCATTCGGCCTCACGACGACTCCCAGGGTGTTCACCAAGGTGCTGGCAGGGGTGATGTCCCTGTTAAGGCTAAAGGGCATACGCGTGTTGCCCTACCTGGACGACATACTCATCACCTCTCGGTCTCTGCGGCAGGCAGAGCTGGACACTCAGTTGGTAGTGTCCCCCCTGGAGTCATTCGGCTGGGTGATCAATTACCCCAAGTCCTCTCTGTCCCCCTCCTCAGTGACCCCGTTCCTGGGGATGATTCTGGATACAGTTCAGTCAAGGATATTCCTTCCTCAGCAGAAGGTGGAAGCTCTGACAACGCAGGCGATGTCCCTGCTTTCGAGCCCTCATCCCTTCATCCGGCAGGGAATGCAGTTGGTGGGCTCGATGGTGGCAAGCTTCGAGGCGGTGCCCTTTGCCCAGTTTCATTTGAGAATCCTACAGCTTCACCTTCTGTCAGTTTGGAACAAGAACCCAGCGTCCTTGGACGGGATATGGGTGGTTCCCCCCTCGGTCAGACAATCCCTTGCGTGGTGGTTGGACCACAGGAACTTGACAAGGGGCAGATCCTTCCTGGCTCCCTCCTGGGAGACAGTCACAACGGATGCCAGTCTGTCGGGTTGGGGGGGATTCTGGAAGTCCCTGCACTTCCAGGGAAGGTGGGGCCCTCAGGAGGCCCATCTACCTGTCAATGTCTTGGAACTCAGGGCGGTCAGATTGGTGCTGGAACAATTGACCCATCACCTGAGGGGTCTGGCAGTTCAGATACGCTCAGACAACAGAACGGCGGTTGCCTACATCAACCATCAGGCAAGGGGGCTCTTCAGGAAGTTTCTCTGATTCTAACATGGGCGGAGGCCAATGTCCAATGCATCTCGGCTGTCTACATTCCGGGGGCGGAGAACCTGCTGGCAGATGCTCTGAGCAGGGGGTCGTCCCGTCAGGGTATTTCAGTCCCTGTGTCACCGTTGGGGTGTGCCAGATGTGGATCTGTTTGCGTCCCGTCACAATCACAAGCTCCCGAGCTTTGTATCCCTGTCTCAGGATCCTCTGGCTCTGGCCACGGATGCCCGGTCCATGTCTTGGAGGGAGTTTCGGCTCCTGTACGTGTTTCCACCAATTCCCCTTCTGGGCAGAGTTCTGCGCAAGATTGCTCTGGAAGGGGTACCCGCGATTCTGGTGGCCCCAAGGTGGCCAAGAAGAGTGTGGTTCGCAGACATGGTTCAAATGGCAGTAGATCAGTACAATCTGCCAAGGTTGCCAGATCTTCTAACCCAGCGGTCTCTACGCCATCCCAATTTACTAACTCTGGCTTTGAAGGCTTGGCTGTTGAAACCTCCATCCTGATGGAAAAGGGTTTGTCTGCATCTGTAGTGGCTACTATGGTGCAAGCCAGGAAAAAGACTTCCTCTGCTATCTATTATAGAGTCTGGCGTTCTTACATTCACTGGTGTGAGTCCAGGTCTCTTCCCTGCCGGGAATTTTTAGTCTCTAGGGTGCTGGAGTTTTTACAACATGTTCTAGACTTAGGTCTTAAGCTTAGTACTCTGAAGGGCCTGTCTATCTTCTTTCAGAAGACCTTTGCCCAGCATCCTCTTATCAAGACCTTCTTTCAGGGGGTCACTCATGTGCGTCTCCCTCGCAAGCCTATGCTACCTGTTTGGGATTTAATCTTGGTTTTATCGGCCCTGCAGGGTGCTCCTTTTGAGCCTATTCAGGAGGCTGCTCTCGCTGTTCTCACGCTCAAGTTTGTCTTCTTAGTAGCTATCACCTCTGTTAGGCGTGTGTCTGAGTTGGCTGCCTTATCTATTCAGCCTCCCTACTATGAGAGACACCAGGATAAGGTGGTGTTCCGCTTCAAGCCAGACTTTCTAAGTGGTGTCTGCTTTTCATTTGAATCAAGATATTGTGCTTCCTTCTCTGTGCCCTAGTCCTAGTAACCCTAAGGAAAGGGTTTTGCATTCCTTGGACGTGGTTAGGTGCGTCAAGTATTACCTAGTTATCACTAAGGCCTTTAGGAAGACTGATGCTCTCTTCGTTGTGCCTCACGGGCCTAGGAAGGGTCTGGCTCCCGCCAAGTCTACCATCAGTAAATGGATTCGTCAGGCTGTGGTTCAAGCCTATACTACTAAGGGGAAGTCTCCCCCCTTCCGTCTTACTGCTCATTCTACTCGAGCTGTTGGGGCTTCTTGGGCTTTTCAGCACCAGGCCTCTGTGGAACAAGTTTGCAAGGCCGCTACTTGGTCTTCTGCTCATACCTTTACTAAGTTTTACAAGGCTGATGTTAGGGCCTCAGCTGATGCTGTGTTTGGCCGCAAGGTTTTGCAGGCGGCAGTAGTTTAAACTGCTTGCTGTTGCCTTTTCTGTTGGGGATCCCACCCTACTTTACGGACACTGCTATTGGATGTCCCACATGTAATTACTACATCTGGAGCAGGACGTGCTGTATGCTTAGAATAATACAATTCTGTGAAATACTCACCTGTAGAATTGGTATTATATGCATACAGCACGTCCTGCTCCAACCCACCCTGGTTTCACGTTGTTCTGGATCCCCTGTTTGGTTATTGTTATCATTACTATTATTGCCAGTTTTTGGGTGGTTGGTTTCTCCTGGCTTCTCCTTTCACTGCTTTTCAATGCTGGGGATTTGTGGGAGGTCCCTTGGTATATGTAGGGCCGGGAGGAGCCTGTTTTCTACATGTCTGCAGTGAACAGCGCCTCAGGCGGAGGATTACCCACATGTAATTACTACATCTGGAGCAGGACGTGCTGTATGCATATAATACCAGTATTTCACAGAATTGTATTTTCTCCCCCTGAGGCGGCTCCTCCGCTGAAGGGGGAGTTTTTGAAGTGACTAAGCCGCGCTTGGAATTTCCTTATCAAAAGCATTTTGATGGTATCATTCTCAAGGAATGGGAGAGGCCGTCTCGGCTTCCTGGTGTCCCACCGGGTTGGGACAAGAAATATCCCTTTCCGGCGGACGCGGTGAAGCACTGGTCGTCTCCCCCCGAGGTGGATGCTCCTGTTTTGGGGTTGTCCAGCTCCTCGCTCCTCCATTCTCCGGAGTGCACTACTCTCAAGGATGGTGAGGATAAATGCATTGACCAGATGGCTTGTCATGGTTTTGCCAGTGTTGGATCGGCCTTGTGGCCGGTTTGTGCTTCTGCGCTTCTATTGGTAGCTGCCAGGTCGGTTATTAGAGGATTGTTGACCTCTTCCAGGCTTGATCCGGCTAGTGGGGAGTTTGCCGACCTTAAGCGCTGTGAGTTGTTTTTGTCCTTTGTGCTGTCCGCCCTGGACGACACTTTGGTGATGTGTAGCAGAGCTGCGACCCTGCTTGTGCCTATCCGCTGGTCGGCTTGGTTACGCCAGTGGGCGGCTGATTTTGTGTCCAAAAAGTCGCTCACTGCCCTTCCCTTTGTGGGGTTGCGGCTCTTTGGAGAAAAATTGGATTCAGTGGCAGTGACCTTCCTCCAGAGGTGATTCCTGGCCTAGGGGCAGGGGTCGGGCCCGTCCAGGACACAGTTGGGGCTCCAAGCCTAGAGCCGCTGCCAAGCCGGCTCAGCAATGAGGGGGCGCCCTCACCCTTGCGGGTGGGGGGACGGTTGCAACTCTTCTCCCAGGTCTGGGTCCAAGAGGTCTTGGACAGGTGGATTCAGGAAGTGGTGTCTTCTGGTTACAAGATGGAGTTCGAGTTCTGGCCCCCTCCTAGATTCTTCAGGTCTCTGGTGCCGTCAGATCCTCTGGCTGCCCAGGGGCTTTGGGCGGCAGTAGCAAGTCTCGTGGACATGGCTGTCATCTGTCTGGTGCCCCTCTCAGACCGGGGCCTGGGCTTACATTCCAATTTGTTCACGGTGCCCAAGAAGGACGGTTCCGTTCATCCCATTCTGGATCTGAAGTTGCTCAACAGGTTCGTCCGTCCCCGGAAGTTCCGTATGGAAACTCTGCGCTCAGCCATCCATTCACTTCATCAGGGGGACTTCATGACGTCCATAGACATCAAGGATGCTTACCTGCATATTCCAATATTTCTGGCACACCAGAGGTTCCTCAGGTTTGTCGTGGACAATCGGCATTTTCAGTTTGTGGCTCTTCCGTTTGGCCTTACCTCGGCTCCAAGGGTTTTTACCAAGTTGTTGGCAGGAGTGATGGCCATCCTCAGAGCCAGGGGTATCCGCATTGTGCCCTATCTAGACGATCCTCTCATCATGGCGTCTTCCCTCAGTCAGGCGCAGCTGGATACCAGGAATGTGGTGTCCACTCTGGAGAGTTTCGGTTGAGTGATCAACTATCCCAAGTCCTGCCTCACTCCCTCCAGGGTGGTGGAGTTCCTGGGAATGTCTCTGGATACTTCTCAGGCCAGGGTGTTTCTCCCCCGAGCCAAGGTTCTTCTGATTCAGGAATCCATTCCCCGCCCGTCCATCTGGCTAGGGATGCGACTGGTGGGATTGACGGCGGCGTCGTTCGAGGCGGTTCCCTTTGCCCAGTTTCACACAAGGAAGCTCCAGCTCCATCTCTTGGCGGCCTGGGACAGGTCCCCGCTGTCATTGGATCAGTCCTTTCTGATGTCCCCTCGGGTGCGGCGTTCCCTTCGGTGGTGGCTAAAACCAAGCAATCTGACGAGGGGCAGATCCTTTCTGACTCCTCGTTGGGAGACGGTCACCACGGATGCCAGCCTGTCAGGTTGGGGGGGGGGATTTTGGAAGGATCTTCAGTTTCAGGGACTGTGGGGGCCTCTGGAGGCTCACGATCCCATCAATGTTCTGGAGTTGAGAGCCATCAGGTTGGTTCTGGCTCACTTGACTCATCAGTTGCGGGGCCTACCGGTTCAAGTTCGGTCGGACAATCGGACGGCGGTCGCCTACATCAATCACCAGGGAGGGACTCGCAGAAGGAGTGCTTTCAGGGAAGTGTCCTTGATCCTTGCTTGGGCAGAGAGCAATGTCCCATGGATCTCGGCGGTGTACATTCCGGGAGTGGAGGCGGACTCCCTGAGCAATGGGTCATCTCGCCGGGGGGAATGGTCGCTCAGCCCCAAGGTGTTTCAGCCCCAAGGGACCTGTTCCCTCCATTTCCCATGGTGGGCAGAGTGGTGTGCAAGCTGGCCCTAGAGGGTGCGTCAGCAATCCTGGTGGCTCCAAGGTCCAAGACAGGTTTGGTTCGCAGACGTGGTAAGGTTGGCAGAGGATCAGTTAGACCTGCCCCTTTTGCCGGATCTGCTCACTCAGGGGCCACTGCTCTACCCCAATTTACCAACGCTGGCTTTGACGGCGTGGTTGCTGAAACCTCCATCTTGAGGGAGGAAGGTCTTTCTGATGCTGTCATTCAGACTCTGGTTAGGGCTAGAAAGCAGTCTTCCTCTGCCATCTATTATAGGACTTGGACGTCTTATATTGACTGGTGTGAGGTCAGGGCCTTGCCTTGCAGGGCGTTTTCTAGGAATTTCTGCAACATGGTCTGGACCAAGGTTTGCAGCTTAGTACGCTGAAAGGGCAGGTTTCTGCCCTGGCGGTTTTCTTTCAAAAGTCTTTTGCTCTTCATCCTCTGGTTAAGACCTTTTTCCAGGGGGTTACGCATGTGCGGCCTCCTAGGAAGCCTTTGCTCCCAGTTTGGGATTTGAATTTGGTTTTGTCTGCCTTGCAGGGTCCTCCTTTTGAACCTTTGCAGGATATTGCACTTTCTACGCTTACTCAGAAGGTTGTTTTTCTGGTTGCCATCACTTCTGTTCGGCGTGTTTCGGAGTTGGCAGCCTTGTCCATTAGGGCCCCTTACTTTGAGAGGCATCAGGACAAGGTTGTTTTCCGCTTCAAGCCAGATTTCCTGCCTAAGGTGGTCTCGGCTTTTCATCTTAATCAGGATATTGTTCTACCCTCCTTGTGTCCTAAGCCTAGCAATGACAAGGAGAGAGTTTTGCATTCTTTGGATGTGGTTCGCTGGGTGAAGTACTATTTGGTGGCTACTTCTCCTTTTCATAGGACTGACGCCCTTTTTGTGGTGCCCTCTGGGCCTAGGAAGGGTTTGGCTCCTGCCAAGTCTTCCATTAGTAAATGGATTCGCCAGGCCATTGTTGGGGCCTATTCTGCTAAGGGGAAGATTCCCCCTTTTCGTGTTACTGCTCATTCTACTCGTGCTGTTGGGGCGTCCTGGGCCTTCCAGCACCAGGCTTCTGTTGAGCAGGTTTGTAAGGCTGCTACTTGGTCTTCGGTTCACACTTTTTCCAAGTTTTACAAGGGTTTATGTTCGGGCCTCAGCGGATGCTGTTTTTGGCCGCAAAGTTCTGCAAGCTGCAGTGGTTTAAGTTTGTGCCTTTTACCTGGGAGGTCCCAGGTATTTATGGGCCGGGAGGATCTGACCTTTTTTTGCTATCATCTCTGCAAGATCGCCATCTACAGGTCAGTATACCCAAGTGTAATGAATGCCTTGAAGCGGGGTGTGTGACATACTTATAATACCCATTTTACAGGTGAGTATTCACAAAATGGTATTTTTTTAGTTACCTCTTTATGGTGATTGTTCAATTTTTTATAATGGTTATAGTTCTCCCGGTTCCATTTTAACTGCTTTTCAATACTAGGGATTTTGTGGGAGGTCCCTGGAATATAAGGGGCCGGGAGCAGCCACTTTTCTGTCTCTGCAGTCCAGCGCCATCTACTGGATGTATAACCCAAGAGTAAGGAATATCTTCTGGAACAGGATGTGCTGTATACATATAATACCAATTCTACAGGTGAGAAATCACAGAATTGCATTTTTCTTAGCATCTTAGCAACTTAGGGCTAATCTAGAGCCCAAACTAACTGGTTTTCTGCTTATCACTTTCACTTCATCTCTTAATATTTTTTATTTTATTGCAGGGTCCCCATATAGGATAGGCACATTTTTATACACTCATTTTTGAACATCCACAAGATCAGAGGAAAATTATCTACATTAATGACAGACATTAAGGGTTTGTCATCAGTTTTCTGCTTGTTTTGTTTTTTTTGCCAAACTCGCCTCTTGGCTCTATCTAGAGCCCATTCTGGATACTCACACTGGCATTGGCAAATGTTCTCTCCCCCACAGGCACACCTAAAATAAGTGCGCCTTGGGTGACTGCTCAGGGTGTGGAGTATAGTGTTACCCGATTTTTTCTATAGGTGTACAAAGGGGTTTATCTAAAAAAAATATACTCCCTCTCCTACCAACCTATATGTAGGTTGACTAGAGATGGAGAGAAGGGGCTCCTGGCCAAGGGTCAGCCCAATACTATTATCCCTTGGCTAACAGCACTGGGCTGGAGTGGTCAGCAGAGCACAGCTGAAGTAAATGCTCTAACAGGAGGTATGACTAAAGGGATACTTGGGGATGCACAGGTTACAGCACTGCCAGAGAGCACAGGACAGGTGAAAATCAGCATTGAAACATGAATTCCTTACACCCTTAGACAGAATCGTTTCTTGTTCCAATGTTGCATCAGAGAGATTCACTATGGATATTGCTTTGTCTGGACCAGTCAAAAATGAATGAAATCAGACCAACACAACAAACAGTGCTCAAATGCTTCCCTCTCCAGGTCAATTTAGATTGCACATACAAATTCATATACCTTTTTCTAACCCCTGCTGGGGTAAATTGTAAAAACAAGATGGCTGCTCGTGGGCTTGCAGGCCACCTGGAAACAGGAAGTGCTGCTAGGCTTCCTGTTACTGTGCATTTCAGATATGTCGGTTGGGAGAGGAAGCGCTACCTTTCTTTTCCAACTGTGCCAGGATGTTGGTCCGGTTTAAGGGATACCGATTTATGCTACATCTTGACCTTCCTTCTCCACTTGCCCATGGCACCAGAGATGTTTTTTGCCTTATATTTTTATTTGTTCCATGAAAACTTCAACGTCCCGCATATTTTTGTCTTGTTCCAATTCCAGCTTAAATGTATCCATTTTTTGTTTTTGCTTCTTATTTTCATATTTTACTATGAGTTTGAGTGAGGCCTTGGATAATATCTCATTCCACTGTTGTTGGAACTAGTCTGTCTTTTTTATCTGCAACCTCTTGGAATTATTCTTTGTTTAAAAAATGTATTCCAGAAATTTGCATCCCAAATTGGAATGTCCCCGGGGTAATTGTCGAAAGAAACCTAAATAAAGTCAGTTCTGTCTGTACTGACAGCTCCACTGACACATGTAGGCATTTAAATCGAATTGCATATTCAGATTTCTATTCAAGTATTCATTTGTCAATTTCAGTTTTGCTACAGTAATAGACAAGCCGTTATTTCTAATATTTGTGGATTCCATAACTACAGGGTTTGTTCCGAGGGATTGGCGCTTGGCAAATGTGGTGCCAATATTCAAAAAGGGATCTAGGGGGGAACCTGGGAACTACAGACCGGTAAGCTTAACATCTGTGGTGGGCAAGCTGTTTGAAGGTTTCTTAAGGGATACTATCCTGGAGCACCTTGGGGAAATGACCTTATTACTCCATATCAGCATGGATTTATGAGGAATCGCTCCTGCCAGACAAACCTGATCAGCTTTTATGAGGAGGTAAGTTCAAGATTGGATCAGGGGGAGTCATTGGATATCATATATCTTGACTTTTCTAAAGCATTTGATACTGTGCCACATAAAAGGCTGGTACAAAAGATGAGAATGCTTGGACTGGGGGAAAACGTGTGCATATGGGTGGGAAATTGGCTTAGTGATCGAAAGCAGAGGGTGGTTATCAATGGTACACACTCAGATTGGGTCACTGTTACTAGTGGAGTACCACAAGGGTCAGTTCTGGGACCAATTCTCTTCAATATATATATAAATGACATTGGGTATGGATTAAACAGTAAAGTCTCAATCTTTGCAGATGATACTAAGCTGAGTAAAGTAATTAAAACAAAGGAGGACAACAGGCAACTACAAACAGATTTAGATAAATTGGAAGCATGGGCAGTTAAATGGCAAATGAAGTTTAACACAGATAAATGTAAGGTTATGCACATGGGAAGGAGAAATCTGTGTCATGATTACACACTAAATAAAGAAACACTTGGTAAAACAACAATGGAAAAGGACCTAGGGGTTTTAGTTGACAATAAGCTCAACTGCAGTAATCAATGCCAGGCAGCTGCTGCCAAGGCAAACAGGATCATGGGGTGCATCAGGAGGGGCATGGGTGCTCATAACCAGAGCATCGTTTTACCCCTGTACAAGTCACTGGTCAGACCCCATATGGAATACGGTGTACAGTTCTGGGCACCTGTGCTTAAGAAGGACATATCAGAACTGGAGCACGTTCAAAGAAGGGCAACAAAGTTAATAAAAGGAGTGCGGGGGCTAGAGTACCCGGAAAGATTGTCCAAGTTAGGCTTATTTAGTCTAGAAAAAAGACGATTGAGGGGTGATCTAATAACTATGTATAAATATATTCGGGGTCAATACAAGGATCTGTCCCACAATCTATTTATACCCTGGAGTGTAACCATAACCCGGGGGCATCCACTAAGGTTAGAGGAAAGGTGCTTTCTCCACCGACATAGGAGGGGATTCTTCTCTGTAAGAGCAGTGAGACTATGGAACTCGCTGCCAGAGGAGGTAGTAATGAGGGATACATTAAAAATGTTCAAAAGTGGCCTTGATGCCTTCCTGGCATGTAATAACATTTCCGGCTATGGCTACTAGACCACTGGAAGGAGTTAAACAGGCTGAACTGGATGGACTAAAGTCTTTATTCAGCCTTACATACTATGTTACTATGTTACCTGTAAAAGAGCCGCTATCCTAAAACATAAAGTTTTTGTATAGTACCCAACAGAAGGAAAAATAGTATTACCCATCAATCCTTGCAGCAGGCAGAGCTATGTAAATCATCTCTTTATGTCTATCCAAGTCCCTTAGAAATGCTAAGGGTGCAACGCCAAGGAATAGCTTTAAATTTACACGTGGACACGTTTCAAGCTTTAGACTGTCATCAGCATTAGGGCAGATGTTTCTGGTTGTTTGGGGAGTGAGACTTGGTGAGTACCAAAACAGAGTCACAAGCCAGTATGTGGAGAGACCCATGTTAGGCTTAATAAAGGGGGGCTAATGCTATTTTTCTTGTGTTGGGTAGTGTGCAAATGCTTTCCCTTTTTGAGGAAAGCACCTCTTTACCCTTTAAGTAGAGGGTCTTTCGGTTTCTTTTGCCCCCCTATATTAATCCTAACATGGGCCTCTCCACCTACTGGCTTGGGACTATACTTTGGCTACCTAATATATCTGATTGCTGTACCTGCTTGCTAGCCACTTTCTCAACATATGCATCTATTGAGAAGTTGTTAGTTACACCATAACTCGAAAGTTACACCATAAAGATTTAGTCTTTTTTGTTGAGAACCATCATCATTGGTGCACCTCAGAGATGTGTGCTCTTCCCAATGCTATCACTAAATCCAGACAATAGCAGATTAAAATAAAAGATTATGTTATTCAACCTCCATAGAGTGGGTCACAATAGTCAGATACACGAGTTATGAGTGCTAAAATATACTCCTCATTACTCTATTAACGGGACTGTAAACCCAATGGCAATAATTAGACAAAAGCTGCTCACCAGATGTGTTACCCATGTGCTTCTCCTTTATTTCCTGCAGGATAGAAGCTGTAGCAGGGCTGCAAAGTTTACCTTTTTCCTTTCGATTTCATTTCCAGAGGACCACACAATAAAGTCATCTAATCGGTCCCTTGGTGCTCTTAGTAGAGCATGGCAAGCCACAATGGACCTACAACTGTCTCTGACCATAGCAGAGCATAAACATAACTCTAAACCCTGCACCAGGAAATGCCCTGAGCCACGACCCAAAATGTAAGCAAAGAAAGTAGCTTTGCTTGGAATATAGTACATATGGTAAATACTGTACACATGCACTATATTACAAAGCTTTGCTTACATTTTTAAAGGCTGGAAATTTTGAGATGCTTTGAAATACTTATCCAGCTCATAAACAATGAGTTCTCTGCTAACTGAAATATATTTCCTTACTTGTATTCATCCCATTCACTAGTTCCACTTTTTTGTTGTTGGCTCACCTGTTGGTAAGGCCATGTTGTCTTTGGTTACTCAGGATGAATAATAAAATGAGATTTAAGTTCTCTTCCAATGCCATAGGGAGATCCACCTCCCACTGACAGTCCCTTACTTCCCTTAGACTCCAACTTGGAGTGGCCCATACTACCCTCTTTCCCTTTCCTAAAAATAAGCCCTGCTAAGACTTTTCTTCATTTTATGCTAATGCATCATAGTTACAATTCATAATCCAGCCGCTGGGCTTCAACAGAGGGACGGGAGCGGTTGTAATGAAAGGGTGAGGACACATCAAGTCACACAGGTAAGCTTGTCTGTCTGGATTGAAATGTCTGATCTTGCTGGCTCTATCCCCAGCCTGCCGCCATTATAGGCACATAGCTCAACCCCCCCCCCCCCCCCCCCCCCGAGCTGGCTCTGTGTGAATGTACTGTGTCGGAGCTGCTGTACTGGCGCCACCATCTTGCCAGCTGGCTATAAGATAACCCCTGAAAACCCCTGTAAAATGAATATAAGACCTATCTTATTGGGTTGATTCCTGAAGAGTTTATATCTTGGTTATACTTTGGCTTCTCTCTGCCAGAAGTGATGGCCAGATAGAGGAAGGAGGTGGTTAGTTTTCTACAGTGTCCCATCTCCTAAGCCCAGAACTTATATCCCACAAGTCATGTGACTACTGTGGATCCTTAAATATAGTCTTATTTATAGCTGTATGGGACATTTATTATAATGCAGAGAGTACTGAATATAAAAATGCTTTATAATACACATAATAATGGCCAGCAGGACTCTAGAAGTGAAACACAAATGTTCTTCATAAATGCCAACTACTTCCATTATACTGCACTAAAAGCATGTCAACTAGTTTTTCATCTTTATTGCAGCTCTAGTTGTTTTATTAATTCATGTAACCCACCTGCAGAGAAAGGCATAAATGCATCATTTCGCACAAATTTTCCAGCATCATCCAGGAAGTTATTTGGGTTAAATTCATAGGGTGTTTTCCACTGGGTCTTATCATATAGAACAGATCCAAGCAAAGGGATGACATCTGTACCCTACAATTAGAAAGACATTGTACATTACAAGTACTTACAGTTTGAGGAAAAAAATTACATTTTGCACAGCAGAATTCAAAATACAGTAATATAACTGTTGGGGGTAAACCCCCACATTGATGTTCATAAATAATTCCCAAATTATTCAAAATGCTTATTGAGGGTTTAATGAACTTTAATGGCAGACTGGCAGCCTGTTTAGGTCAGGCTAAGGAAGGACTGTAAGGAACTGTCCCTTGGGTGGATCCCCCCTCTATGTCTCCAGTGCCCCTATGCCCCTTTTTCCAAGCTGCATCATGTTGCCCCCTCCATTGGTGCTAAATACCCCCAATAGGTGCCATCAGGGCACATTGATTTACTTGACGGGCCAGACAGCACGCAAGGCACCGGGGGCCCCTTTATCGGAACACGGAAGGTTGCTGAGGGCGGGTCGGCCATGATTTGCTGAGCTAGATAGAGAGAATGTAAGCGATTGTTTTTTATTTTGGCTTCAGTGACCCTTTAAAGTCCCCTAGGGCACGAAATCGCGCATGAAAGTCTGTTTGATGGGGGCAGTAAGCAGCTGCACACTGGAGTGAAGTTTGCTTCCTATTGGTGTGACTACTGCATGTGCTATGTGTGTGCTACTGCTTTCTATCCACCATCAGCTCCACTAGAAAGAGGGGAATATCTCTTAAACCGGACATTCACCCTGAATAAGAGTCTATCTTATATGTTTCCCACACCCTGTACATACAGATTGCCCACATTAAAAATCATCCTAACTGCATCTACTGCATGTTATGAGCCTTTAAACATCCAAGATGGCTGCTCATGTGGCTTCAGGAAGCCTGCAAACAGGAAGTGTCTTCTGACTGTGTCGCTTTGCATTCTGGGATTGTTGTCCTTTCCCTGACCTCAGCTCTGCTCTGTCTGAGCAAAGCACAGCTATAACCTGCCCCCCTGCGCTTTATCCTGCTATTCTCTCCTCAGTAAGTGTGATGCTTCTGAGTCAAGATGGCGGTGTCCATATCCTAAAGTCCTGAACAGAGTTGCAACCCAGTGGGGGAAATAATAATAAGTAAGTGAGTAAAAACTTAAAGTATATTAATTTTAGATGCTGGGGAATCGCTATATAAGGGTTCCATTAATTATGGTGAAGGTCCGGTTTAATACAGAGCTCATTGATGGGACAGATCAGGTTAGTTTAGTTTCACTGTGAACCAGGAAGCTCCCTGATTTTTAGTGTATCTCACTTTAAAAAGTCTAGGAAAACAAGGACATTACTTCAGATAAAATAAAATATACTGAAAAAGTAGTGCATGCTTGGAGTTAAGGTGGAGGTTAGTCAACAGTAAATACAGTAAGTTACTCACTCTTGCTTTCTAGCAACGATCAGGGTCAATGGGGTTGATTCAGAGACAGGTGAGAAAACTCACTCCTTTTTTTGGAGAGTTGTCTTTGGGGCTGATTCAACAACCGGATGTTCATTTTCACCTGTTTCGGTTTCATAATTACATTAATATATGCATCTTTAGACTCCGCCAGGAGAGCTGTTCCTTCCCTAATTGCATTGAACCAGCTACAGTAGTTAAGTGTGGCCCCAAGATATGGGCAAACTTTGTATAGTGCGTGTCCGAAAGGCATTGGGACCTGATGGCCTCTAAGTATTTGGTGGTCTTGATTGCCCCATTTCCCTATCTTCCGGGATCAGGTATATCATGGGCGGGCAGGGAGGGAGAGTCGGCCCTGCCACTATCTAAATTCTGCAAGATGGTGGGTGCAATCATGGTCCCGTGCACCACCCACTCCATAGAAAATTTATGAGGCATATCCCAAAATACTGAACTGTGGACTGGAATACCTGCTCAGAGGTGCCAGAAGTTGGTGGAAGTCATGCAACAAAAATAATGTAGCAGTTCTCAGAAACAATGGTTATTCCACTATTTGTTGTTCCACTAAATTATAAGTAAAGGGAAATTTTATGAAGCCTAATATTTCATTTTTCTTTACTTTCTGTAAAGGGTTATCATAGATGGATACATTTTATTATTGTTTTAACTTGAATTGAATATGTAGAATTGTAGAAAGTGTATTTGCATTTATAAAAATAACAGTTTATATAATGATTTTGTGCTTTGTTCACTTTTTAAACTCACTGCTATTCTTTTAACGCTATTGTTCCTTCAGTTTGTAACTTTTTAGTTCATTTCACAATTATCGAAATAAGAAAGAAAATGCATTTTCCAAACGTACTTTTGGGATGCAGTATCCTCGAAAATATACGTCCCTTGGACATGTGTGCATCACACTTAGAGGCAAAATATTGGCAAACCTCTGTATTTCATGTACTACTGCTTCAGTATAAGGCATATTTTTCCGATCTTCCACTGACGGCATCTGTCCTGGTCTGATATGTTCCTGGATCTCCTCTTGTACTTTTTCTATAAAATAGAGGCTAATGTTTACATCAGCAGCTTCAAACAAATGTAAATATATATTTATCTTAATTTTCATTGTCAGAGTTTTCCTTCTTATGATCCAGTGCTGTCACTCATGTTATCCAACACAGCAGCGGCCTAATGTTCTACATACTTGGATGCCTGACATCTGTCATAGCATTAAAGGATCACTAACCTCGCCATTGCTCCCTCGCTGTATCCTGCTCAGTGTAGAGCCAAATGGTGACGCGCGTATCAGACAGGCGGCATCATTCTCTAGGAGCATCGCTTCGGAAGATACTGCCCCTGTAAGCTCCAGTGCCACTAGTAAATGCAGGAGCTGTGCAGGTCCAACATGCCACCTGATTGTAAAGGGGGCTTTATTAAAGGCCCCTTCTAATCTGTAGCACATTGCTGACCATATTACCAGTGTGAGTGCTACTTAGCTCCTTTTTATGATTCTCGAATCTGCCAAGCCATTTTTCTGCATGTTGACCCAGTTTACCCTTACCTGTCTTTTGCCAACTCTGCTTGTCTGATCTAGTGACTCTTGCCTGTTGCCCACCCATCCTGTTTGACTATATCTGATCTGCCCACGTCCATCCCCCTGCCTGTAGCCAACTCTGCTTGCTTGACCACGCTGTCCCAAATCTTCTTTCATCATTAACATCTGCACTGGCCATCGTCCCAGGTGTATCCCACCTCTACTAGCACCTGCTCTAGGGATCCCTGGTTTTTAGATGGTAGCCGTTGAGCCACTCTGAATTGAGCTGCTCCGGTGCCAGCCTGAAAACTGCCTTTAGCTATTAAGCAATACCAGCACAGATTGTAATTTTGTGATCTGTTACAGCTTCCACTTGTGTAAAAATATAACTTATGGCGAGGCCATGTGATTGGCAAGGGCAGCAAGTCGGAAAGAACAAGGCAGGAAGTAACCTTTATGGTGTCACCGGAGGTTGTAACCAAAGCAGAATAGGCAATTTGAAAAACTTAGTTTCTTTTGATTTTCCTGGTGAATGAAAAAAGAAAAAAACATTTGACAAAAAAAAAATCACCATTGCCGCTTTTTCCTTCATCTGTACCCCACCATGCGGTGCCCTCTCTTCCTCTCTGCAGGTTGGCTGGGTCGGGGACTCACATCTCGTGAGCTGCTATTGAGACCACCTCGCTGGCATCTGTAGTGATGAGAACACTGGTCCCCCTCCCTCATCCTTGGCATCCCGCCAAGCTAATCCCGGCTTTAAAAGTCCATCATGGCCATAAAGGTAAAGACCCAGTTACAAAAATGTTCCAACTGCTCAGTTCAAAACCTTGTTATAATGTAACCTTTAGAAAAGAAGATTAAAAACATCTATGTCCTATAAGATCCATAGCGTGGAGGGCTCACTTTGTGTTTCAGGGTCAATGTGCACCCTGTGCAACTAATGAGGTGGATACACTGGCTGGTCACTAAACGAAGGAAGTAAAGAAACCCAGTCCAAAGTCTTGTGTACATATTAGATAAATACATCTATAGAAAGCAATATTACATAATAGGATCCAGTAATACCTAATGCTCTTATATATATTAGCATGCCAAAATAAAAAGTAAAAATATATAAAAAAACTTAATTAATAGCCTAATATTGTTGGGTTTATACTTTAACACTTGAATACTATATGTGTATATACTTATATAATTTATAGACTGGATATTTATAGTTTGCGTAATACATTAACTAAAATATTAATATATGTGAAATAATGTACAACCGACAGTATACAAATTGACATCAAAGAGGGAGCACCACAGGGCTTGATAATAATGCTTAATAAACAATTTGATAATATATAAATGCAAAAAGAGCACCGGTTTTGTATCCATAAATAATATGTCAGCGTAATATAGTTATTGTTACAAACCAAAAATATGATATATCCATTAAACAATCCAGATGAAAGAAATATAGATGCGACTATAAGGATCCCATGCTGAAAAATGAAAATATCAGCATGCTGTTACAATATAAAACTGCTGATGTGTTATATATAAAGAAACACCCCAAATAACCTGTATGTATCATAATTGGATAGGAATAAATACAAATAAATATATATTCTAAGTATACAGCACGTCCTGTTCCAGAAGATATTCCTTACTCTTGGGTTATACATCCAGGAGATGGCGCTGGACTGCAGAGACAGAAAAGTGGCTCCTCTCGGCCCCATATATACCAGGGACCTCCCACAAATTCCCCAGTTCTTCTCTGCAGTCTGGGCTGAGATGACTGGAAGATGGCTCTTTCTACTCGCAGGTGAGCGGGGCTTATTAGCCTGCGGCCCTGTAGGACTATTCCCAACCCGTTCCTTTCTCTGCCTCCTAGCTTAGGCTGCGCTGGTCGGGTGATGGTAGGCAGCACCGCTGCTAGGTGCTAAGGAGCACTCCTCCAACCGCAGTCCCCCACCAAAGGGTAGGTGGTACAGGCCCATGGTGAGCCTTATGGGATGCCCCTCCCGCGGCCATTTGCTCCTCGCCCCCTGTCCCCTCAGTTAGGCTCCTCTTAGGTCCGCTGCTTCCCCTTCGCTCCCCCTGGGTAGATCTCGGGGGGGGGTGTGGTATATTATATATATTACTGTGTGTTTTTTACTATGTGTTTTACTTTGGCTGCACTGGTTTTGCTATTGCCGCCGCCGCTAGCTTCTACTCTGCTCTGCGGACGGCGGCGACATCACCTCAGGCGCTGCTGCGCCGTCAGTGGCTGGCCTTGTCACTGGGCCGCGTTTTCGCCCCCTGGGGTATATTCAGGCGCCATTTTGGAGCTCCTGTGCTGCGTGTCTGGCGTTCCCCTATCGCGGTTCATAAGGGCCCCTGCGGGCTGGCTTTTCTTTATCTTTGCTTTATGTCTTACAGACGGGTCAAACTTTTTTGTGGTCTCTCCCGGTCCTATCCCCTCTATTTAGCGTTAACTCCCTATTGGAGGGCTATTGTATTGTATATCTCCCACTTCCCTAGCGGGCTATTGGGGCATCCCAGGTAGCCTTATTGGCGTCAATCCAAATTGGCCTATTGTGCCACAATAATCACCATATAGAGGCTTCTCAGGATAATGTGCTTGGGGTTCCTTCGGGACAAGCCTGGCTGTGTGTGGCATGTGGGGTATCCCCTATAAGAGATGATGTCAGGGTGTGTGTTCCCTGCGCCCAGCAGACGCTTGCACTGCAGTCTGGGTTACCGGTGGCTGGGCCTGTGCCCCCTCAGGCTTCGCCTACCCCCCCACGGTTACATCTGACTCCCAGTGAGGTGCATACCAGTGGGGAGTCTCAACCTGATTTGGCTGCTCGGGTGGCCAGCATTGAGAGACATATTGCTGGCTCTGGCCCGCGTAAGGCTTCTAAGAAGCAGCATTTATCATCTGATGTTTCCCTCTTTCCTATGGAGGCAGAGGAATTTTTTGACTTTACCGGTTATACACCCCTAGAAGAGGGGGAATTATTTTCTGATTCAGAATCATCTGAGGAACATTCTAGGCTGTATGGTGCCGATTCTGGGCCTGACCCATGGGCTTCAGATGATACTGACAGGCTTTTAGCTCACATTTTTGATGTACTCTGTATCTCTCCTACTGCCGTGGCTCCGCGGCAGCAGGGGGAGCTGTTTCATACTGTCAAACCACGCTTGGAGTTTCCTGAACAAGCTCATTTTAATAATCTGGTGCTCAAAGAGTGGGTACGGCCTAGCCGGCTCCCCGGGATGCCAAAGAGTTGGGATAAGCGGTATCCCTTTCCTGCTGAAATGGTTAAACGGTGGTCATGTCCTCCCGAGGTGGATGCACCAGTTCTGGGGTTGTCTAACACATCCGTCATGCATTCCCCTGATTCTACTACATTGAGGGATGGGGAGGACAGACGCATTGATCAGCTGGCTTGCCATGCCTTTGCCTGTGTGGGGACCGCGCTGCATCCGGTCTGTGCCTCTGCCACTACGGCTGTTGCTATTAAAAGCCTGCTCAGGGGTCTCTTAATAGGGCCCCTGATGATGCAGGTAGTGAAGAGTATAGAGCTCTTCTGCGTTGTGAAGAATTTGTTGCATATGTTCTGCCTTGGATGATACCATTAGAATTTGTGGCAGGGCATCTGCCTTGTTGGTGGCGATACGCCGCTCGGTCTGGCTGTGCCAGTGGGCAGCTGACAACGCTGCTAAGAAGGCTCTCACTGGGTTTCCCTTCAAGGGGCTGCGCCTCTTTGGTGAACGTCTGGACTTGTTTGCTAAGGGAGGCAAGTTACCTCAACGTAAAAGGCAGCCCCAGTTCTTTCGGGGTTCAGGTGCTTTATTCCAAGTATGTCACACACCCCGCTTCCAATATTCATGACATATGGGTTATAACCAGTAGAAGGCGAACTTCTGCAGAGGTGACAGGAAAAAAAGAGAGCCCCTCCCAGTCCATAAATACCTGGGACCTCTCACACATTCCCAGTAATCGTCTCTGCAGACGGCGAACAAGTCAGAAGATGGCTGTCTCCTTCCTTACAGGTAAGCCGGGTTTGCACCCAGTCATTTTGGCCCTATTTCTGCCCGGACCTGAATTAAATTTTTAAACAACTATGCCTCCCAGCCTTGGTTGTGGGTCCGGGCAAGGGTAGGCTACACCTTAGCAGGTGTCATAATAGGAGCCATGCTCCTCCGTGAGACCCCATTTTAGGGGTAGGTGGTTGCCAGGTTTGGTGATCCTGGTTTGGGTTGCCCTGTCCCTGTTATCCCTTCACTACCTTGTAGCCTGGGATCCCCCCTTTCCGTGTCTCCCTGTTCCCCGCAACTGGGGGGGGGGGCGATCCCTTATCCCTTCGGTTGTTTGTTTCACTGTTATGTGTGCAGGTTGTGTGTGTGCTTGTGCTGTGGTCTGCTTGCTGCGGCCGCCCATTAGTCTCCGTTTTTGGCGGGGAGAGCTTCTTCCCCTCAATTCCGTGAGGGCAGGGTGCGGGGCCGGGCGCTCGGCGCGCCCGCGGCAGCCCGCCCCCTGTCTCTGGCGCCATTTGCGGTGCCCAGATATTCGCTGGGAACCGCGTGGCTTGTACTGGATGGGAAGGGGGAGGGGCCAGGCGCGGCGCGTGTTCCACGCTGGCCCGCCCTTTTTCTTCCTCTTATCCTCTCGCTGCTGTGGCTGACGCCATTACCTTGGGCTGTGAGTGTCATGCCAATGTGATTTCTCTCCTCATTCTATGTGCGGTGAGGCTATGGTATTGTTATGTGGTACACATATATATATATATATATATATATATATATATATATATATATTAGCCCTGGTGTTTGCATGTATGGCCTTCTGATTGTTATGTGCCTTTCTTGGGATAAATTGGGGTCTTACAAATCCTCCCACTCGGGACTTAAAGGGGCATCCCGGGTAGCTTAATTAGCGTAATTCCCTCTGGTCCTTGCGACTACCATTAAAATCACCATATGGAGGCTTCCCAGGATACTGGGCTTGGGCTCCCTTCAGGGCAATCCCGGCTGTATGTGGGTTGTGGGGTATCCCTTGCGGGGGATAATGTACTGGTTTGCATACCATGTGCTCAGCAGGCCATAAAGCGGCAGTCGGGGTCCCAGGCGTCTGGGTCTGTGCCGCCGGTCTCATCACCTACTCCACCCCGCCTGATCCGTACCCCAAGTGACACTGTCATTAGCGGGGAGTCGCAATCTGATGTATGTGCTAGATTGGCCAACATCGAGAAATCGATGTCTAGCTCTCCGGCCAGAAAGGCCCCGGCTAAGAGAAAACATTTGCCACTGGCCGCGCCGGTTCTGGGTTTTGATGATTATTCTTCTCTTGACTGCTCTGATTTTTCCCCACTTGAGGAGGGGGAATGGTTTCAGAATCTGATGGCTCTGAGGATCAGCAGTTTTCGGATGCTGATGCTGGGCAGGAGCATGGGGATGCCGTGGATAGCCCCAGGATTCTGGCCCACTTATTTGAGGTGCTGGCTATTTCTCCTCCTGGCGGAGTCCCCTCTGCAGAAGGGGGAATTTTTTGGGACCTCTAAGCCTAGATGGGAGTTCCCAAATCAGAAGCATTTCAATAATCTGATTCTTAAAGAATGGGAAAGGCCTAGCCGGCTTCCCGGTGGTCCTCAGGGATGGGATAGGAAGTATCCCTTTCCGGTGGACGCAGTGAATTGCTGGTCGTCCCCTCCCGAAGTCGATGCGCCCGTTCTGGGATTGTCCAACACATCTGTTGTGCACTCTCTGGACGCCACCACGCTAAAGGATGGTGAGGACCGACGTATTGATCAAATGGCATTTTATGCCTTTGCCAGCGTGGGTTCGGCCTTGCGGCCTGTGTGTGTGTGCTTCAGCGCTCACGGCTGTGGCTACCAGGTCTGTGATTAGGGGCCTTTAGAGTGGTTCCCAGCTTAGCCCGGCCAGTGATGAATTTTCTGCGCTTACGCGGTGTGAATTGTTCATGACTTTTGTCGTATCTGCCTTGGCTGACACAATATGTATGTGTAGCAGAACCTCTGCGTTGCTGGTGGCTATTCGCCGATCGGTCTGGTTGCGCCAGTGGGCGGCCGACATTGCGGCTAAGAAGTCACTTACAGGACTACCCTTCCTGGGTACGCGGCTGATTGGAGATAAGTTGGATTCGGTAGCGAAAAAGGAAAGCTACCACAACACAAGAGTCAGCGTCGCTCCTTTCAGGGGGGCAGGCTCCTTTAATCCTTACTTTCGTGGTGCCAGAGCAGGCAGAGGAGCTGCCTACTCTACCTTCAGAGGTGACTCCTGGGGTAGAGGCAGAGGACGTGGCCGTCCTTGTCCTGCCTGGGGTTCCAAGCCCAAGGGCGCTGCCAAGCCAGCTCAGCAATGAGGGGGCACCCTCACCCTTGCGGGTGGAGGGACGGCTGCGGCACTTCATCCAGGTCTGGGCCCGGGAGGTCACAGACAAATGGATCTTGGAAGTGGTTTCGTCCAGGTACAAACTGGAGTTTGAGTACCGGCCTCCTCCCAGATTCCTCAGGTCTCGGGTTCCCTCGGACCCCTGAGCTGCGCAGGGGCTCCTGTGGGCAGTGCAGAATCTTCTGGATATGGAAGTCATATGCACGGTGCCTTTCTCAGAGAGAGGCCTGGGCTATTACTCCATCCTTTTCACGGTTCCCAAAGAGGATGGCTCCATGAGACCCATTCTGGATTTGAAGCTTCTCAACAGGTTCATCAGAACCAAGAAGTTCCGCATGGTGACCTTGCGCTCAGCCGTCTTCCTTCTTCAGGGGAATTCATGACGTCCATGGACATCAAGGATGCTTACCTTCATGTACCGATTTTCCCAGGACAATAGAGATTTCTCAGGTTTGCGGTGGGAGGTCAGCATTTTCAGTTTGTGGCTCTTCCGTTCGGGCTGACCTCGGCACCAAGGGTTTTCACCAAGGTGCTGGCGGGTTTAATGGCCCTTCTCAGAGCCCAGGGCGTTTGCATTGTGCCGTATCTGGACGACCTTCTCATTACGGCTTCCTCTCTCTCAGACAGGCGGAGCTGGACACCAGGATGGTTGTGACTTTGCTGGAGAGGTTCGGCTGGGTGATCAACCACCCCAAGTCTTCTCTTTCCCCGTCAAGGGAGATTTCATTTCTGGGCATGAATCTGGATACCATTCGGACCAGGGTGTTCTTGCCTCTGTTGATGGTGCAGATGATTCAGGACCTGATCCGTCTTCTTCTTCCAACCCGCGCCCGTCTATCCGGCTAGGAATGAGGCGGGTGGGGTTGATGGTGGCTTCCTTCGAGGCAGTTTCCTTTGCTCAGTTTCACATGCGGTCGCTCCAGCCCCATCTACTGTTGTCTTGGGAAAGATGTCCGCTGTCATTGGATCAGTCATTCCGGATGTCTCCCCTGGTTCGGCAGTCTCTTCAGTGGTGGCTGGAACCAAGGAATCTTCTGAGGGGTAGGTCCTTTCTGACCCCTTGTTGGGAGATGGTCACCACGGATGCCAGCCTGTTGGGCTGGGGGGGGGGGGGTTCTGGAAGGAACATCAGTTCCAGGGGCTGTGGGGTCCTCGGGTGGCCCACACCCCCATCAATGTCTTGGAGTTGAGAGCTATTCGGTTGGTGCTGTCGCGCTTGACGCATCACCTCCAGGGTTTACCGGTTCAGATTCGATCGGACAATCGGACTGCGGTCTCTTACACCAATTCACCAAGGAGGAACTCGCAGCTGGAGTGCCTTCAGGGAAGTTTCTCTTTTCTTGCATGGGCAGGGAGCAATGTCCCATGCATTTCAGCAGTCTACATTCCGGGAGTGGAAAACATGGAGGCGGACTCCCTGAGCAGGGGATCCTGTCGCCGAGGGGAATGGTCTCTCGACCACAAGGTATTCCGGTCTCTTTGTCACAAGTGGGAGATTCCGGAGGTGGATCTCTTTGCCTCACATCACAATCACAAGTTTCCTGCATTTGTGTCTCTGTCTCAGGATCCTCTGGCCCTGGCAGCGGACGCCATGTCTCTTGCCTGGAGGGACCTGGGGTTTCCTGTACCTGTTTCCCCCCTTCTCCATGGTAGGCAGGGTGGTGTGCAAGCTGTCCCAAGAGGCCATGCCCCTATCAACATTCTGGAATTGAGAGCGATCAGGTTGGTTCTCGCCCACTTAACCCCACACCTGCGGGGTCGGGCTGTTCAGGTCTGCCCGGACAACCAGACGGCGGTTGCCTACATCAATCATCAGGGAGGGACCCGGAGCAAGAGGGCCCTCAAGGAAGTGTCCCTGATACTGTCCTGGGCGGAGGACAATGTTCCCTGCATCTCAGCTGTGTACATCCCGGGGGTGGAGAATCTGGAGGTGGACTCTCTGAGCAGGGGGACCTCTCGTCTGGGAGAATGATCCCTCAGCAGCAGGGTGTTTCGCTCCCTGTGCCACCGCTGGGGTCAGCCGGATGTGGATCTGTTTGAATCCTGTCACAATCACAAGCTTCCAGTCTTTGTCTCTCTGTCCCAGCATCCTCTGGCCTTGGCCATGGATGCCCTGGCAATGTCTTGGACGAGGTTTCAGCTTCTGTATGTGTTTCCCCCTTTTCCCCTGCTGGGCAGGGTGCTGCTCAAGATAGCTCAGGAAAGGGTGGCAGCCATACTGGTGGCCCCCTTTTGGTCAAGAAGATTGTGGTTCGCAGACATCGTGCAGCTGGCAGTAGATCATTACGCCCTGCCGGGGCACCTACGCCACCCAATTTACAAACGCTGGCTTTGACGGCCTGGCTGTTGAAACCTCCATCTTGATGGAAAAAGGGCTGCCTGCCTCGGTTGTAAATACCATGATCAGGGCTAGGAAAAGGTCCTCTTCTTCCATCTACTACAGGGTTTGGCGTACTTACATGACTGGTGCGAGTCTAACTCGCTTCCCTGTCGTGTGTTTTCTATTCCTAGGATTCTGGAGTTTCTGCAACATGGTTTGGATCTGGGTCATGTTTCTGCCTTGGCTATTTTTTTCCAAAGATCCTTTGCTCAGCATCCCCTGGTCAAGACCTTCTTCCAGGGGGTTGCTCACATGCGTCCCCCACGTAAGCCCATGTTACCAGTCTGGGACTTGAACTTGGTCTTATCTGCCCTGCAGGGGTCTCCCTTCGAGCCCTTGCAAGGGGCTCCTTTGTCCATTCTTACGCTTAAGGTGGTGTTTTTGGTGGCTATCACTTCTGTTCTGTTTCTGAGTTGGCGGCGCTTTCCATCAAGCCTCCTTATTTTGAGAGACACCAGGACAAGGTGGTGTTTTGTTTTAAGCCAGATTTTCTGCCTAAGGTTTTTTCTGCCTTTCATCTTAATCAGGACATTGTTTTGCCTTCTCTGTGTCCTAATCCTAGTAATTCTAAGGAGAGGGTTTTACACTCTCTGGATGTGGTCAGGACTCTGAAGTTCTATTTGGCTAATGAATCCTTCAGGAAGACTGATGCTCTCTTTGTGCTTCCGTCTGGACCTAAGAAGGGTCTGGCTCCAGCTAAGTCCACTATCAGCAAGTGGATCCGTCAGGCTGTGATACAGGCCTACTCTGCTAAGGGGAAGGAGCCTCCCTTCCGCCTTACTGCTCATTCTACTCGTGCTATTGGTGCCTCTTGGGCTTTTCAGCACCAAGCTTCTGTTGAACAGGTTTGCAAGCCCGCCACTTGGTCTTCTGTTTATACTTTTTCTACATTTTACAAGGTTGATGTTAAGGCCTCAGCTGATGCTGCTTTTGGCCGCAAAGTTCTGCAGGCGGCAGTGGTTTAAACTGTCTGCTGTTACTTTTGGGGATCCCACCCTACCTTACGGACACTGCTATTGGATGTCCCAAGAGCAAGGAATATCTTCTGGAACAGGATGTGCTGTATACTTGGAATAATACAATTCTGTGATTACTCATCTGTAGAATTGGTATTATATGTATCCAGCACGTCCTGTTCCACCCCACCCTTGTTATCATTATTTTTAGTTACCTCTTTATGGTGATTGTTCAATTTTTTATAATGGTTATAGTTCTCCCGGTTCCATTTTAACTGCTTTTCAATACTGGGGAATTTGTGGGAGGTCCCTGGTATATATGGGGCCGGGAGGAGCCACTTTTCTGTCTATGCAGTCCAGCGCCATCTACTGGATGTAAGGAATATCTTCTGGAACAGGACATGCTGTATACATATAATACCAATTCTACAGGTGAGTAATCACAGAATTGAATTTTTATGAGCATATGAAAACAAGTACCTAAATCATGGCTATATAATAATGGGCCAAAAGGAGGATTATTATGACTTTTTGGCCAGAATAGGAGAGCTGAAATGGTTATTAAAATTACACATGACAAACTGGATCATTGTCATTAGGAAACCATCTGGTCATATTTGAATGCAGAGAGAGATATTCAGATGGTCATTTTAACTAGCTGGATGAGAATTCACTATGCTTTACCTTTGAACAGATTAGCTAACAGGTTGTCTCCACGTGGACCTAAAGTCACCTGTTCTAGAATAGTGACTTTCAGAGCACAGCAATCCGAGTTATGTTGTCTGGAACAGCGTCTAGCGACATTCGATTTTTGAATAAGATTTTTAATTTTTTTCGTGTCATAAGTATGTCCTATAAACCATTTTTTTCAGTGCTCTGGCAGTACAATGCGCGCACCCGTACTAACAGTGGCATTTAGAGTTTGATCCACTAAAGTTGGTGTAGGGGTGCATAATTTAACTGCTCTGTTCCATAGACACCCTTAATCTAACCATGGGAAAGCTACACAGAAGAGAAGGTTTTTAGAAAGCCTCACATTTAAAAGTATCTGAATGTGTTTTCCTTTAGTGTTGGATATATAGGTTTTATGCTTGGTGACAATATGGCTTTTAAATTAAATGATCAAATAGAAGGGTTGAATTAGGATAGAATACTGAAGATATTTCTTCTGAATACCAATATGGTTTAAATCTACCAATTACTTTGTATTTCTGGATACTTCATCATCAGTAAAATAGCCCAGCGTAGTGCTGTAGATGTTGTTTCAGTCCCAGCATCAAAGAGATCCATAACTGTAAAGACCAGGTTTTTATCATCAAAGTATGTTTCAGTTTTGGATGACTCCTAAAATACAACAATTAAACTGTTTTAAATACTGTATCAGAGTACAGTACAGAGATAGCAAGCAAACACATTTTAAAATAATTAAACCATGTCACAAATTACTATAGCATGACCAATCAATTCGCCCCTGGCTAGTGTACTGTATATTATATTTATTGGGATTTTTACTTTGGATTGTTACTGGATTTTACTTGGATTTGAGTTTTCACTTGCATGAATATGTGTCAAAATAATTAAACATTGGAAAAAAGCAATTCTGTGAGTACTCACCTGTAGAATTGTTTTTGTTCTTGCATGGCACGGCCCGCTTCGGTATTCATAACAGTTGGGTTATTCCGCCACAAGGTGGTGCAGTGGTACTGCAGAAAAGCTGTGACTTGTCCCGGCTCCCTATAAAAACGGGCTTAACCATAGAGTTCCCCAGCGTAAACAAGCAGTGAGACAAGAAGCCGGGAGAGAGTAAAGTAAAAAATGTGAAAAAGGTAAAAGACCCCAATTAACTTGGAACAATCACCATAAAGAGGCAACCAAGAATAACGATAACCAGGGTGGGGTGTAGCGGGCCGTTCCCTGCAAGAACAAAAACAATTCTACAGGTGAGTACTCACAGAATTGCTTTTTTCTTTATTGCATGGCACGGGACGCGTCGGTATTCATAACAGTTGGGACATCCAAAAGCAGTGTCCATAGTAGAGTAACGGCCAGTAGTTCAAGTCACTACCGCCTGAAGCACCTTGCGGCCAAAAGCAGCATCAGCTGAGGCCTTAACATCAACCTTGTAAAACTTTGAAAAAGTATGAACAGAAGACCAAGTAGCGGCCTTGCAAACTTGTTCAACAGAAGCTTGGTGCTGAAAAGCCCAAGAGGCACCAATAGCACAAGCGGAATGAGCAGTAATCCTAAAGGGAGGTTCCTTTCCCTTAGCAGAATAGGCTTGAACCACCGCCTGACGGATCCACTTGCTGATAGTGGATTTAGCCGGAGGCAAACCCGTTCTAGGTCCAGAAGTGAGAACAAAAAGAGCATCAGACTTCCTGAAAGTCTCAGTAGCGACCAAATAAAACTTCAGAGCCCTGACCACATCCAGAGAATGCAGAGTCCGCTCCTTGGAATTAGTAGGATTAGGACACAATGAAGGCAAGACAATGTCCTGATTAAGATGAAAGGCAGACACCACCTTTGGCAGGAAACCCGGCTTAAGCCGGAACACCAGCTTATCCTGATGAAGCTCAAAATAAGGAGGTTTGATGGAAAGCGCCGCCAGTTCAGAAACTCGCCTCACAGAAGTGATAGCCACCAGAAAGGCTACCTTAAGAGTCAGAATAGACAAGGTAGCTTCACGGAATGGCTCAAAGGGAGGCCCTTGCAGAGCAGACAACACCAGATTCAAATCCCACTGGTAGCAAAGGCTTACAAGGTGGACGCACATGAGAAACACCCTGAAAAAAGGTTTTAACCAACCGGTGGTTGGCAAAAGATCTTTGGAAAAAAATTGCCAGAGCTGAAACATGGCCTTTAAGGGTACTAAGTTGAAGGCCCTGATCCAAACCATGTTGCAAGAATTCCAGAATCCTGGGAATAGAAAGCACCCAACAGGGAAGAGACTTGGACTCACACCAGGCAATGTAAGCATGCCAGACCCTGTAATAGATAAAGGACAAGGACTTCTTCCTAGCTCGAATCATGGTATCAACAACAGAAGCAGGCAACCCCTTTTGCATCAGAATGGAGGTTTCAGCAGCCAAGCCGTTAAAGCCAGAGTTTGTAAATTGGGATGGCGTAGCTGCCCCTGGGTGAGAAGATCTGGATCCTTGGGCAAGACGTGTCGGTCTACTGCCAACCGCAAGACGTCTGCGAACAAAACTCTTCTTGGCCAACAAGGGGCCACCAGTATGGCTGGTACCCGCTCCTGGGCTATCTTGCGCATGACCCTGCTCAGGAGTTGAAACGGAGGGAACACATAGAGAAGCTGAAACTCCATCCAAGGTATTGCCAAGGCATCCATGGTGAAGGCCAGAGGATCCTGAGACAGAGAGACAAATCTGGGAAGTTTGTGATGGTCCACGTCCGGCTGACCCCAGCGGTGACAGAGGGAGAGAAACACCTGGTTGTTGAGAGACCACTCCCACAGACGAGACGTCCCCCTGCTCAGGGAGTCTGCCACTTGGTTCTCCACCCCTGGGATGTAGACCACTGAGATGCAGGAAACATGCTGTTCCTCCCAAGACAGAATCAGGGACACTTCCTTGAAGGCTCGCTTGCTCCGAGTCCCTCCCTGATAGTTGATGTAGGCAACCGCCGTCTGGTTGTCTGAGCGAATCTGAACAGCCCGACCTCGAAGGTGAGTGGATAGGCGAGAAAGAACCAACCTGATCGCCCTCAGTTCCAGGACGTTGATGGAAGCACAGGCCTCTTGTGGGCCCCACCAACCCTGGAACCTCAGGGACTTCCAGAAGCCTCCCCAGCCGGTCAGACTGGCATCCGGGGTGACCGTTTCCCAGCACGGGGGCAGGGAGGACCTGCCCCCCAGAAGGTTCCTTGAGTCCAGCCACCACGAGAGAGACTGTCTGGCCAGGGGGGGACAGAACAAATTCCTGATCCAGGGACACAGGGTCTCGATCCCAAACTGACAAGAGGTGCAACTGAAGGGGTCTCATGTGAAACTGAGCAAAGGGGACTGCCTCGAAGCAGGACACCATCAGGCCCACCAACTGCATCCCCTGACGGATGGAGGGATGAGGACACAACAGCAGAGCCCGAGCCTGCAGCTGAAGACCCTCCACCTTCTGCTGAGGAAGGAACACCTTGACCTGAGAGGTATCCAGAGTCATGCCCAGAAAAGACCTCACCAAGGACGGGGACAGAGAAGACTTGGGATAGTTGATCACCCAGCCGAAAGACTCCAGAGTAGATGTCACCATTTGAGTGTCCCACTCGGCCTGAGGAAAAAACTCAGCCACAATCAGGATGTCGTCCAGGTAAGGAATTATGTGGATGCCCTGGTTCCTTAGCAGAGCCATCACTCCCGCCAGCACCTTGGTGAACACCCGAGGTGCAGAGGTGATACCAAAGAGTAGAGCCACAAACTGGTAATGCTGATCCTGCAGCAAAACCTTAGAAATCTCTGATGACCTGGGAAGATAGGCACATGAAGATAAGCATCCTTGATGTCCACAGTGGTCATGAAGTCGCCCGGGCGAAGGGTACTGACAGCAGAGCGCAGCGTCTCCATGCAAAAATGTTTGAATCTGACAAATTTGTTGAGGCCCTTCAGATCCAGAATGGAGAGCCGTCCTTTTTTGGGGACCGTGAAAAGATTGGAATAGTACCCCTAACCTCTTTCTTGATGAGGCACCAAACAAATGATTCCGGACTCTAACAGGCAATGAATTGCCAAAAGCAACCCCTGAGCGGACAGGGGATTTAAAGACATCCGGGATCTGATGAATCTTGGGGGGGGGCAGGCTGCAAACTCTATCTTGTAACCGGAGGACACTACCTCCTGAATCCACCGGTCTGAGCCGTGAAGCCTCCAGACGTGAGCAAAGAGCCGAAGCCGCCCCCCCCCCACCCGGATGGGTGAGGGTGCCCCTTCATGCCTGAGGGAGCTTGCGAGAGGGTTTGGGCTTAGCATTCCAGGAGAGACCGGGACGGCCACGGGTTCTGCCACGGCCCCAAGAATCTCTGCGACCACTGGAGAGGAGGGAGCCACGGCCCCCTCTGGGAATGCGAAAGTTAGGGAGGGGGGCAGAGGAAAGGGCCGAGACTGCCTCCTACACTGAGGCAGCCTCCCATCCTAGGCTAGAACATCTAGACAAGCCTAGCACAGGAGCGTCCACTTCAGAGGGAAATTACCACCTCGTAACAAGATCAACAGGAAAGGGATACCTTTTATCCAAACCCATGGGCACAACAGGCAACTTGTTAGGACGTTCCCATTCGTTAAGCACCAAAGTGGTAAAATGTTCCTGCTCAGGGAACTCTAGACGCTGTTTACCAGGGCGAAAAAGCTCCCCCTGCTTTCTTTTAGCTACCTCAGGGGCAGCAATGTGCAAAATTTCAAAAATGTGTGACAGCAGATTATCAGTGTCCTCAGGGTACCATGATTCCTTTCCGGACGCAGACCCAGGGTCACTATCGCAACCCTCCTGCTGGTTCCCAGAGGAGTCAGAATCCTGGGAGAGCTCCCCCATCTCAAGGGGGTGACAGTCACCAAGATCATCAATCGACACATACATCTCAGTAAGGCGAGCAGGCCTGGGGTCCAGGTGTCTCTTCTTTATTATTATTATTATTGTTTATTTATATAGCGCCATCATCTTCCGTAGCGCTTTACAAAGTAGTAATTACAGACAGGGTAGAAACATACGGTACATATACTATTTCAAATGCAGTTTTACAGAGTTGACAATGGATATTCTGAGTACAAGATACAGTAGGGGAGAGAGCCCTGCCCTTGCGAGCTTACAGTCTAAAGGAAGAGGGGTGAAGACCGGGGGAAGGATCACAAACAGTCTGTACTGAGCTTTGTGGCATGCGCCCTTTAGAAGATTGGTTAGGCCAGATTATATGCTTGTCTGAATAAGTGAGTTTTAAGGGCGCCTTTTGAGGATTGTGGAGTGGCGGATTGGGTGCGGGAGGGCATTCCAGAAGATTGAAGTTGCACGTGAGAAGTCCTGGAGGCAGGCGTGAGAGGAGGTGACCAGGGTGGAGGACTGGAGAAGGTCGGCAGAAGAGCGGAGGCTGCATCTAGGTTGATACTGTTGGATTAGAGATGAGATGTAGGGAGGGGCCTGGTTGGAGAGAGCTTTGTATGCGAGATTCGCCGTGGGATTCGCCGTGGGACTGGCAGCCAGTGTAGGGATTGGCAGAGAGGCGCAGAACTGGAGGAGCGAGAGGAGAGATGGATGAGGGCGAGCAGCAGAGTTCAGGATAGATTGGAGGGGTGTCAGTCTGTTAGTTGGTAAGCCACAAAGAAGGATGTTGCAGTAATCCAGACGGGATATGACCAGGGCATGCACTAGCATTTTAGTGGTGTCAGATGAGAGGAAAGGACGGATGCGGGAGATGTTTTTAAGTTGGAGGCGACAGGAGGTGGCCAGGGAGTGAATATGTGGTTTGAAAGAGAGGGCAGAGTCCAGAATGACTCCCAGGCACCAAGCTTGGGGAGTTGCTGTTATTGTGTAATTGTTGACAGAAATAGACGTGTTAGAGAGGGGAGGGGAGTTAGATGGTGGGAAAATGACCAGTTCTGTCTTGTCCATGTTTAGCTTGAGGTAGCGAGATGACATGAATGAAGAAATAGCTGAGAGGCAGTTGGGGAGGCGAGATAGGAGAGAGGAGAGATTGGGGCCTGAGAGATATATCTGAGTGTCATCCTCATAGAAGTGGTATTGGAAGCCTAGTGAAGTTATAGGTTTGCCAAGGCCATGGGTGTAGACTGAGAAAAGTAGGGGGCCTAGGACAGAACCTTGTGGCACACCAACAGAAAGGGAACGTGAGGATGAGACCATGTTAGAATAGAATACACTGAATGATCTATCAAAGAGGTAAGAGGTGAACCAAGAGAGTGCAAGCCCTTGAACCCCAAGAGAGGAGAGAATATCAAGCAGAGAGTGGTCGACAGTATCAAAGGCTGAGGAGAGGTCAAGAAGGATGAGGATGGAGTAGTGACCTTTGCTTTTGGCAGTGAGCAGATCATTGGGGACTTTGGTGAGGGCAGTTTCGGTGGATTGGTTACGGCGGAATCCTGATTGTAAGGGGTCAAATAAGTTGTTAGTGGATAAGTATTGTGACAGTTCTGAGTGGACATGTTGTTCAAGAAGTTTGGAGGAGAAAGGGAGTAGTGAGATAGGGCGGTAGCTGGAGAGGGCATAGGGGTCGAGAGAGGGTTTCTTGATTATCAGAGTAATAACTGCATGTTTGTAGGAAGAAGGAAAGGTGCCAGTGGAGAGAGAAAGGTTGAATATGGAGGTTAAGGCTGGAGTGAGGGATGGAGACAGTTGAGGAATAAGGTGGGATGGAATAGGATCGAGGGAGCAGGTAGTCAGGTGGGCCCTAGATATGAGAGAGGTTAGTCCAAGCTCAGTTATTGGAGTGAAGAAAGTAAGAGAGTAAGGCGGGGGGATTGTTTGAAGTGGTGAGGGATTGTGAGGGGCAAAGCCAAGTTGAATGTTGTCAATTTTTCCTTTGAAGAATGTAGAAAATTTGTGACAGACTCTCTGCCCTTTGGACTTTACACAGGTTCATTACTTTCCTTTTCTTAAGCATGTTACAGACTGCCATTGTGTTGATTGATTACGTCACAGACAATGGCATTGTTCTGCTTGATTGTGTTACAGACTGCCATTGTTCTGATTGATTGTGTTACAGACGTCTATTGTGTTGCTGATTGCGTCACCGGCAGAGTTGAGGGATTGTGTGCCCTACTCCCATTGGTCTGTGTATTTGTCATGCAGTCCTCCATCAGGTCCATGGGGGAGGTCCCCTTGCATGGAGCCTTGCATATAAGGCCCAGTGTGGCACTAATAAAGTAAACTTCACCTTCACCCTCAATACTGAAGTTCTGTCTCTTATTGGGGGAAACGCTATATTACAATTCACTAGCCCTTGTAAGGGCTGTTCCTGTTTCCTCACGGACGACTCTGGAATTCCAGCAGCACCTCTTACGATTGGGAAAAGGACGTCTCGGGCGGTGAAGCCCTCCGGCGATAAGGGTTATCGCTACAAAATTCTTCTGCTGTTATTTGGGAGGTTGGAGGAGGAGATGGTGGGCAGAGTAAGGAACTGAAAGTGTTGAAGAGTTGTTTGGGATCCCGGGCTTGTACAGAAATCAGTGAAGAGAAATAATCTTGCTTAGCAGATGAAAGGGCCGTCCTGAGTTCCTGAAGGGCTTGTTTATAGAACAGAAAGTCATGATTAGCTTTGGTTTTCCTCCATCGCCGTTCAGCAGCTCGAGACAGCTGTTTCAATCTGGTTGTGCTTGCATTTAGCCAGGGTTGGGGGTTTTTGGTGCGGGGATGGCTATAGGCGAGGGGGGCGACAAAGTCCAGAGCTGAGGAGAGAGTATTATGGTAGTGTGATGCTGCAGTGTCTATGTCCGTGAATGAGGTCAAGGTCTGAAGAGGTTGAAGTGAGGCAGAAAAGGACTGAAGGTCTAGGTTTCTTAAGTTCCTGCGTTGAGTTGTGGGTTTGTGTGGAGGGGGGTTTGCAGGCATTGGAGAGAGGGTCATAGTCAGCAGATTATGGTCAGAGAGGGGGAGCAAAGAGGACGAGAGGTTTGATAGAGAGCAGAGGTTAGAGAAGAGGAGGTCAATTGTGTGCCCGTCTTTGTGGGTGGGTGCAGTAGACCATTGCTTGAGGCCGAAAGATGAGGTTAGTGACAGTAGTCTGGTGGCAGCAGGGCTGCTAGTGTCAACAGATATGTTGAAGTCACCCATGATGATTGCAGGGATGTCTGTGGACAGAAACTGAAGGAGCCAGGTAGAAAAGTGGTGGAAGAAAAGAGTAGTAGTTCCAGGAGGGCGGTAGATGACTGCGATTTTCAGGTTACAGGGGGAATATAAGTGGACACAGTGAACTTCAAAAGATGAGAAGGATAGAGATGGCAAGGCAGGGAGTGGGTTAAAAGAGCAGAGTTTGGATAGAAGGATGCCGACACCCTGTTTGTTGTTGGATCTGGGGGTGTGGCTGAGATGTAGTCCCCCATGTGAGAGGGCAGCGGGTGAAGCTGTGTCTGATGGGGTAAGCCATGTCTGTGAACCCCATGAAGGTAAAAGAGTTAGAGAGAAACAGGTTGTGAATATAGGAGAGTTTATTGCGCACTGAGCGTGCATTCCACAGTGCACAGGTGACAGTGGCGGGAAGGGATGGAGAGTGACTAAGCTGTATCAGATTAGATTGGTTGCGTGTGTATCCTGGTTTAACACGGTTGTAGACTTTTGGCTTTGATGAAAAATGGATAGTTATGGAGGAGGGGGGTGGAGAGAGTGGGCCTGGATTAGGACTGATGTTGCCGGCGGCAAGTAAGAGTAAAAGGAGAGAGAAGAGATGGTTGTGGCTTTTGAGGGTGGAGTAATGTGTCTTGTGCTTGGATATAGAGGTGGTGTGTGATTTTGCCAAGGGAAGGAATTCGTGAGCAGAGAGGTAGGAGGTTGAGAGCAGAGAGGGGGAGATATATAGGGACTTACCAGGAGCAGGGGGATACTGTGAGCCTAGGATTCTGAGGGTAAGAGGAAGCAGTGTGATGAGGTAGAAGGTGATCATTTTAGTTGATGCTAGGCTATTCAGACAAGCAGAATCCGGTGCAGGTTTCCTCAGGTTAAATTCGCTGCAGACATAGAAGGATTCAGACTTGGAAAGGAGTCTGAATTGCAGCCATAGTGACTTGCAGCCACTATTCACTCAATATGAGCAGTTTCTAAGTGCCTGTGATTAGCTCATGCACAACACTTGGGCCTAAAGGGTGGGGCTAGGTCAGTCCTAAAAGTTTGGTCAGGGAGGGCACATAAGGTAATAAAACATCAAATGGAATGTTGCTAGATGCTATGGTTCAGTGAACACACAAGGGGCAATATTGGTCAGTTTAAATTTAGGAGATATAGATATGGGCAGGGGAACCAGATGGGGCATTCAAAATAATTACATAACTCTTAAATAAGGCATATACACAATTTAGATGACAAGGGAAAAATCAAGTTTAAAATAGTGAATCTGATGAGAGAATGGCAGCAGGATTTATATGGGCAGCAAAGGGTTAAAAGTTGCAGATGAAGTCAGATGATGAAATGCATACCAGGATTAGATAAAAACAGCAGGATTTATATGGGCAGCAAAGGGTTAAAAGTTGCAGATGAAGTCAGATGATGAAATGCATACAAGGATTAGATAAAAACAGAAACCTTCCTAGGAACATTCCTGGCAAGCTGCTTCTCAATTTTAGTCACCCGCAGAGCCAAATCAGAATGTGACTCCCTGCCAACATTCCCCTCATTGGGGCCCAATTGCAGGAGCGGGGGAGTAGGTGAAGCTGAGTGAGGCGCAGAGCTGGGAAGTGAAGCAGGCAAACCAGCTTGAAGCGCAAGGACACTTTCAGCGCACGGCACGCACACCGTGACACTGTTACTCACAGGGGATACCCCACACATGGAACACAGCCGTGCTTGCCCCGAAGGGCCCCCAAGCGCGCTATCCCTAGAAGCCTCCATATGGTGATTAGCACAGGCGCAATAGGCCCCCAAGGGGGACTCACGGACCAAATTCCCTAATTGAAAAGGCCGCACACTGAGTATAAAAGAAATACCAATAAATTTAATAAACATTCATTATTTACATAGGAAAAGACACTAATCTAAACACATACACGATTAAAAAACACAAAGACACACAAGCGGGGGAATCCCAATCAATGGTGACCAATACATCTAAAGTTTAAGAAATGCTACCATATATATAATATAGGGCATATAATATAAATCCTGATGGTAGTCCAGATGAAAAAACAGTGTAATCAAGTGTATAAACCCAATTAATGAAAGTGATATGAAGGTAAAGACATATATATTCAAACAAGGTAAATCAATAAGTGTGGGGCAAAGAACAAGGGGCGGACACCAATGAGGGAAATATTAAGTGCATGAACAAACTATTTACATATAAATACCATAAACAAAGTGTGTGCAATTTACAATACAACATGCACTGTGTGAATAAAGCAGAAGGCTGTTTAACACACATGCAGGGTGAGCAAGCAAGTGTCAAAAAGGGCACTTTGTATGTGCTTAGATTAGTGTCTTTTCCTATGTAAATAATGAATGTTTATTAAATTTATTGGTATTTATTTTATACTCAGTGTGCGGCCTTTTCAATTAGGGAATGTGAGATCAGTCTAGGATCTCTCACTTGTATATTTCATGCTTTGTGTTTCCCTTTTAGCTGGCACCTACTTATAACTAGATTGCGGTGCACCTTCCACCATATCCGTAGTTTTTCCAAAGATACTGCAGGGTCACACAGGCACAGACCGTTGAATAAGGCGACCCGCTGGAGGAAGCAGTGGTGCAGCCAGTAAGGGAGAAATCCAGACGCGCAGCTCGCCTAAAATGACGCCGGCAGAGGTACCTCGAGGAGCGGGCCGCGAGGTGAACGACGCGATACGTGTCATCACCCAGCCCCGCCCCCCCCAAAGAGCGCGAAAGACGACGCTCAAGTGACCCGGCCGGCGCCATGACAAAGCAAAATCACCTCAGGTTATAGCGCCCACAGCTGCGGAACTCAGTACAAAGCGGCGCTGCAGCTAAAACAACAGAAAAAACACAAAAAAACTTAAAAGCACCACAGACATGACTCCTCGTCGCTACCACGCCCCCCCTCCCCCCCAACCAAGTTAGAGGGGGGGGAAGAGAGAGAGACGAGAAAGCAGCGGCGAGCAGCCATGGTCAGGGATGAAGGGGGGGCGCAGGGGGGACCCAAAGGAAAATGAGGGGACACAGTCCCAAACTACTTACCCCCTCAGAAGCTAGGACAGAAACTCTGCATCCCTAGTAGGCTCACCATAAAGTCTATGGCCGGTTACCCTTTGTGTTACAGGGTCTGCGGCTTGGAGCTGCGCTCCAGGAGCACTTGACCCTAGTGCTCCTCTACCTTCACCCGATCTGTCAGCCAAGGCTGGGAGGCAGTGAGGGTCCAGAAACGGGTGGAAACAGACTTGCAGGGCCGCAGGCTTGGTTGCCCCCCTCACCTGCGCAAGAGAGAGAGACATCTGCTAACTTCGCAGTCCACTGCAGAGAAAACACTGGGGAACTCTATGGTTAAGCCCGTTTTTATAGGGATCCAGGACAAGCCACAGCTTTTCTGCAGTACCACTGCGCCACCTTGTGGCGGAATAACCCCACCTGTTATGAATACCGAAGCGGTCGTGCCATGCAATAAAGAAAAATTATCTATTTCTAAAGGTGGTCATCAGCAGTTTTGCATCTTGTCATTCCTCCAAGTTACATATTGTATAGATAGCCTGTTAAAAACGAGGTCTATTGGAAAACAATATTTTGTAAAACATACAACAAAGTGGAGGCTTGTATAGTGGGTAGAGGTTTAGAACCAATGTAAAAATTCTCCTTTTTGTTTATGAATGTAATGGGGAGATGTGTGTCATCAGGAGGGAAAGCTGGGGACCAGCACAAAATATATATTAGGGATACTCTCCTGGTCCTTCATCAGAAGCTTTTGTTAGCGCATATAGACTAACCTGCATAACAGATAGCGAAAATAATGACTACACATTTAAATTGTTTCAGAAAGTTCCAGCCTCCATCCACTCACTAGTGCAGACATTTACATCCCCAGATACAAAACATTAAATGGACAGTCCAGGCAATGGCATGAATACGACAGCAAGCAATTCACCTGAAGCCAGTGACATTGATAATATAGTGTAACATTTAAACAGTTTATTTTAAGGCAGGAGTTTGATACAACCTTGAAATCCACTGCACAATTTAAAATACAAGTTAAAATATATAAATAAATGAAATGAAAGGTCCAAAGAAGTCTCAATGTATTCTAAGTATACAGTACGTCCTGCTCCAGATATAATACTTACACTTGGATTATCCTCCGCCAGAGGGCGCTGTGCACTGCAGACATGCAAAAACAGGCTCCTCCCGGCCCTTCATATACCCAGGGACCTCCCACAAATCCCCAGATTTCTCTGCAGTGCTGACTGCGAAGACATGAAGTATCACTCTCTCGCAGGTGAGCGGGGCTACTACAGCCTGCGGCCCTGTTGGACTATTCCCACCCGTCCTCCCTGTGATGTGCCTCCCAGCCTGGGCAGCGATGGTCGGGTGAAGGTAGGCATGTGTGCTTAACGGAGCCATGCTCCACCGCAGTCCCCCACCATAGGGTAGGCGGTTTAGGCTGATGGTGAGCCTCATAGTGGATGTCCCTCCCGCATTCTTGTCCCATGCCCCGTGTAGAGGTGGACCCTGTGTAATGTGTCGCCGTCCTCCCTCGTTTCCCCCCGTATTCAGGGGAAAAGAAGGGGGGGTGTGTGTTGTGTCCGTTGGCGGTCTCAGTGTACAGTATTGTCACGCTTATGGCCGTGCTTTTGCCCCTGGCAAAAAATCAGAAAGCTGATTGATCATCAACCTGAGGATCTCCCCTGGGAGGTGTTTAACGCACTCACCAGTTGTGATGTATTTGTAAGAGATTATTTGTATTTTATGAGATTTTGAACTGTACATACTATCCAGGTATTGTATTATTCATTGATTGAGTCATTATAGGGTTTTCCAATAGAGGGCACTGTCTTTAATGTTTTTTAAATAGTCTCTGTCTTTGTGATGTATTCAGTCTGTTTGTATTTGTATGGATATTTACATTGGTACTTTTTGATATTAAAGATACATACTTTTTGATATCTAGGTTTGTGTGGCCTTGTGTAATAGGGACCATATTTTGAGTTTGTGCTGGCAGCTCATTGGTTTTAGGACTATTTAGGTGGCATTTCACTGTCAGGGTCCCTGGGAGGCCAGCACCCGTTTATATTTACTCACTGCAGTGCACAATAGTAGTGTGATTCTATGTATTTGTAAGATTTATCCTTTTGGCACTGGATGACACCATCAGCATGTGCGATAGAACTTCCGCCCTTGCTGTAGCTATACGCCGCCTGGTCTGGCTGCGACAGTGGGGTGTTGACGATGCTACGAAAAAGATTGTTACTGGGCTTCCCTTTAGAGGGCGACGCCTATTCGGGGCCCGTCTGGACCTGTTTGGCAAAACACCCCTTTACAGAAGGCGGTCTCGGCCTTCTCGAGGCAGGGGCACCCCTCCTCCCCCCTATGTTAGCGTCAAATCCGAACCAGTGGTATCCTTCCAGCTTTTTGTTATAGATTCCTGCCCCAGGAGTCGCAGACAACGCCCTGGTCCCTCCGGCAGGACTAAGTCCAAGCCGGTTACCTAAACCCCCCCAAGCATGATGGGGCTGGCCGCAGCACCTTGCCTCTATCAGGAGGCGGCATGCCTCGTTCTGATGGAGTCAGGAGAAAGTTTCCTTCTGGATGCAGGATAGTGTCTGCTGGGCGGCCCCTTCCCGAGATATTCAGGATGCTTCGGGTCCCTGCCTCTCTTCTTGTGTTGGCGCAGGCCACGCGCGATCTGCGAGGTCTGGGGTCACCTGCCGGTTGCCCCTAACAGCCAGAGGCAGGGGCCTCTACACTAACCTTCCCATTTTCCTCCAAACGGATGAAACACTCTGTCCATTAGGGCCTTCCATAGGTGAGGCACTTTACATTCACAGGCGGTTTTACTGCATGGTTTCTCTGAGTTGGGCCGCCAGCGCCCTGTGTCCAGAGACCTCTTGCCTTGGTAGGGACCTAGGACACTTATTTCATTGCCATTGTGCCTTCCGGGCACCTAGGACCTTGCAGGTTAGTGTTGGTGCTCCAACACTGCTGATTGTGGCCTTATTATCTGGCCTTGGTTCTGCTCCCCTAGTGATCGCCTAGGCGATGACGGGGGTGATTTCTCTGCTGAGACCAAGGAGGCGTCCGCACGAGAAACTGCTTGGCCGTCCCTCCTTGCTTCCCAATCCCTGCGTCAGGCCGAGCTGGTTACTCGGTTGGTGGTGTCCTTTGGGAGTCTTTGGATGGGTGATCATTCACCTCAATTCCTCTTTTACCCTTAGTGGTATCTCCCTTCCTAGGGTTGAACTTGGATTCGGTTCATACGGGAACCTGCTTCCTTGACTATAAATGGACAAGATGTTTGCAGGGGCTCGGTCCCTCTTGCTGTTCCCGTCTCTTCACCAGGCTGGATTGCAGCTGGCGGGCCTGTTGGTGGCTGTTCAAGGGTTGTCCCCTATGCTCAGAGCCCTTGGGCTCCTCCGCTACTCCTATTGTAAATGCTGGACTGGGTTCCAGCTTTTCTGTGTACCCTTCCACCCTTGCGACTGTGGTACTAGGGGTACCAATCAGGGGGCGCCCCCTTCCTTGCGTCTTCCTGTGATTGGATTCCAAATATATCAGGTCGATGGAGGGGGGATTTTTTCTCCTAAATTCCCCTGTGATTCAGGGGGAGGTGGGGCCTTTATGGGTCCTTCCACCTGTCTATTTTGGAAGAGGTAGGCCTTCAGATTGGCTCTATATCGCTGGACTTCTCCCTTGCGGGATCGGTCTATTTGGGGGTCCCTTGGTCTGTCTGACGACAATGGCCTGTGTTAATTATCTGCGTGGACTTGGAAGCAGGACGATCCCCCAGGAAGGTATCTATCCTGATCTGGGTGGAGGACAGAGTTCCCTGCATATCTGCAATATTTGCTCCGGTGGATGTCCTTCTGCGACAGGAGGTGCTAATTCTTGTGTCTCCCTGTGATCCGTCTAGTGTGGATCTTTCTGGGCCCGTCGCCTTCTTGGGTTCTGGGCCCTTATTTCCCTGTCTCAGATTGTTCTGTCCTTGGTCATGAGGCTTCGTGACTTTATGCTGGGCATTCTGTTGTCTATATGTTTTACCTTCATTCACCCTGCTGGAAACAGGGTTCTGTGTAAGTTTGCTCTGGAAGGGGGGACCAGTGATACTGGTGGCCCTTGGGTGGCCTAGTGGAGTGTGGTTGCAGATGTGGTTTGTGGACAGCGGACCTGTACGTCCTGTCAGGAGTGCTGGCCTGCTCACTCAGGCCCCCCTTTTTCTGTTTCACCCCATCTACGGACTCTGGTCTGGATGGTCTGACGGTTGGTTCATCCACCTTGATGGAAGTGGGTGCACCTTCGTGGGTGTCGGTGACTTCTGGAAGCCTAGGAGTGGGCTTCTTCCGCTCTTCTTCCGTCTATTGTTGGTATTGTGTACCCATATTACTTGGGGTGAGTTTTGGTCTCTCCCCTGTGGGCGCGCCCTGTTCCCAGGGTTTTAAGTTATTACAGCATGGGTTGGAGTTGGCTCTCCTACTCGGTGCCCTGGTGGTTCAGGCTCTGCCCTGTCCGTCTTCTGCAGAAGTCTTTACTCAGTTCCTTGCCTGGGTTGACTTTTCTTTCAGGGATTGCTCAGTGACATCCCCCTCGTAGTTCTAGGGTCCATGTTGGGATTGATTTCTATTAGGTTTGCCTTGCGGGGTTTCCCTTTTGGCTCTATTCCGGATGCTGTCTGACTGTTCTTATCCATAAGGTTGCCCTTCTGTGGCTGTTACCTCAGTCGGCTGTTTGCCTGAGCGAGCGGATCTGTTTAGCTAGCCCTCGTTTCTTTACTGTATATTCACAGAGATGAGGCGGTGTTCCGCCTTACGCCGGTTCTTCTGCCTAAGCTGGTGTCTTAGGCTCAGGTTTTAAGACATTATCCTTCTTCTGGGATTTATTCCTTGTAATGCTGAGGCAAGGGAACCTATTTCCCTCAATAGGTGCTGGAATTTTTTTCCCGGATTGTCTCTTGTCCCTTAGGGGACTGATGCTCCTTTGGGGTTGTGGGCACCTACATCTGGATGTGCCTGATCTCGTCTGCCTCTAGGGGTTAGGCGGCCTTGGGCCTAGCCTTTACTTGGATAAGATGTCCCTTCTGGTCCTGGGGAAGGCTTGGCTTCTTCCTGGGCTACTTTTAGTTTTGGCTCTTGTTAGGCTTCTACTCAAGCCTATTCCTTAAGCAGAAGAGTTCTTCTCATTCTATTCTGATTACACTGGTGCCTTGGTATCTTTGGGCCTTTCAGCACCAAGTCTTGTTGAACAAGTTGCTTGAACGCTACTTGTTTTCTTGTTCGTACCCTTTTCAAGGGTTGTTTTAATGTTGACGTTAGAGCTTTTGCTTGTGTCGCTCTTGGTAGTGAGGTGTTGCAGGTGACAGTGCTTTCAACTGTCTGCTGTTGCCTTTTTTGTTGGGGATCCCACCCTGTTCTATGGACACTGCTATTGGATGTCCCAAGTGTAAGTATTATATCTGGAGCAGAACGTACTGTATACTTAGAATAATACAATTCTGTGAAATACTCACCTGTAGAATTGGTATTATACGTATACAGTACGCCCTGCTCCACCCCACCCTGGTTTGCATTATTCTGGATCCCCTGTATGGTGATTGTTGTTATTGTTATCATTACCAGTTGTTTTGGTGGTTGGTTTCTCCCTGCTTCTGGTTCACTGCTTTTCAATGCTGGGGATTTGTGGGAGGTCCCTGGGTATATGAAGGGCCAGGAGGAGCCTGTTTTTGCATGTCTGCAGTGCACAGCGCCCTCTCGCGGAGGATAACCCAAGTGTAAGTATTATATCTGGAGCAGGACGTACTGTATACGTTGTAGACATGTCACTGGAGAAGTGATCGAGGGGGTGTACATTTCACCTAGGTTACTACGCTGGGTGAGATGGTAAGTCCAGGGTTGATTTGTTTCCCAGCAGTGGTATGCTGCTGAGGTGTTGTTCAATTTTGCCGGGCCTGGATTTATATGGAATGGCAGGTAGGTTTGGTAGAGGGACCTGTCATTCCACACCCCTCCGATCCGGTTTGGGTTTTGAATCAGGTGAGCTCTGATCCTAATTAGCCTGGGAGGTAAAAGCTCTGCAGAGACTGCAGGCTATTGCTCTCAGCCTGAAATGAACAGCCTGTGTGTGTGTGTGAAGGAAGCTGCGAACGCAGCCACTGCTGGAGCTAAAAACTCACCCTGCGATGTCCAGGCGAACGCTGTATTTTGAAAGTGTCAGCTAGGTGAGAAGAACCTGCTAGTAAGCGCCCAGACGGGCTAGGTCTTTATTTTGTTTTGTACACTAAAGAAGCACGCTGCTGCTGTATGTTTTGTTTACTGGACTGTTTATGCCATGAATAAACGCCAAGACCTGCTTTTATAACACCTAAGTCTGTCGTGAACTGTGTCCAAACACACCATCCCCCGGGAAGATCCCTACAATTGGTGGAGGATGCGGGCAAAACGGTTGCTAGGGGCAACGGTGTGGACAGACTTGGCTACAGCTGCCTATGTCTTGGGTGAAAGCTGCAACTACACTCCAAGAACAGTCGGGCAACATGGAGGAGATGCTGAAGCAGTTTATGCAAGTAAGTTTGCAACAACAACAGGCCCAGATAGAGGCTAATAGATGCCATGAACAGACCATGGCTGCCCAACAACAACTTATTGAACACCTGATTGCAAAACAAGAGGCGCCTGTGGTTGCTAACCCCCACACAGTGGTGCGAGCCGCTCCAGAGACTTTTGATGTGAAAAGAGCTGTGCAGCGAGCGCTGCAAAAGATGACTGCTGAGGATGATGTTGAGGCCTTCCTAACTGGGTTTGAGCGTGCGGCTGAGCGAGAGAAGTTACCCGTCGCTGAGTGGGCAGAGGTAATTGCGCCCTATTTAACAGGGGAACCTCAAAAGGCCTACTATGACCTCAGTGAGCAAGAGGTTAAGGACTATACTCGGCTAAAAGCGGAGATACTTGCCCGGCTAGGCGTTACTACTGCGGTCCGTGCCAGGAGGGTACGCAACTGGAGCTACAGTTTGGACAAATCGGCGAGGTCCCAGATGTATGACCTGATCCATTTGGCGAGGAAGTGGTTGGAGCCAGACACTTCTACTCCTGCACAGATCCTAGAGAGGGTTGTGATGGACCGCTACCTCCGAGCACTTCCTGCTGACCTGCAACGCTGGGTGGGACAAGGTGACCCTAAGAATGCAAACGAACTTGTCAACCTTGTGGAGAGATTCCAGGCGACTGAGGACTACCTCCGTGATGTTTCTGCAGCCTCCTCACCTCCCCGGAGTGCCAGATCTGTGCCATCAGCTGGTAAGAGACTTCCATCTATTGGGGGAGTATGGAGGGGTGCTGAGGGAGGAAAAAGGGCTCAAGTGGTGTCTCAGGGGCAAAAGACTGGAGATGGTCCCGGGTGGCTAAGTAGCCCTAAAAAGGACTCCTGGCCAAGGAGAACAGGCTCTATCCAGTGCTGGAGATGCCATGAGACGGGACACGTGTCTGCCCATTGCCCTCTTACCACTGAGCCCATGGACTGTGAGGTTAGTCGGCGTCAGTCGCTATTTGCGGAACCATCTTGTGTTGCAGTTCCTGGACTAGAGACTGAACCGCAAATCTGCGACATTACAATTAATGACTTTCCTGTTAAGGCGTTGCTGGACTCAGGAAGCCTCGTAACCTTGGTGCATGCCAGCCTGGTGGCTGGGGACTTTGAGTGTAAAAAGCATATGAGTGTTGTTTGTATACATGGGGATACAAAAGTGTACCCTATAGTGCTGGCTGAAGTCGGGACTAAACAAGGCACCGTACAATATGAAGTGGGTGTGGTTAAAAATCTCATGCACAACGTAATACTGGGGCGCGATTTTCCACTATTCTGGGCTCTCTGGGGAAAAAGAAAATCCCCCGAAAGGAGTGAGGATACTCCTAAGGTTGTTGCGTTACCCCCTGTAAATGATAAAAGTGTGCAGGATGAAAATAATTGTTTTCCTTTACAGGTCCTGGCTGGAGAGGAGGAGGCTCCTCCCACTGAGCAAAATATACCCGACTTAGAGGTGTCTAGGGATATTTTTGGGACTGCACAGTTACAGGACCCCACTCTCAAAAATGCGAGAGAGCAGGTTGCTGTCATGAATGGGGTACCTCAGGAACCAGATGCTGAGAAAAGATTTCCACATTTTTCTGTGACTAATGATCTTTTCTATAGAGTCACTAAGGTTAAGGATGAGATTGTGGAACAGCTTCTGGTGCCTAAGCCGTACCGGCGTCAGGTGCTGGACATGGCACATAACCATGTTCTTGGGGGACACTTGGGGACTGACAAAACGCAGGAGAGGGTTCTCCAGAGGTTCTACTGGCCGGCGATATATGGTGATATTAAAAAGTACTGCGAGTCGTGCCCCACATGTCAGCTTAGTGCCCCAGTGTCACATTTTCGCAGTCCTTTGGTTTCGCTCCCTATTATAGAGGTGCCTTTTGAGCGTATAGCCATGGATTTAGTGGGTCCCATTGTAAAATCCGCTAGAGGACACCAATATATTCTGGTGGTCATGGATTATGCGACCCGCTATCCTGAAGCTGTGCCCTTAAGAAACACCGCATCTAAAACAATTGCACGTGAGTTGTTTTATATGTTCTCTAGGACTGGAATCCCCAAAGAAATCCTAACTGACCAAGGTACACCCTTTATGTCAAAGGTGATGAAGGAGTTATGCAAACTATTTAAAATCTCACCCATCCGTACCTCTGTATACCACCCCCAGACGGACGGATTGGTGGAGAGATTTAACAAAACTTTGAAACATATGCTGAAAAAAGTGGTGGAAAAAGATGGCCGTGACTGGGATCATTTGTTACCCTACCTCATGTTTGCTATTAGGGAAGTGCCCCAAGCGTCCACAGGGTTCTCACCATTCGAGTTGGTCTATGGTCGTCACCCTAGGGGTCTACTGGACATTGCAAAAGAGACATGGGAGAGCGAGTCCACCCCATACAGGAGCGTTATTGAGCATGTAGCACAAATGCAGGACCGTATAGCCGCTGTAATGCCCCTAGTAAGGGAACACCTCCAGAGGGCGCAAGAGGCCCAAAGTAGAATTTACAACCGGTCTGCAAGAATCAGGACATTTAACCCAGGCGATAGGGTTCTTATACTAGTTCCCACTGTTGAGAGTAAATTCCTGGCGAAGTGGCAAGGTCCCTATGAAATTGTGGAAAAGGTCAGTGAGGTGAACTACAAGGTGCACCAACCAGGTAGAAGGAAGCCTTTCCAAGTTTACCACGTAAACTTGATTAAGCCCTGGAAAGACAGGGAATCCTTGGGGGCGACAAATACTGTTAGTAATTTGTCACAACCAATCCCTCCAGTCAAGGTTGGTGATACCCTATCAGTGTCACAGAAACAGGAGGCTCAGGAATTTTTACAGAAAAACAAAGACAAGTTTTCTGACCTCCCAGGGCGTACACACCTCATCTATCATCACATTGAAACTGAGCCTAGAAGCAGAGTAAACCTCAAGCCCTATAGGATCCCGGAAGCCCGTAGGGAAGCCGTATCTGCCGAGGTAAAGCGTATGCTTGATCTGGGAGTAATTGAGGTGTCACAGAGTGAATGGTCCAGCCCGATTGTATTAATCCCAAAGCCTAATGGAACTTGGAGGTTCTGTAACGATTTCAGAAAGTTGAATGAGATCTCAAAATTCGATGCCTATCCTATGCCCAGGGTAGATGAGTTGATTGAGAAGTTGGGTAATGCCAGATACATAACCACCCTCGATCTCACAAAGGGCTATTGGCAGATTCCACTTACTAATGAGGCTAAAGAGAAAACTGCATTCTCCACCCCTGATGGGCTATTCCAGTATGTAGTGATGCCGTTCGGGTTACATGGAGCACCTGCGACTTTCCAGAGGTTGATGGACTTGATTTTGCGACCACATCGTGATTACTCAGCTGCCTACCTCGATGATGTGGTCATTTTTAGCCCTGATTGGGAAAGTCACCTCTGTAAGGTACAGGCTGTATTGGATACCATAAGTGATGCGGGGTTGACCATAAATGCCGAGAAGTGTGCAATAGCCCTAGAAGAGGCCAAGTATCTGGGCTACATTATTGGAAGAGGGTTGATTAAGCCACAGCTAAATAAAGTGGAGGCAATACAGAATTGGCCAAAACCCCTGACAAAGAAACAGGTCAGAGCTTTCCTTGGTATTACGGGCTATTACCGTAGATTTGTGCCGAACTTTGCCTCAGTTGCTGCTCCCCTAACTGACTTGACCAAGGGCGGAAAGAGAGCCATGATCACGTGGACTCCAGAGGCCGAGAAGGCTTTCCAAAGCCTTAAATCTGCCTTGTGCCAACAACCTGTGTTAGTTACCCCCGATTTCAGGCGAGAATTTCTGGTCCAGACAGATGCTTCTAACACAGGCTTAGGTGCAGTACTCTCACAAGTAGTAAATGGTGAGGAGCATCCGGTGATGTACTTGAGTAGAAAGCTAACCCCGGCCGAAAAAAATTATGCCATTGTGGAGCGAGAGTGTTTGGCAGTGAAGTGGGCCCTCGAATCCCTAAAATATTACTTACTAGGCAGGAAATTCAAGTTAGTGACAGACCATGCCCCCCTAACATGGATGAAGTTAAATAAGGAGAGAAACGCAAGAGTGACTAGATGGTTTCTGTCCCTACAAAACTTTAATTTCACTGTGGAACACAGGCCAGGGAAATTACAGGCAAATGCTGACGCATTGTCGAGGGTACATTGTCTGTGGGGACAAAATGCTCAGCCCTCCGGTCTGAAGAAGAGGGGGGGGATATGTAGACATGTCACTGGAGAAGTGATCGAGGGGGTGTACATTTCACCTAGGTTACTACGCTGGGTGAGATGGTAAGTCCAGGGTTGATTTGTTTCCCAGCAGTGGTATGCTGCTGAGGTGTTGTTCAATTTTGCCGGGCCTGGATTTATATGGAATGGCAGGTAGGTTTGGTAGAGGGACCTGTCATTCCACACCCCTCCGATCCGGTTTGGGTTTTGAATCAGGTGAGCTCTGATCCTAATTAGCCTGGGAGGTAAAAGCTCTGCAGAGACTGCAGGCTATTGCTCTCAGCCTGAAATGAACAGCCTGTGTGTGTGTGTGAAGGAAGCTGCGAACGCAGCCACTGCTGGAGCTAAAAACTCACCCTGCGATGTCCAGGCGAACGCTGTATTTTGAAAGTGTCAGCTAGGTGAGAAGAACCTGCTAGTAAGCGCCCAGACGGGCTAGGTCTTTATTTTGTTTTGTACACTAAAGAAGCACGCTGCTGCTGTATGTTTTGTTTACTGGACTGTTTATGCCATGAATAAACGCCAAGACCTGCTTTTATAACACCTAAGTCTGTCGTGAACTGTGTCCAAACACACCATCCCCCGGGAAGATCCCTACAACGTATAATACCAATTCTACAGGTGAGTATTTCACAGAACTGTATTTTTGTCACCATTTACAAGGAAAAGTTTGCAAACTATTGATATGAGAATTTGAAATCAATGAAGCAATTACTGGACTTCAGAGTCCATCTCAGTTCACCTCTAACTGTGTGCGCACCCATGCCTGGCCTTTCTGAATGGACGGCATGGGCACATCACAGCTAGAAGGTGAGTGGGATGCCCCTGCATATGATGCAACACCTCAAAAAGTCAAAACTAGGTGTGCTGTCAAATCTGTGGATCCATATAGATCAGAAAAATCAATGCCGTAGATACTGTTGCAGCGTCAACATCTGCCTGTACCTTAGATTCCATTCCACATACAAATACTGTTGCATGGCGACCCCTAACCCTCTGCACTCCCAGCATGACCCAGCCAAAGTGGTTGGGCTCAGTCATGCTGAAAGTGCTGAGAAACAGAGGGTGGCTGTGCAACCGCATTCACACATAGTCATGGAGGAATAGAACTGAAAGGAAGGACAGAGCTTGGAGCCCTGCTACAGCATCTACAGTGCACTGCAGGGAATGGAGGTGAGGCACATGAGACAGGCAAATATCTTTGTCTAGACTCTCTCCTTAATTTAAATAAAGGCCGTGGTTTCCTTAGGACTAAAAGTGCCAGTACAAAATATGGGACCCCATGCCTGTAATAACCCTCTGGTTCATATGACACTCTTGGCTTTTCTAGCTGAAGATGGAAAGTAAGGCTGTATCTCCACAAATGGGGTAAAAGCACTGCAAAAAATAATTACTCAAAACCATTTTTAGTTAGAGTTGGGTTTCCAATGGGAAACAATTACCTGTTGCTGCTTCATAAGATAAGCATCAATATATCCAACGATGTTATTTGGATCATACTCCTGTTGATGATGGCTGATCTGCTTTGCAATAAATTTAAGGAATTCATCTATGTTCTGCACAAATTTTTTATGTGCTCCAATGAGGTATCCGATGCGTGGATAATAATTGTAAAGCTGTGGAGAGAAATTGGCTTTATTGGACATCTAACAATGACAACAGTACATCATAGATAGAATACTGAAAATGACATTAGGATGATGGTACATAATACTGTGACAAGTTGAGAACTTTCTTGTTATTAAAGGGTCTGACCACCCAAACACTTTTTTCCTACCTGGTAGTTACTCTAAAGCTGCAGTTGTTTTGACATTGGGCAATATTCTGTGCCTGTTTAAGGCTGTAGAAAGCTGTCCCTCTGCTGTTACTCAGGAGAATCTGTTCACCAGGGAAAAAACTTCATGCTGGATAGTCTCTGAGCCCTGTCTTCACCTCCCTTCTCATTTGCATATCCCCCTGCTGGTCTTTGAGCTGTATGAGAGACTGTCAGGAATGTGCAGCCTTCTCAGCCATCCCAACTAGTAAACAAAGTTATTTTCCACATAATGTAATACAGTATCTCTCCCACACATGCTTTCATTGCCAATTTAACTTTTTTTCAAGATGCCCCATGCACATCTTGAGAGTAACAGTCATATAGTGGGCATAGCTTTGCTCTGGATAAAGAAAAGCTTTGCAAATATCACCCAAATAGTAAGTAAAATATGAATCGTTATCTTATTAGCATGTTATTCCTGTCCCTATTTTCGTCATTGTATTTATGTCCTCCGGCCTGAGCCTTACTATGCCTGGACCGACTTTTCAGCTCCAGCTGCTTTAACTTTTTTTTCTGGCACACGTGGAGGCTGATTCATTACTAGCGCCAGGTATCGGCAGATGAGCTTAGAGCGACGAGTGTATGTTCGGCGCTCTAATACCAGTACAGCGCTGCAGGGAGCGAGAGGTAGCACCAGCTCAGTACGTCCAGCACTTGGCGCTCCACACCATATTTAACAACACACTAGACACAGAGCGTCGGCGCTCTAAAGCTGGGCGCTCTAGGATAGAGCGACAGACGCTGTGTGATTAATGTCTGTTTTTGAACACATATACACCAGTAACAAAGCGAAAACAAATGTAATGACAATTCTGCATAAAAATATATTTGCAGCCTGGAGAAGTTACACATTGATTTGAGACAAAAAAAGTCAAACACGCTGTTTAAACACAAGCAAATAAACGCCCATTGAAATGTATGGGAGAGAAACACTTAAGCGAAAGGTAATACCTGGCGCTCTGGAAACTACGGCGCCACCTGTAGTAATACATTGGACACTACAAGGTTTGCTTTCATAAATGTGGGTCCCTGTACAGCGCCCGGCATTCATCAGACGCTGCCTGCCGCTACAAGTCACTATCCTGGCGCTATCCCTTCTAAAATAACCCCTTAGTTAATTAGACCCTTACTACTTATTAGAATAGGTCTCTACCTTATTGGAATGTCTGTACTATGAGAAATTCTCTACAGTAGCGCTCTATTACAATTGACATTTTTAAATTAGTAGGTTTTTTTGCACTTGATATTGTGGATAGCTCTGCAAAAAAAAAAAAGATACCAGCCAACTGTGGCAGACGGCCATACTTTAATAATTATTACTGTAAATACTGCTTGTGCTTTTATATTAAATGTGCCTTCTTCCATCGGATCTGGAGACACCTAGGATTTTGCCCTGGGGGCGATGCAGGTCTTGTAGGCCCAAGGAGTGGGTGTGGCTCAAGCGAGGCATGACATGGAAGAGGCGTGACAGCTCATGTGAAGAGTTACCACGTGAGATGGATGCATATTGCCAGCAAGTACAGACTAACCTTGACATACAGCATTTTATTTTACATATTAGAATTGAGCATATTTAGCATAATCCAGCATATATAAACCTAAATACAGCTCACACAGATAACCAGACAGGTAAATATACTATGGAAATGGTTGGATGACCCAGTAAAATGGAACAAACTATGTTAACCACTTGCTTACAACTCAAGAAAAGCATGAGGTTAAATTACAAGCTACCTAATTTTTTTCCATCAAATATTTGTTGTCCACTCCTTTCTCAGGAATCCAATGCTGTCAACTGGTGCTATGGACAGTGGATGCACAGAGGGTGCAATCTCCAGCTCTGTGAGCATGCCTGCCAATTATAGCGAATAGATGGGTGAACACACAGAGCTAGGGATGCTGCTCTGTGCTGCCCATGTGCTGTGCCAGGATCTGAATTAGCTGGGAGAATGGCGCTGCATAACTTCCTACAGGGAAAATGGTTTATTTTTTTAACCCCCTCATCCTATCTCTGCCTCAGGGGAGTGGTTGGTAGGGGGAGTGGTCATGGGGATTTACAGAGCACACGCAGATCCTCTCCCCTTACACAAACATTAATATGCAGAGCACAATCAGTTCATGTCCCCTTACACAAACATTGATATGAAGAGCAGAAGCAGATCATGTCCCTGTACAAACACATTAATATGTCCCCTTATACCAGTGTTCCCAAACCCTTTCCCTGAGAGCCACCAACATGTTTTGTGGATTTCAACATAGCAGCTCTATAGCTCTGCTGCTGCAATAATTACTTCACCTGTGTGTCTGCGTAATGATCTGCAATACATGACATGTTGGTGGCTCTCTAGGAGAGGGTTGGGGAACACAGCCTTACATAAACATTAATATGTAGAGCACAAGCATATTGTCACGAGCCCTGTTCTGAACCAGAGACACTCACCTGTCCTTCGGTCCCACGTCGGCGTCTCCCGCTCGGCCAGCGTGCGGGCTGGGCGGCGTCTCTGCCAGGCGGCGGCTCGGCGTCTCCTCTCCCCGGCCGCCGCTCGGCTGTTTCCGCCCCGAGCGGGCGCTCGGCTCTTTCCGTCGCGAGCGGCTGCTCGGGCGGTCTCCTCTCCGACGGCTTCGGGAGCGGCCGCGCCACGGCCGCCTCGGCGCAGCTCCGTACACGCGCGCGCGCGTCACTCTCTGGTATTTATGCCCTCCGGCGGCGCTGCACACAGGGCGCCCGCCGGAGGTAATTGGATTGGGCCAATGAGTTCAGTGCTTGGCAGTTTGAATGGGGCAATCAGCCTCAGGTTCCCATGTTGCACCAATCAAATCCCCTTTCCTGTCCCATCACTCCTATAAAGCTGCTCACTCTGCACTTGTTCCTTGCCCGTGATAGCGTGCTGCTGGGTGTGATTGTGATTGCTATTTCCCTTACGATTCTGCCGTGTATGACCATCCCTGATTGCCGCCTGGACCGACCTTGCCTGTTTTGACCACGATTCCTGCCTGCTCCTCTGTACCGCGTATCTCTGACCTCCTGGTGTGACCTTTGGCTAGCCCTGACCATTCTTCCGTCTCAATCCTTTGTACCGTGCTTCCTTGGACTGATCACCCGTGTATGACCTCTGCCCGTCTGTCTTACCAGTCTTGTTCCTGGTTCGTCCACCTTCCCCTGCATAAGTCAGCATCCTTTGTGCTAACAAGTCCTGGGGGCAACCGTGTCCGGTGAGGCGTATCCTGCGTCCCGGCAAACGGGGGCTTGGCTATAGGCGAAGAAAGCAGCGGAGATTGGGGGTTGCTGACTTATTGGAAGGAAGACGTCCCACGGGACCTGACATTATCACGGGCCAAAAAATATCTATCCACATAGATGGAAGAGTTAATGCAACAAGTGCAAGCCATGGCCACCGCCATCAATCAGCTGGCCCAACGGGTGGCTACGCAGGAGAGTCGCCTAATACCTGCACCCTTGGATCCGGGGCCCTCAATCGAGCCAAAGGTTCCTCTACCCGAGAAGTTTCTGGGGGACCGGACCAAGTTTTCAAATTTTAAAAATTCCTGTGAACTTTTATTTTGTCTGCGGCCCCACTCCTCTGGAACTGAGTCTCAACGGGTGGGCCTGGTCATCTCGCTTCTTCAGGGTGACCCTCAGACCTGGGCCTTTGGTTTATCACCCTCTGATGAGGCCCTGCAATCGGTCTCCTCTTTTTTCTCCGCCATGGGACTCTTATATGCCGATCCTGATCGGGCTTCTACTGCTGATTCCAAATTACGGAATCTGAGGCAGGCTAAACGTTCTGCGGAGGAATACAGCGCAGAATTTCGGTGATGGGCGATTGATTCCAAATGGAATGATCCTGCTTTGTGCAGCCAATTTAGGATTGGACTCTCTGAGAGCATAAAAGATGCTCTGGTTAATTACCCTCAATCCAAGAATCTGGATGACTACATGCAATTAGCCATTAAAGTAGACAGACGTCTCAGAGAGAGGCGTCAGGAGAAAAGCAAGGATCAACCATGGGTACACTCACGCCAAGAACCAAGTTCTAGGGGTGCAGCTGCTCCTCCATCTCCGGCACCTGAAGAACCTATGCAACTGGGAGTAACCCGTTTATCTCAGGCTGAGAAGGTTCGGCGCAGAACTCAAGGCCTCTGCCTTTACTGTGGAGATTCAGGCCACTTCGCCAAGAATTGCCCAAATAAGTCTCCAGTGGCGGAAAACTACGGCGCCTAGACCCTGCTGAGGGACTTCGTCTAGGCGGTCAGGTATCATTCCCTCTAGTTAATCGGTTACTCCTACCCGTTATGCTTTCTTGGGGGTCATCCAAAACATTTGCCTCCGCTTTTATAGATAGTGGAGCGGCTGGCAATTTTTTGGATAAGGCATTAGCCGCCACCCTTGATATACCGTTAATTCCATTAAAAAATTCCTATTGAGGGTGGGTTGGTCTCTTTAAAGACTCCCCTGGTTAAGTTAATGGTGGGGTCAGCTCATTCTGAAGAATTGGAATTCTTCATAATCGAGAGTCCCTTGTCCCCAATTGTTTTAGGGTTTCCTTGGTTGAAGACCCATAATCCTGTGATAGATTGGAAAACTGGGGACCTTGTAAAATGGAGCCCTTTTTGTTATGACCACTGTTTCCCTATAACCCTTGGGACCTCCCAGGTCACCCTGGATGGGTTGCCTCCAGCTTACCTTGGTTGGGCAGATGTGTTCTCTGAGAAATCTGCCGATGTTCTTCCCCCACATAGGACCTACGATTGCCCTATTGACCTACTCCCTGGGACAATGCCCCCTAGAGGGAAAATTTATAACCTTACACGATCCGAAGAACAGGCCATGAGGGATTACATTTCAGAAAACCTCAAGAAAGGGTTCATCCGTCCCTCCACTTCACCAGCCGGTGCAGGTTTCTTTTTCGTGGAAAAGAAGGACGGTGGACTACGCCCTTGTATAGATTATCAGGGGTTAAACAAGGTTACTGTTAAGAATAGGTATCCTCTACCTTTGATCAACGATTTATTTAATCAGGTTTCGGGCGCGCAGATCTTCTCCAAATTGGACCTTAGAGGGGCCTACAACTTAATCCGCATTCGTCAGGGGGACGAATGGAAGACTGCCTTCAACGTAAAAGATGGGCATTATGAATATTTGGTGATGCCTTTTGGGTTGTGCAATGCCCCTGCAGTGTTTCAGGATTTTGTAAATGATATATTCCGTGATTTCCTGGGCAAATTTTTAGTAGTTTACTTAGATGACATACTCATCTTTTCCCGTTCCCTGTCGGAACACCGTCAGCATGTCAAAGCGGTGTTGCAGAGGTTACGGGAGAATCATCTGTATGCCAAGATCTCCAAATGTGTGTTTGAAGTATCTGAAATTCCATTCCTGGGTTACATAATCTCTAAACATGGGTTGGTTATGGATCCCTCCAAGGTGTCCGCTATAATGGAGTGGGAGCAACCTAGAACCCTTAAAGCGCTTCAGAGATTTCTGGGGTTTGCGAATTTCTATAGACAATTTATAAGAGGATTCTCCGCTATTGTGAGTCCCTTAACTGATCTTACCCGGAAGGGCGCTTTTGTTGAGGAGTGGCCTCCCTCAGCAATAAACGCCTTCCAATTACTGAAGGAAACTTTTACTTCAGCTCCAGTTTTGGTACACCCCAATACTAAACTCCCCTTTGTATTAGAAGTTGACGCATCTGAACTAGGGGTAGGGGCAGTTCTCTCCCAATATTCAGGCAATCCAGAGAAGTTGCATCCCTGTGCGTTCTTTTCTCGTACATTCTCTCCTGCCGAACGCAACTATGATGTTGGGAATAGGGAATTGTTGGGTATTAAACTGGCTTTTGAAGAATGGCGTCATTGGTTAGAAGGCTCTCTACACCCCATTACGGTATACACTGATCATAAGAATCTTGAATATTTAGAGTCCGCCAAGAGACTCAACTCCCGTCAAGCGCGCTGGGCTCTCTTCTTCTCTCGCTTCAATTTCATTATTACCTATAAACCTGGGAAGAAGAATGCCAAGGCAGATGCCCTGTCTCGGAACTTTGGGGATTGTAAGGATCCAATAGGTACTGCTGAACCTATTTTGCCCTTTGGGTGTGTAGTAGGTGCTCTTCTTCCTGACTTGTCGCACTCGTTAACGCCATTTCAGGTTGATGCCCCTCCTGGTAAACCGCTTGAGTGTTTATTTGTGCCACCTCATCTACGTCTCGCCGTCTTACAGGAATTACATGATACCAAAACCGCCGGTCATTGTGGTATTCGGAAAACCCTGGCCATCGCCAAACGCCATGTCTGGTGGCCTACTCTCAGACGCGATATCACCGCCTTTGTCGAAGCATGTCCTATATGCGCCCGAAGTAAGACCACACATGGCTCGCCAGCGGGATCACTGGTCCCTCTGGAAATTCCCAAAGAGCCCTGGTCACACATATCCATGGATTTTATTGTTGACCTACCCCCATCGCAGGGGAATACGGTAATCTGGGTTGTGGTTGATGGCTTCAGCAAAATGGCTCACTTTATCCCTCTAACGAAACTTCCGTCTGCACCAGATTTAGTACAACTATTTGTTAACCATATTTTCCGCCTCCACGGTTTACCACAAAATATTGTTTCTGACAGGGGGGTCCAATTTGTATCTCGTTTCTGGAAGGCTTTCTGTAATCGCTTAGGTATTAAAGTTTCGCTTTCTACAGCTTATCACCCCCAATCTAACGGTCAGACTGAACGGGTGAATCAGAGTCTAGAGCAATACTTGCGCTGCTTTGTGTCCGACCGCCAAGAGCAATGGGCGGAATTCATCGACTTCGCAGAATTCGCCTTTAACAATGCGCCCAGTGAGTCGACTAAATTTTCGCCGTTTTTTTGTAATTATGGTAAGAATCCTAAGGCAACATCCTTCTCTGGTCCTTCCTCCAACTTGCCGGCCTTGGAGGAATGGCTACGTGAAAGAAGTAAAGTATGGTCTGACATACAGACAAACCTTAAGAAGGCCTCTAGAAGTTATACGAATTTTGCAGATCGACATAGGTCGCAAGAACCACCGTTTCAGGTGGGTGACTGGGTTTGGGTATCTACTATTGCTCTTAGACAACCTTCGGCTAAGTTAGGCCCTAAGTACATCGGTCCTTTTCCCATTACTAACAAACTGAGCAATGTTACTTTTAAGGTTAAGCTACCTTTATCTATGAAAATTCCGTCGACCTTCCATGTTTCTTTACTAAAATCGGCCAAGAATATTCAGGTTTTGTCTCCTCCTCCAGTCATAGTGGGAGATGAGTCTGAGTATGAAATTAATAGAATACTCGATGCCCGGGTAGTTCAAAATTCATTACAATATTTAATCGATTGGAAGGGATTTGGTCCTGAGGAAAGGTGCTGGGTCCCCGCTAGAGACGTCCATGCCAGAGCCTTGGTTAATAGGTTCCATCGTGAGAATCCGGATAAACCGGGTAAGGGTCCTGAGGCCCCTCATGAAGGGGGGGGTAGTGTCACGAGCCCGGCTGCTCGGGCGGTCTCCTCTCCGACGGCTTCGGGAGCGGCCGCGCAACGGCCGCCTCGGCGCGCTCCCGGCGCGCAGCTCTGTACACGCGCGTGCGCGTCACTCTCTGGTATTTATGCCCTCCGGCGGCGCTGCACACAGGGCGCCCGCCGGAGGTAATTGGATTGGGCCAATGAGTTCAGTGCTTGGCAGGTTGAATGGGGCAATCAGCCTCAGGTTCCCATGTTGCACCAATCAAATCCCCTTTCCTGTCCCATCACTCCTATAAAGCTGCTCACTCTGCACTTGTTCCTTGCCCGTGATAGCGTGCTGCTGGGTGTGATTGTGATTGCTATTTCCCTTACGATTCTGCCGTGTATGACCATCCCTGATTGCCGCCTGGACCGACCTTGCCTGTTTTGACCACGATTCCCGCCTGCTCCTCTGTACCGCGTATCTCTGACCTCCTGGTGTGACCTTTGGCTAGCCCTGACCATTCTTCCGTCTCAATCCTTTGTACCGTGCTTCCTTGGACTGATCACCCGTGTATGACCTCTGCCCGTCTGTCTTACCTGTCTTGTTCCTGGTTCGTCCACCTTCCCCTGCATAAGTCAGCATCCTTTGTGCTAACAAGTCCTGGGGGCAACCGTGTCCGGTGAGGCGTATCCTGCGTCCCGGCAAACGGGGGCTTGGCTATAGGCGAAGAAAGCAGCGGAGATTGGGGGTTGCTGACTTATTGGAAGGAAGACGTCCCACGGGACCTGACACATATGCTGTCCCCTTACACAAACATTAATATGCAGAGCACAATCAGATCCTTGCCCCTCTCACAAACATTAATATGCAGAACACAACAAACTCATACCCTAATTAGAGGTGGCAGCACTGTGTGTGCATCTATTTCCTGCCCCCAATCAAACTGAGCTAAATGCCTAATTATGGTTTCCAAAAAATCTTGCAGTATGGCAATTACCTCCACCTTTATTTCCAGTCTCACTGATGTCTTCACTATCACAGCTTCACCGGGAGCACCAGCTATAACCCCCTGCAGCCACAATGACACCTCCCATTCTGCTCTGCAGCCATGTTTAAACCACACCCCTCCTTCTCTGCCTATCCCCTACAATCGCTTTCTTTTGATCTGGCTGCTGGGATCTGGGTTGAGTTACATCAGCTGCCACCTGCCAAAGACCTCCATCTCCACCCTGCTCCCTTCTGCACCCCCATCTCCTCTAAGGTTCCCCTATTTCCACCCTGCTGCCTGTAGCACCCCCATCTCCCCAATGCTCTGCTTGGTGCCACATCTGATCACTTCAGGATACCAAAAGTACTTAGGGAATGCCCCAGAGGATGTCTCTGGAAAAACTAAGTGGGCCAAGCTAAGCAGTGACTTTGCTTCTTTTGGCTGTCTGCTACCTTAATAGCAGGATGATGGAGCCCCTAGTTTCACTACCAGGCAAACACTATTAGAGTGGAACAAAACCCACGGTTTTCACACACTATACAAGATGTAGTTTTGCTAGAATCCCAGAAATGTATTAATATGTATAAACATATTTCATTTATATGTAATGACCTCTAAGACATGCACTAGCAATGGCTGGAAAATCTCCAAATCCTCATCTGGCTCGTTATTTTCAGCATGCTTACAATGACAAACTTAGGATTTCTTACCACTGCCATTGGAGAGCCAGACAGTTTTCCATTTTCATTCTCCATTTGCACTAGTTTTAAAAAAACTGGGTCATCATATTCAAACCTCCTCCCAAAAATGATGGAACAAATCACATTTGACACAGCGCTGTTTATTATGATGTTTGTGTCTAATGGTTTACCTGAATATGGTACACAGAGAAAAAGAGATGTTAAGCCATTGGTAAATTAGTAATAACACTAAACTGGTTATTTTCCATCACAAGGAGGATTTTTCCTGCATTTTTACTGGTGGGTGATTTGCATGTTCTGGTGGGTGATTTGCTTGTTCTGGTGGGTTATATGCATGTTGTGGTGGGTGACATGCATGTTGTGGGTGACATGCATGTAGTGGTGGATGACATGCATGTTCTGGTCGGTGACATGCATGTTCTGGTGGATGATATGCATGTTCTAGTGGGTAATATGCATGTTCTGGTGGGTTATATGTATGAATAAAGAGGGTGGGAGTAGCTCAATCACTATTATTTATACAAAATTATTATTATTATTCAGGGCCTGGGAACTAATTTACCGCCCAGTTTAACCCTCTCATCATCTAAATGTCAAGCAACAAACATGTCTAGCTATGTGGAAAGACAGAGATTTGGTTGCATATATCTGCAGATACACGTGGAAGCCACACTGCCCCGACAAGGCACTCTGTGTTTAGTGTGGTCCCTACTCTTAATTTTGAGTCCCCAACATTGGGATATGCAATGCAGACAAATATTTGAGAGCTACTCACCTGGGAAGCAGCCAGCCTCCCTTTAGAACCCTTCACAGGGAGAGATCCATATTGACTGAATTCCTCCCTGCTTGTGCTCATGGCAATTCAAATGAATAAAGGCAGCTCAATCACTATGGGCAACCAAATCTCTGTCTTTCCACATAGCTAGACATGTTTGGTGCTTAATACTTAGATGATGATAGGGTTAAACTGGGCGGTAAATTGGTTCCCAGGCCCTGAATAATGTTGATAATTTTGTATAAATAATAGTGATGGAGCTGCTCCCACCCCCTTTGCTCGGGGTTATATGTATGTTCTGGTGGGTGATTTACATGTTCTGGTGGGTGATTTACATGTTCTGGTGGGTGATATGCATGTTCTGGTGGGTAATATTCATGTTCTGGTGGGTGATATGCATGTTCTGGTGGGTGATATGCATGTTCTGGTGGGTGATATGCATGTTCTGGTGGGTGATATACATGTTTTGGTGGGTGATATGCATGTTCTAGTGTGTGATATGCATATTCTAGTGTGTGATATGCATGTTCTAGTGGGTGATATGCATGTTCTGGTGGGTGATATGCATGTTCTGGTGGGTGATTTGCATGTTCTGGTGGATGATTTGCATGTTCTAGTGGATGATTTGCATGTTCTGGTGGGTGATTTGCATGTTCTGGTGGGTGATTTGCATGTTCTGGTGGATGATTTGCATGCCAATAAAGTTTTTTTGCCACTGGTTGCATCAGCCCCCTTAACAATTGCTCTTCACATTTTTAAAGTGTCCCAAGAAGAATGGACTTTTGGTAGAATGTTCTTGCTGTAAGTGTGAATTGCAATGTATGGTTCAGGATAGAAGACTCTAATAAGCCGAGAAGAGAAACAAAGGGAGGACTTAGTGGCGGTATTTAGTGTGGGGGGTGGGGGGGTTGTATATGGTCATCCCAGATCTAGGTAACAACCTGAGCCCTGGCACGGACATAAAAATCTTTATAAACCTGCACGGTATTATAGAGAATTGAACAACTTTATTTCCCCTGGGATATATGGTGTCAGGACTTATCTATTCTGAAACAGTGGGTTTAAATGTATTCACAGGAGAAATTTGGAAATTGTCAATAAGTTTTGTTGTCTGAGCTCATCAAAGCCCCGACAGCCACCTAAACCAGTTCTGACTAATGTCCTGAGGAGAATGGACTTGGCCAGAATTCTTTGACTGCCGTTATTCTTTTTTCCAGCTATTTCGCGGATGTTATAGTCACAGAAGTGAAATGATTGTGTGCCTATTTCCTAGTGCAAAATAATTCCCTCAGGACGTATTCTGTGCCCATTTGTCTGCTGGAGAAGGTATACCTCCTGCTATGCTCTCAGATGGCCTTTGGTTAGGCTAATCCATAATGAGCGTCGGCACTGCTAATCGATGGGAAATTGCCTGGCACTATCAGTGGCGCTCTGGATTTTTGACTTCATAACTACATCTTTTTCACTGGACCTGACATTCACCTGACATTCTTCTGGCACTACCAGGCCTAAGCATTTCTTAAATAAACCCCATTATTTCTAATTATCTGCTAATCATACCTCTCACAGGGCAGACTTATAGTTCCCTTCCCCTGGGCCCTTCACCATTATGTAATGCAAGTTAAAGTGTTTGGCAAGTCAAAAGTTAAAAAAAAAAAAATATCAGTAGCTTACCTTTTATTGAGCGGCTTGAATGCTATGCTTTCTCCTCTGTCTGTCTCCATAGTGAGGAAATAACTTCTACATTCAGCTTTCAATCCCCGCCCCGCTGATCTGGTCCATCAATTAACTTGGGATGACTCGCAATGTGAAACCCCCCAGTTCGCCATTCAAACCATACCTTTAACTGTCCCATGGCGCATGGGCTCTTGACCAATCAGCACTGTTTGTTTGGTTGGCTCTGTTTGTTTGCCTGTCAAAACGTACCTTTCCCCTTCCCATGGCGCATGCATGGGCTCTCATCCAATCAGCACTGTTTGTTTGGCTGGCTCTGTTTGCACACAGAGCTTGGCAATGGGGAACCAAAGCAGCAACATCCCTGGCCGCCCAGCCTATCTGAATGGCTATCTGTGGGAGTGCGCCTCAGCCCAGAGATGCTGAGGATGCGGCCACAGCTATTTACATTGCCATGGGAGCCAGTAAAAATGGTGGGATTTGTGGTGACCTTGGTGATCTTTCATACAGTGGCGCATCCCGATTTAGGACAGTCAGTGGCCAGCGCTGAAGTCTTTTAGACTCCAGGATCGGCCACTCAGGGTTTGTCCCACTTTAATACCTGCACAGTCATTTATTGCAGGATTTTTTTTCAGTCGGTGTAGTTTATTTTGTAGAGACAGCTGGTGGTCTCATCACAGAAGCAGCACCTAATGGTTTTGGTTCTGCTGTTTCTTTTAGGTGTTAAACTTACTATAGCTGTTCGCATTACTCCTTAGGGGGTTTTTTTCCTTATGTACTACTTGTTACAAACTACAACACCCAGCAGAGCACTATCATGGGCCGAGAGATAGTGAACTGGGGAGAATTTAATAGGGCTTGGGTGTGGGGCAACTTCTGGCTCATTGGCCCATGAACAACAAGTGGACTATCAGCCCCACTAAGAACACTGGGACTCATTGGCCCATTCAAATTGGCCTTCGGTGGGCGCACTGTCTGCAGCACTGCCAGAGGGTTTAAGTTTCACATGCCTGCGCAAGCACTGAGGGGTTGTGGGATGAGGCGGAAGGCCACAGCTGACACTGCTGCTGAGCGATAGCCCATCACGCTGCGGGGGTCAGTGTGCATCAAGTGGTCGATTGAGGACTCTGCGGGACTGGGGAGCAGGTAAGTGGATCATCGTGACGCTAGACAACTTTCCAGTGCCTTCTGCAATCTGAATCGGACAAAGGCCCCTTTAGCCCCTTCAGTGAAGTGTTGGACACGTTACTGTATTGTGGAGGCCTCCAGCTGTAATTGTTTTATAGTAGCCATGCTCCTCTCAGTTTAAACAGTCAACCACTAGCTACAGTATCAGAAAGGGGCTTGGTTGTAGCCACTTCTAAGCCACTTCTAACAGTTTTAGAATTTTAAGAATAAGGTTGTTCTACAACTTTCTTTGGCTTTCCTTCTGAAGGTTCAGTTACACATACACTCTCTGTGTATTGGGTGTAGTTAAAAGAAAACACATACTAACTGTATAGGAAGAAAGGTTTCAGCAACAGACTGCTTCCTTATGGTCACCAATTAGATGATTTAGAATCTGTAGTTTACCATGAAGCTGTAGAAGATTTGGCATGCTGCACCTTGTTGGCTTTTTCAGTTCTGAGCTACATTGTTCTTAGTTCATGGAAGTTCTTTTATTGTTGCAGCCATATTACTAGTTATGCCTTGCCCACCCCTTTCCTTACTGCTTTATGATGTCCCAAGAATAAAGAATTGGTTCTTGGCACAAAAGAAAAATGTATGTCATTGTCAAATATTCTTCTTCAACCACGTGGAGGACACAGGTTCCTCCCTTTCTGGCAGCTGTGTAAAGTAACTTGTTGATATAGTTATTCCATGAGACTCTATGCCATTTTTTGAAATGTAACCCTTGATAGTGCGCATAGTAGTTGTATTTTATTTGAAAATCTCATAAAGTGCTCTTTTTAGTTTGCAATATCTCCGGGGCAGGAACAGGGGACTACTGATACATATGTGGTACCATTGTAACCGGTAGGAATGGGTGTTTTACATATATTATTTTCTTGAAAAACGTAAATTTTTTATTAAAAAAGTGACAGTTTAAAAAAAAAAAAAAAAGGCGAGTAGTCATGTCTGTGGTGTTTTTACGTTTTTTTCGTGTTTTTTCTGGTGTTTTTAGCTACCGCGCCGTTTTGTACTGCGTTCCGCGTCTGTGGGCGCTATAACCTGAGGTGATTTTGCTTTGTCATGGTGCCGGCCTGGTCACGTGAGCGCTGTTTTTCGCGCTCTTCAGGGGGGACGGGGCTGGGTGATGACGCGTATCGCGTCGTTCACCTTGCGGGCCGCCCCTCACGGTACCTCTGCTGGCGCCATTTTGGAAGAGCTGCACGTCTGAATTTCTCCCTTCCTGGCTGCAGCGCTGCTTTCTCCGGCGGGTCACCTTATTCAGCGGTCTTTTGCCTGTGTGACCCCGCCGTATCTTTGGTCCGTGAGTCCCCCTTGGGGGGTTTTTAATTGATTTGGGTTTTTTTGCTGCGGGATGCTCATGTGTGATTTTACTTATGTTTTTCAGGGGGGATACCATTGGGTTGTGGTTTCTCCCGGCTCCACTCCTTTTCTCCCCCTCATCTCCCCTTTATTAACTTTCTGGGGGCATCCCATGGGAGGGCATCCCGGGTGGCTACTTTCTTAGCCTGTATCCACTGCTGGCCTATTGCTCCTGTGCTAATCACCATATGGAGGCTTCTGGGGATAGCGCGCTTGGGGGCCCTTCGGGGCAAGCACGGCTGTGTTCCATGTGTGGGGTATCCCCTGTGAGTAACAGTGTCACAGTGTGCATGCTTTGCGCTGAAAGTGTCCTTGCGCTTCAAGCTGGTTTGCCTGCTTCGCTTCCCAGCTCTGCGCCTCACTCGGCTTCACCTACTCTCCCACTCCTGCAATTGGGCTCCAGTGAGGGGAATGTTGGCAGGGAGTCACATTCTGATTTGGCTCTGCGGGTGGCTAACATTGAAAAGCAGCTTGCCAGGAATGTTCCTAGGAAGGCCTCTGGCAAGAAGAGACACCTGGATCCCAGGCCTGCTTCCCTTACTGAGATGTATGTGGGGATTGATGATCTTGGTGACTGTCACCCCCTTGAGATGGGGGAGCTCTCCCAGTATTCTGACTCCTCTGGGAATGTAGCATTCTGGCAATTCCAAGCTGATGTATGCTCCTGCACCAGGCCTAAATATATGGCTAGTACGAGCCTTCACAGCTGGGGGGAAGTTGCCACTGGGGCCGTGGCTCCCTCCTCTCCAGTGGTCGCAGAGATTCTTGGGGCCGTGGCAGAACCCGTGGTCGTCCAGGTCTCTCCTGGAATCCTATGCCCAAACCCTCTTCCAAGCCCCCTCAGGCATGAAAGGGCACCCTCACCCATCCGGGTGGGGGGACGGCTTCGGCTCTTTGCTCATGTCTGGAGGCTTCATGTCTCAGACCGGTGGATTCAGGAGGTAGTCAGCTGCCCCCTCCCAAGATTCATCAGATCCCGGATGTCTTTAAACCCCCTGTCCGCTCAGGGGTTGCTTCTGGCGGTTCATTGTCTGTTAGAGTCCGGAGTCATTTGTTTGGTGCCTCATCAAGAAAGAGGTCAGGGGTACTATTCCAATCTTTTCACGGTCCCCAAAAGGACGGCTCTCTGAAGCCCATTCTGGATTTGAAGGGCCTCAACAAATTTGTCAGATTCAAACATTTTCGCATGGAGACGCTGCGCTCTGCTGTTAGTACCCTTCGCCCGCGCGACTTCATGACCACTGTGGACATCAAGGATGCTTATCTTCATGTGCCTATCTTCCCAGGTCATCAGAGATTTCTAAGGTTCGAGCTGCAGGATCAGCATTACCAGTTTGTGACTCTACCCTTCAGTATCACCTCGGCACCTCGGGTGTTCACCAAGGTGCTGGCGGGAGTGATGGCTCTGCTAAGGAACCAGGGCATCCGCATCATTCCTTACCTGGACGACATCCTGATTGTGCCCGAGTCTTTTCCTCAGGCCGAGCGGGACACTCAAATGGTGACATCCACTCTGGAATCTTTCGGCTGGCTGATCAACTATCCTAAGTCTTCTCTGTCCCCCGTCCTTGGTGAGGTCATTTCTGGGCATGACCCTGGATACCTCTCAGGTCAAGGTGTTCCTTCCTCAGCAGAAGGTGGAGGGTCTTCAGCTGCAGGCTCGGGCTCTGCTGTCGTGTCCTCATCCCTCCATCCGTCAGGGGATGCAGTTGGTGGGCCTGATGGTGTCCTGCTTCGAGGCAGTCCCCTTTGTTCAGTTTCACATGAGACCTCTTCAGTTGCACCTCTTGTCAGTTTGGGATCGGGACCCTGTGTCCCTGGATCAGGAATTTGTTCTGTCTCCCCTGGCCAGACAGTCTCTCTTGTGGTGGCTGGACTCAAGGAACCTTTTGGGGGGCAGGTCCTTCCTGCCCCCGTGCTGGGAAACGGTCACCACAGATGCCAGTCTGACCGGCTGGGGAGGCTTCTGGAAGTCCCTGAGGTTCCAGGGTCGGTGGGGCCCACAAGAGGCCCATGCTTCCATCAACGTCCTGGAACTGAGGGCGACCAGGTTGGTTCTTTCTCACCTATCCACTCACCTTCGAGGTCGGGCTGTTCAGATTCGCTTAGACAACCAGACGGCAGTTGCCTACATCAACCATTAGGGAGGGACTCGGAGCAAGCGAGCCTTCAAGGAAGTGTCCCTGATTCTGTCTTGGGCCGAACAGCATGTTTCCTGCATCTCAGCGGTCTACATCCCAGGGGTGGAGAACCAGGTGGCGGACTCCCTGAGCAGGGGGATGCCTCATCTGGGGGAGTGGTCTCTCAACAACCAGGTGTTTCTCTCCCTCTGTCACCGCTGGGGTCAGCCGGACGTGGACCTTGTTGCGTCCCGTCACAATCACAAACTTCCCAGATTTATCTCTCTGTCTCAGGATCCTCTGGCCTTCGCCACGGATGCCTTGGCAATACCTTGGACCGATTTTCAGCTTCTCTATGTGTTCCCTCTGTTTCCTCTCCTGAGCAGGGTCATGCGCAATATAGCCCAGGAGCGGGTACCAGCCATACTGGTGGCCCCTTGTTGGCCAAGAAGAGTTTGGTTCGCAGATGTCGTGCGGTTGGCAGTAGACCGGCACGTCTTGCCCAAGGATCCAGATCTTCTCGCCCAGGGGCAGCTAGGCCATCCCAATTTACAAACTCTGGCTTTAACGGCTTGGCTGCTGAAACCTCCATTCTGATGGAAAAGGGGTTGCCTGCTTCTGTTGTTGATACCATGATTCGGGCTAGGAAGAAGTCCTCGTCCTTTATCTATTACAGGGTCTGGCATGCTTACATTGCCTGGTGTGAGTCCAAGTCTCTTCCCTGTTGGGTACTTTCTATTCCCAGGATTCTGGAATTCTTGCAACATGGTTTGGATCAGGGCCTTCAACTTAGTACCCTAAAAGGCCATGTTTCAGCTCTGGCAATATTCTTAGTATACAGTACGTCCTGCTCCAGATAGATTATTTACACTTGGGTTATCCTCCGCCAGATTGCGCTGCACTGCAGAGACATGTAAAACAGGCTCCTCCCGGCCCCTCAAATACCCAGGGACCTCCCACAAATCCCCAGATTTCTCTGCAGTGCTTACTGCGAAGACATGAACCCTGTTGGACTATTCCCACCCGTCCTTCGTGTGATGTGCCTCCCAGCCTGGGCTGCGCTGGTCGGGTGAAGGTAGGCGGCACCATGCGTGCTTATGGAGCGCTGCTCCACTGCAGTCCCTCACCAAAGGGTAGGCGGTATAGGCTGATGGTGAGCCTTTATGGGATGCCCCTCCCGCATTATTGTCCCATCCCCGGTAGCGGTGGGCCCTGTACAAAGGGCCGCCATCCTCCCTCATTCTCCCTGTAGCCTTCGGGGGGGAAAGAAAGGGGGGGGTGTGGATGTCAGTGTATCGTGATTACGAGCATATGGCTTTTTGTAATGTCTGTTTGGACTAGTATATGTGGTGTCAACCGCCACGCTGACTTGTCTTTTTACACTTGTAAATGCCGCCGCCGCGCGCCTTTTCGTTCATTTGGATGTTCCGCGCCGGGCGGCGGCGTTACCTCAGACGCTTCTGCGTCCTCAATGGCTGCTTGTCGGTTGGACTTCGTGCTCTTCAGGGCGGTGGGGCCTGGCGCGCCCCGCGTCACATCTCATTCTGGCCCGCCCTTCGAGGTACTCGGCACCATGTTGTCTGGTCGCGCACGCGCGTGACGTTCTTACTTACAATGGTTCGTAAGTGCCCTCGAGGGCGGCTTTATGCTCATTGTAGTGTGTTTCGGTTCTGACACCCTTTTCTTCTCATTGTGTCTCCCGGTCCGGTGAAATTGAATAGTCGGGCCTTGTAAAATTACTCCCACTTCCCTAGCGGGTCATTGGGGCATCCAGGGTTGCTTTATAGCGTCAATCCCTACTGGCATATTGTGCCTAATAATCACCATATGGAGGCATCTCAGGATAATGTGACCGGGGTCCCTTTGGGACAAGACCGGCTGTGTATGGTGTGTGGACAACCTCATGCTGACGCTGACAAGGCATGGGTCTGCGTACCCTGTGCTGAGCAAGCGCTGGTTTTGCAATCTGGCCTGCCAGTGGTTGCACCTCGTTTCACTTCACCTACTCCCCCAAGCTTACTTCTCACTCCTGCTGAGTTGCATACTAGTGGGGATTCTCAGCCTGATGTGTCTTCTAGACTACCTACTGCTGAACAGATTATTGCGATGTCCTTAGCGCATAAGGGCCCTGGTAAGAAGCGGCACCTGACGCCTTATGATACTGTTTTCCCTATGGGATCTCAGGAGTTTATGAATCTGTGTGGCTATACCCCTTCTGATGAAGGAGAGCTCTTTTCTGACTCAGGCTCATCTGATGAGAGACCAAGGGGTCATGACGATTCTGGCTCTGACCCCTGGGCCCCGGATGACACTGACAGATTATTGACCCAGATCTTTGAGGTTCTATCTATCTCTCTCCCTGGTGAGTCTCCCAGGCAAAGAGGGGAGCGTTTCCATACAGCAACATCACGTTTGGAATTTCTAGAGCAGGCACATTTCCATTCCCTTGTGCTCAAGGAATGGGAGTGCCCCAGTAAACTTCCCGGGGTTCCAAGGGATTGGGATAGGAAGTATCCTTTTCCACCTGAGGTGGTTAAATGTTGGTCATCCCCCCCCCCCCGAGGTGGATGTCCCGATAATAGGGCTATCTAACACCGCTGTCATGCATCCCCCTGATTCTACTACCCTGCGGGATGCTGAGGACCGGTGCATTGACCTGCTGGCCTCCCACACCTTTGCATGTGCGGGGACGGCGCTGCGCCCGGTCTGTGCCTCTGCCATTACTGCTGTGGCCACTAGAACCCTCATCAGAAATATGCTTGATAGTGCCCCTGATGATCTCCCTTGTGAGGTGTTTAATGCACTCTCCAGTTGTGATGTGTTTCAAAATTGTCCTAGTAGCATTGGATGACACCATCAGAATGTGTGCAAGAACTTCTGCCCTCCTGGTGGCTATACGTCGCTTGGTCTGGCTGCGACAGTGGGGTGCTGACAATGCTGTGAAGAAGGCCCTTACTGGTCTTCCCTTTAAGGGACTACGTCTGTTTGGGGCCCGTCTAGACCTGTTTGGTAAGAGAGGTAAGTTACCCCAGCGCAGATGGCTGTCTCGGCCCCTTCGGGGGCCAGGGCCCCCCTTCTACCCCCCACCATAGTGTTAAACAGGAACCAGGGGTGTCCTTCGCGGGGGCTCGCGCAGATTCCTGTCCCAGGAGCAGAAGACAACACCCTGGCTCCTCTGGGGGGGGCTAAGCCCAAATCCTCTCCCAAGTCCCCTCAAGCACCCAAGTCTGGGTGAGGGGACGGCTGCGGCACCTTGCTCAAGTCTGGAGGCATCATGCCTCAGACCGGTGGATTCAGGAGGTTGTGTCCTCCGGCTACAGGATGGTGTTTGCTGTGCGACCTCCCCTAAGATTATTCTGTCCCGGGTACTCCTGGTCCCTGCCTCTGCTCAGGTGTTGGCGCAGGCCGCGTAAGGCCTGCTGGGTCTGGGGGTCATTTGCAGATTTCCCTTAGCAGACAGAGGCAAGGGACTCTACACCAACCTTTTCACAGTTCCCAAAAAAGATGGGTCAGTCTGGCCCATTCTGGATTTACAGATCTTCAGCAAATTGTCAAGTACAGGCGCTTTCCGCATGGAAACTCTGCGCTCGGCCATCTGCTCCTTGCGCCCCGGGGGCTTCATGCGGATATCAAAGATGCTTACTTTCACATCCTTGTGTTTTCAGGACACCAAGGTTCCTCAGATTCGCATTGGAAGATCAACACTGCCAATTTGTGGCCTTGCCATCTGGCCTCTCTTCAGCTCCCAGAGTGCTCACCAAGGTGCTGGCGAGGGTGATGTCTCTGATGAGGCTAAGGGGCGTCCGCGTGCTGCCATTACCTGGACGTCCTCATCACTTCCCAGTCTCTACATCTGGCAAAGTTGGATACTCAGCTGGTGGTGTCCATTCTGGAGTCATCTGGATGGGTGATCAGCCACCCCAAGTCCTTGGTAACTTCATTCCTAGGAATGAATCCGGACACAGTTCAGGCAAGGATATTCCTTCCTCAGCAGAAGGTGGACAATCTGCTTGCACAAGCTCAGTCCCTCCTAGCTGTCCACATCCCTCCATCAGGTAGGGGATGCAGTTGGTGGGCCTGATGGTGGCGTGCTTCGAAGTGGCCCCTTGTGCTCAGTCCCCCTTGGGGCTTCTGCAACTTCTCCTATTGTATGTATGGGACAAGGACCCAGCATCCCTGGACAGGGTCTGTGGGTCTTCCCCCATGGTGAGGAGGTCCCTCTTGTAGTGGATGGACTCAAGGAACCTGTTGGGGGGCGGAACCTTTCTTGTCCCTTCCTGGGAGACAGTCACCACGGATGCCAGTCTATTAGGTTGGGTTTTTTTTTTCTGGTAGTCACTGCGGTTCCAGGGGAGGTGGCGAGCTTAGGAGGCCCATACACCTATCAATGTCTTGAAGCTGTGAGCGATCAGGTTAGTTCTGGCTCGCTTGACTATTCATCTTCAGGGCCTGCCTGTTCAGGGGCGCACGGTCACTCTGATGGCAGTTGCCTACATCAATCATCAGGGAGGGACCCGGAGCAGGAGGGCCCTCCAGGAAGTGTCTCTGTTCCTGATCTGGGTGGAGGCCAATGTTCCCTGCATTTCTGCGGTATACATTCCGGGGGGTCCCTCCGCAACAGGGTGTTCCAATCTCTGTATCACCGCTGGGGCCAACCAGATGTGGATCTGTTTGCGTTCCATCACAATCACAAGCTCCCGGCCTTGTCTCCCTGTCCCAGGATCCTCTGGCTGTGACCACGGATGCCTTAGTAATGTCATGGCAGGACATTCAGTTTCTGTATGTCTTTCCTCCATTCCCCCTGCTAGGCAGGGTTCTGCGCAAGATTGCTCTGGAAGGGGTGCCAGTGATTCTGGTGGCCCCTAGGTGGCCAAGAAGAGTGTGGTTCGCAGACGTGGTGCAGATGGCAGTAGATCAGTGCTTTCTGCCTGGAGTGCCAGATCTGCTCACTTAGGGCCCCTTACGCCATCCCAATTACAAACTCTGGCTTTGACGGCCTGGCTGCTGAAACCTCCATCTTGATGGAGAAAGGTTTGTCTGCCTCGATGGTTGAAGGCTAGGAAGATGACTTCTTCTTCCATCTGTTATAAGGTATGGCGTACCTACATTGACTGGTATGAATCTTGGTCTCTTCCCTGTTGGGTGTTCTCAGTTCCCATGGTTCTGGAGTTTTACTGCATGGGTTGGAGTCGGGTCTCCAACTCAGTACTTTGAAGGGTCAGGTTTCAACCCTGTCTGTCTTCTTTCAGAAGTCTTTTGTTCAGGATTCCTTGATTAAGACTGCTTTTAGGGGGTTACTCATGTGTGTTCCCTACGTCAACCTATGGTCCCTGTTTTGGGATTTGGACTTGGTCAGGCAGGATGTTCCCTTTGATCCTATTCAGGATGCTGCTCTCGCTGTACCTACCCTCACGGTTGTTCTTTCTGGTGGCTATTACGTCGGTCAGGCGTGTGTCTGAGCTGGCGGCTCTGTCTATCCAGCCCCCATACTTTGAGAGACACCAGGATAAGGTGGTGTTCCGCTTTCAGCTGGTTTTTCTGCCTAGGTGGTGTCTGCCTTTCATTTGAATCAAGATATTGTTCTTCCTTCATTGTGACCTAATCTTAGCAATGCTAAGGAAAGGGTTTTGCATTCCTTGGATGTGGTCAGGTGTCTGAAGTATTACCTAGTTGTAACTGCGTCCTTCAGGAAAACTGATGTTCTTTTTGTGGTTCCTTCTGGTCCTAGGAGTGGTTTGGCTTCTGCTAAGTCTACTATCAGCAAATGGATTTGTCAGCCTGTGATTCAGGCCTATTCTGCAAAGGGGGAAAATCCTCCCTTCCGCCTTATTGTTCATTCTACTGCTATTGGTGCCTCTTGGGCCTTCGAGCACCAGGCTTCTGTTGAACAAGTTTGCAAGGCCGCTACTTGGTCTTCTGTTCATACCTTTTCAAAGTTTAACAAGGTTGATGTGAAGGCCTCAGCTGATGCTGTTTTTGGCCGCAAGGTTTTGCAGGCGGCAGTGGTTTAAACTGTCTGCTGTTACCTTTTTTATTGAGGATCCCACCCTACTTTATGGACACTGCTATTGGATGTCCCAAGTGTAAGTAATCTATCTGGAGCAGGACGTACTGTATACTAAGAATAATACAATTCTGTGAAATACTCACCTGTAGAATTGGTATTATAAGTATACAGTACGTCCTGCTCCACCCCATCCTGTTTTTTGCATTATTCTGGATCCCCTGTATGGTGATTGTTGTCATTGTTATAGTTACCAGTTTGGGTGGTTAAATTCTCCCGGCTTCTCGTTCACTGCTTTTCAATGCTGGGGATTTGTGGGAGGTCCCTGGGTATTTGAGGGGCCGGGAGGAGCCTGTTTTACATGTCTCTGCAGTGCAGCGCCATCTGGCGGAGGATAACCCAAGTATAAGTAATCTATCTGGAGCAGGACGTACTGTATACTTATAATACCAATTCTACAGATGAGTATTTCGCAGAATTGTATTTTTTTTCCAAAGATCTTTTGCCAACCACCGGTTGGTTAAAACCTTTTTTCATGGTGTTTCCCAAGTGGGTCCACCCCGTAAACCTTTGCTACCAGTCTGGGATTTGAATCTGGTGTTGTCTGCTCTGCAAGGGCCTCCCTTTGAGCCTATCCGTGAAGCTACCTTGTCTATTCTGACTCTTAAGGTAGCCTTTCTGGTGGCTATCACTTCTGTGAGGCGAGTTTCTGAACTTGCGGCGCTTTCCATCAAACCTCCTTATTTTGAGCTTCATCAGGATAAGTTGGTGTTCTGGCTTAAGCCGGATTTCCTGCCAAAGGTTGTGTCTGCCTTTCATCTTAATCAGGACATTGTCTTGCCTTCATTGTGTCCTAATCCTACTAATTCCAAGGAGCGGATTCTGAATTCTCTGGATGTGGTCAGGGCTCTGAAGTTTTCGGGGGAAAAGAATGGGGGGGGTGGGTGTGTGTGTTTGGCGGTCTACAGTGTACTGTATTGTCATGCTTATGGCCGTAGTTTCGCCCTTGACTGGCAACTGAGTGTCAGAGCCGCGCTGCTTGCTCTTTCTATTCTGGCCGCCGCCGTCTTTGCCTTCTCATTTTTTAATTAAAATTTACTGTGCTGGGTGGCGGCGTCATCAGACTACGAGTATCCATTAGCAGATGCTTTACTAGCATATCCTATGCTTGGCCTGTTAAGCCTTGACGGCTGCTTCAGAGCTTCACGCTCTTTGGGGGAGGCGGGGACCTGGAGTGGCGCGCTCCGCGTCACGCCCAGATTAGGCCCGCCCTTCGAGGGTCGGTTGGCGCCATTTTGTCGATCTTCGCGCGCGCGTTGGCGGTCCTTCTCCCCCCCTGGTCTGTAAGTGCCCTCGCGGGTGATTTCATCATTAGTATATTTTCTGCTGCGCATGGCTCTGACCCCTCTTTTTCCCCTTCTGTCTTTCAGACGTCAAAGACTCCGGTGGCTTCTCCCGGCCTAACATAAATTGTAGCGGGCTTACAAAAAATTCTCCCACATTCCTAGCGGGTCTTTGGGACATCCAAGGTTGCCTACTGCATACATCCCTACTGACATATATTGCATTGATAATCACCATATGGAGGCATCTCAGAATTATGTGACCGGGGTCCCTCGAGGACAAGACCGGCTGTGTATAACGTGTGGCTAGCCCCACGCTGATGCTGACAGGACACAGGTCTGCACACCGTGTGCCGAGCGAGTACTGGTCCTGCAATCAGAATTGCCAGTGTCTGCTCCTCGCTTCAATACTCCTATTTCCCAAGGCTTAAATCTCGCTTCTGCTGAGTCGCATACGAGTGGGGAGTTGCAGCCGGCTGCGTCTTCCAGACTGCCTACGGCTGATCAGATTATTACGGGGCTGACAAAGGCCCTGGTAAGAAGCGGTCCTCGACGCCCCCTGTTTCTGCTTTTGCTATGGGATCGGAGGAGTTCACTACTCCGCGTGCCTGCACCCCTTCTGATGAAGGAGGGCTGTTCTCTGACTCAGGCTCATATGATGAGGAGCCGAGGAGTCATGACGATTCTGACCATAAAGACTGGAACCAGTTTGACACCATTGGATTGCTGATTAGGATCTTCAAGACCCTGTCTATCTCTCTCCCTAACGCGGCTCCCAAGCCGAGAGGGGAGCGTTTCCATACAGCGACACCGCGCTTGGAATTTCTAGATCAGGCTCACTTCCATGCTCTTTTACTCGAGGAATGGGAATGCCCCAGTAAACTTCTAGGGGCCCCAGGGGACTGGGATTGGAAATACCCTTTTCCCCCTGAGATGGTTGATTGTTGGTCATCGCCCCCTGTGGTAGAGGCACCGATCATTGGGGTTCCTAACCCCCCCTTTTATTGCAGCTCCTGCTTATAGTACCCTTTGGGATGCCGAGGACCGGCGCATTGATATGCTGGCTTCCCAAGCCTTTTCTTGTGCAGGAACGGCGCTGCGCCCGGTCTGTGCCGTGGTCATCACTGCAGTGGCCACCAGAACCCTCATCAGAAAGATGCTTGAGCATCACCCTGATGATCTTCCCTGGGAGGTGTTTAATGCACTCTCCAGTTGTGATGTATTTGTAAGATTTATCCTTTTAGCGATGGGTGACACCATTAGAATGTGTGCGAGGACTTCTGCCCTTGTGGTGGCTATACGTCGCTTGGTCTGGCTGCGACAGTGGGGTGCTGACGATGCTGCTAAAAGGACACTGACCGGGTTCCCCTTTAGAGGGGAGGTGTTTAATGCACTCTCCAGTTGTGATGTATTTGTAAGATTTATCCTTTTAGCGATGGGTGACACCATTAGAATGTGTGCGAGGACTTCTGCCCTTGTGGTGGCTATACGTCGCTTGGTCTGGCTGCGACAGTGGGGTGCTGACGATGCTGCTAAAAGGACACTGACCGGGTTCCCCTTTAGAGGGCAACGCCTGTTTGGGGCCCGTCTGGACCTGTTTGGGAAAAAGGGCAAATCACCCCAACACAGGCGGCCGTCTCGGCCCCCTCGGGACAGGGACACCCCTCCCCCTCCATACCATAGTGTTAAACAAGAACCAGGGGTGTCTTTCCGGAGTCTTAGTGCAGACTCCTGCCCCACGAGCTGCAGACAACGCTCTGGGCCCTCCGGCGGGCCTAAACCCAAAGCTTCCACCAAATCCCCTCAAGCATGATGGGGCGCCCTCGCCCGCCTGGGTGAGGGGATGACTGCAGCACCTTGCTCCTATCAGGAGGCATCTTGCCTCATTCTGGTGGATACAGGAGGTAGTTTCCTCCGGATACAGGATAAAGTTTGCTGCGTGGCCTCCCCCAAGATTGTCAGGGTACTCCTGGTCCCTGCCTCTGTTCGGGTGCTGGTGCAGGCCATGCACGGCCTGCGGGGTCTGGAGGTCACTTGCAGTTTGCCCTTAACAGGCAGAGGCAGGTGCCGCTACACCAACCTCTTCACATTTCCCCAAAGGGATGTGTCAGTTTGCCCTTCTGAATTCACAGGTTTCGGCAATTCTACTATTACAGGCAGTTTCTGCATGAAAAATCTGAGATGGGCCATCAGCGCCTTGCGCCTAGTGGGCCCTTGCCGTCTGGGGAGCTTATGCTCACATCCCTGTGTCTTCTAGACACCGAGGCTCTTCAGGTTTGTGTTGGAAGTCCAACACTGCTAATCTGTGGCCTTGTTATCTGGCCTCTCTTCTGCCTCCAGAGTGCTCACCAAGGTACTGATGGAGGCTATGTCTCTGATGAGACCAAGGGGCGTCCACGTTAGACCTACCCGGTTGTCCTTTTTTCGCTTCCCAATCTCTACGTCAGGTCGAGTTAGCTACTCGGCTGGTGGTGTCCATCGGGAGTCATTTGGATGGGTGTTCATTCACCTCAAGTCCTCCTTGTCCCCTTGATTGGTATCTCCATTCCTAGGGATGAATCTAGATTCGGTTCAGGCGAGAATCTTCCTTCCTCAGCAATAAGGTGGACAATCTGGTTATGCTCACATCCCTGTGTCTTCTAGACACCGAGGCTCTTCAGGTTTGTGTTGGAAGTCCAACACTGCTAATCTGTGGCCTTGTTATCTGGCCTCTCTTCTGCCTCCAGAGTGCTCACCAAGGTACTGATGGAGGCTATGTCTCTGATGAGACCAAGGGGCGTCCACGTTAGACCTACCCGGTTGTCCTTTTTTCGCTTCCCAATCTCTACATCAGGTCGAGTTAGCTACTCGGCTGGTGGTGTCCATCGGGAGTCATTTGGATGGGTGTTCATTCACCTCAAGTCCTCCTTGTCCCCTTGATTGGTATCTCCATTCCTAGGGATGAATCTAGATTCGGTTCAGGCGAGAATCTTCCTTCCTCAGCAATAAGGTGGACAATCTGGTTGCGTGGGCTCAGCCCCTCCTTGCTGTTCCCGTCCCTTCACCAGGCAGGAATGCAGCTGGTGGGCCCGTTTGGTGACTTGCTTAGAAGAAGTCCCTTATACTCTTCTACCTGGGGCCCTTCTGCAACTTCTATTGTTAATACTGGACAGGGACCCAGCATCCCTGGAGCAGGGTCATGTGTGCCTTTCCTCCCTTGGTTAGGAGTCCCTCTTGGAGTGGATGTACTCTAGGAACCTGTCTGGGGGCAGTTCCCTTCTTGCCCTTCCTAGAGACGGTCACCATGGATGCCAACCTATCAGGTTGATGGGGAGGTTTTCTTCTGTAACCCCATGCGGGTCCGGGGAAGGTGGGGCCTTTAGGAGGTCCTTGCACCTATCAATATTGAAACAGTGAGTTTTCAGGTTGACACTATCTTGCTTGACTTCTCCTCTTCACGGCCTGCCTGTTTGGCGGCGCTCGGTCTGTCTTACGACTGTGGCCTACCTCAATCATCTGTGTGGGACCTGGAGCAGGATGGTCCCCCGGGAAGGTATATGTTCCTGATCTGGGTGGAGGATAATGTTTCCTGCATATCAGTGGTATTCGCTCCGGTGGAGGTCCCTCTGCGACAGGATGTGCTAATTCTTGTGTCACTATGAGGTTCAACTAGTTTGGATCTGTTTGGTGCCCCGTCACTATTTCAAGCTCTCGCCCCTCGTTTCCCTGCTCCTGGATCCTCTGGCCGTGGTCATGATGCTTTAGTAATGTTATGACAGGACATTCTGGTCTGTATGTCTTATCTCCGTTCCCCCTGCTAGGCGGGGTTCTGCGCAGAATTGCTCTGGTAGGGGGACCATTGATACTGGTGGCCCCTGGGTGGCCTAGTGGAGTGTGGATTCGCAGACGTGATACCGAGGGTGGTAGATCTGTACGTTCTGCTAGGGGTGCCACCCTGTTGGCTCAGGGCCTCCTTTACATCACTCCAATCTACAGTCTCTGGCCTAGCCGGCCTGACTGCTGATTCTTCCGTCTTTATGGAGACAGGCTTCTCTTCTCTGTGTTCGTGACTATTGGAAGTCTAAGAGCAAGCCTCTTCTTCTTCTTCCATCTCTTATGAGGTATGGCGTACCCATATGGATTGGTGTGAGTCTAGGTCTCTTCCCTGTTGGGCGTTCTCTGTTCCCAGGGCTCTAGAGTTATTACAGCATGGCTTGGAGTTGGCTCTCCAACTCGGTACTCTGAAGGGTCAGGTTCTGCCCTGTCCGCTTATTTTCCTTGGCTAAGCATTCTTTCGGTGGTTGCTCATTGCGTTCTCCACGTAGTTCTATGGTCCCTGTTGGGATTTGAATTTTTATTCTGTTTGCCTTGCGGGGTGTTCCTTTTGGACCGATTCAGGATGCTGTCTGGCTGTCTTTTACCTTCAAAGTTGTCCTTCTGGGACTGTTACTTCAGTCAGACGTGTGTCTGAGCGGGCGGCTCTGTTTAGCTAGCCCTTATTCCTTGATATGCACCAGGATAAGGTGGTGCTCCGCTTTACGCCGGACCTTCTGCCTATGGTGGTGTCTTAGGCTCATGTATTTAAGACATTGTCTTTCTTCTGTGCTTTATTCCTAGTAACGCTGAGGCAAGGGGATCTACTTTCCCTCAACAGGTGCTGGAATTTTTTCCTGGATTGTCTCTTGTCCCTTAGGGGGACTGATGCCCCTTGGGGTTTGTGGGCACCTATCTCTGTATGCGCCTGATCTCGTCTGCTTCCAGGGGTTAAGCGGCCCTTGGCCTAGCCTTTACTTGGATGGTTGTCCCTTCTGGTCCTAGGGAAGGTTTGGCTTCTTCCTGGACTATTGTTGCCGTTTGATCTTGTCAGGCTGTTACTCAGGCCTATTCCTTTAAGGGGATGAGTTTCTTCCCACTTTATTCCTGATTCTACTGGTGCCTTGGTATCCTTGGGCTTTTTAGCACCAGGTTTTGTTGAACAAGTTTGCTAGACCGCTACTTGTTTTTTGTTCATACCTTTTCAAAGGTTTTTATGATGTTGACGTTGGAGCCTTTGCTCATGTCGCTTTCGGTGGCAAGGTTTGCAGGTGACAGTGCCTTTGCTGTCTGCTGTGCCTTTTTTGTTGGGGATCCCACCCTACTTTATGGACACTGCTATTGGATGTCCCAATTGTAAGTATTATATCTGGAGCAGGACGTACTGTATACTTAGAATAATACAATTCTGTGAAATACTCACCTGTAGAATTGGTATTATACGCATACAGTACGTCCTGCTCCACCCCATCCTGTTTTTTGCATTATTCTGGATCCCCTGTATGGTGATTGTTATCATTATCAGTTTGTTTTGGTGGTTAAATTCTCCCGGCTTCTGGTTCACTGCTTTTCAATGCTGGGGATTTGTGGGAGGTCCCCGGGTATATGAAGGGCCGGGAGGAGCCTGTTTTTGCATGTCTGCAGTGCACAGCGCCATCTGGCGGAGGATAACCCAAGTGTAAGTTTTATATCCGGAGCAGGACGTACTGTATACGTATAATACCAATTCTACAGGTGAGTATTTCACAGAATTGTATTTTTTGCTACTTTTTGTTTTGTATTTGTGAAAAATAAATTTAAAGCCATTTTAAACATCTAAGCAAAATTTACTGACATTCATATTACTCTGTTGTTCATTTTGGTGCAGAAGGAAGAGTGTTTTTCTAATACAAGGTAAGGGGTGCTAGAGAGAAGAAAGGATTAGGATAAATATTTTACAGATTAGCATTTATATGGATTGCTGTTTAGGGTGATGACAATGTCTAATTTGAACAATCCCAAATAACCAGAACATCTTACCTTGAAAAGACTTTATTTTTTTAATAAGAGGAATCAATTCATCCTGAATTCTGGCTTCAACTGTTTTCTTTCCCATTCCAAAGTCTCGAAGGGTTGACAGAGTGAACCTTCTCATGGCTTTCCAAGATTCTCCAGTATTCATTATTATTCCTGAAACATGGATATAAATATAAGTTCATTGTTTAGTATCTTATGGCAACCAGTAAATGTTCTTGTCTGGTTGGATCCCAAACTGAAAGCAAAACAATTGCTTTGGATAACTGGTTTTAGTATTAGAAGACCATAACAAAACATCTGAAAACAAGCTTTAGCCCCCTGTTTCGGACATGTTTGGGCCTTGTGATCATGCAGTAAAGACAATAATCCCTAATATTCTAAGTATACAGCACGTCCTGTTCCAGAAGATATTCTTTACACTTGGGTTATACATCCAGTAGATGGCGCTGGACTGCAGAGACCGAAAAGTGACTCCTCCCGGTGCCATATATACCAGGGACCTCCCACAAATTCCCCAGTTCTTCTCTGCAGTCTGGGCTGCGATGACTAGAAGATGGCTCTTTCGACTTGCAGGTGAGCGGGGCTTATTAGCCTGCGGCCCTGTAGGACTATTCCCACCCGTTCCTTTCTCTGCCTCCCAGCTTAGGCTGCGCTGGTCGGGTGATGGTAGGCAGCACCGCTGCTAGGTGCTAAGGAGCGCTGCTCCAACGGCAGTCCCTCACCAAAGGCTAGGCAGTACAGGCCCGTGGTGAGCCTTATGGGATGCCCCTCCCGCGGCAGTTTGCCCCTCGCCCCCTGTCCCCTCAGTTAGGCTCCTCTTAGGTCCGCTGCTTCCCCTTCACTCTCCCTGGGTAGATCTCTGGGGGGGGGGGGTGTATATATATATATATTACTGTGTGTTTTTTACTATGTTTTTTACATTGGTTGCACTGGTTTTGCTATTGCCACCGCCACGCGCTTGTACTCCGCTTTGCGGACGGCGGCGACATCACTTCACGTGCTGCTGACCCGTCATTGGCTGGTCTTGTCAGGGGGGTGCGTTTTCACGCTCTTCGGGGGGGGGGGGCAGGCCTTGCGGATGACGTTTTCCGCATCACTTCTCCGCGGCCCGCCTTTCGAGGTATATTCAGGCGCCATTTTGGAGCTCCTGTGCTGCTTGTTTGGTGTTCCCCTATCGCGGTCCGTAAGTGCCCCTGCGGGCTGGCTTTTCTTTACCTTTCATTGTATTATGCTTACGGGTTCTTTGCTTTATGTTTTACAGGTGGGTCAAGGGTCAGGGTTTTTTGTGGTTTCTCCTGGTCCTATCCCCTCTATTTAGTGTTAACTCCCTATTGGAGGGCTATTGTATTTTATATCTCCCACTTCCCTAGTGGGCTATTGGGACATCCCGGGTAGCCTTATTGGTGTCAATCCCAATTGGCCTATTGTGCCACAATAATCACCATATGGAGGCTTCTCAGGATAATGTTCTTGGGGTTCCTTCGGGACAAGCCTGGCTGTGTCTGGTGTGTGGGGTATCCCCTATAAGTGATGATGTCAGGGTGTGTGTTCCCTGCGCCCAGCAGACGCTTGCACTGCAGTCTGGGTTACCGGTGGCTGGGCCTGCGCCCCCTCGGGCTTTGCCTACCCCCCCACGCTTACATCTGACTCCCAGTGAGGTGCATACCAGTGGGGAGTCAACCTGATTTGGCTGTTTGGGTGGCCAGCATTGAGAGACATATTGCTGGCTCTTGCCCGCGTATGGCTTCTGCTAAAAAGTGGCATTTATCACCTGGTGTTTCCCTCTTTCCTATGGAGGCAGATGAATTTTTTGACGTTACCTGTTATACCCCCCTAGAAGAGGGGGAATTATTTTCTGATTCAGAATCATCTGAGAAACATTTTAGGGTGTATGGTGCCGATTCTGGGCCTGACCCATGGGCTTCAGATGATACTGACAGGCTTTTAGGCTTTTAGCTCATATTTTTTATGTACTCTGTATCTCGCCTCCTGCCGTGGCTCCGCGGCAGCAGGGGGAGCTGTTTCACACTGTTAAGCCATGCTTGGAGTTTCCTTAACAAGCTCATTTTAATAATCTGGTGCTCAAGGAGTGGGAACGGCCTAGCCGGCTCCCCGGGGTGCCAAAGAGTTGGGATAAGTGGTATCCCTTTCCTGCTGAAATGGTTAAACGGTGGTCATGTCCTCCCGAGGTGGATGCACCAGTTCTGGAGTTGTCTAACACATCTGTCATGCATTCCCCTGACTCTACTACACTAAGGGATGGGGAGGACAGGCGCATTGATCAGCTGGCTTGCCATGCCTTTGCCTGTGTGGGGACCGCGCTCCGTCCGGTCTGTGTCTCTGCCATTACGGCTGTTGCTATTAAAAGCCTGCTCAGGGGTCTCTTAGATGGGGCCCCTGATGATGCAGGTAGTGAAGAGTATAGAGCTCTTCTGCGTTGTGATGAATGTGTTGCATATGTTCTCTCTGCCTTGGATGATACCATTAGAATGTGTGGCAGGGCATCTGCCTTGTTGGTGGCGATACACCGCTCAGTCTGGCTGCGCCAGTGGGCAGCTGACAACGCTGCTAAGAAGGCTCTCACTGGGTTTCCCTTTTAAGGGGCTGCGCTTCTTTGGTGAATGTCTGGACTTGTTTGCTAAGGGAGGCAAGTTACCTCAGCATAGAAGGCAGCCCCGGTCCTTTCGGGGTTCAGGTGCCTTTTCTCCTTCCTTCAGGGGCTTCAGAATTGGACGGGGAGCTTCCTTTGCTGGAGCCCGTGGAGATTTTTGGGGCAGGGGCAGAGGACGTGGCTGCCCTGGCCCCCCCCCCCGGGGGCCCAAGACTAAGTCCTCCCCCAAGCCCCCTCAGGCATGAAGGGGCGCCCTCACCCATCTGGGTGGGGGGGGCGGCTTCGGCTCTTGGCTCATGTCTGGAGGCTTCACGTCTCAGACCTGTGGATTCAGGAGGTTGTGTCCTCCGGTTACAAGATAGAGTTTTCAGCCTGGCCGCCCCCAAGATTCATCCAATCTCGGTTAGCTCAAAACCCCCTGTCAGCTCAGGGTCTGTCCCTGGCTGTCCAAGGCCTTCTGGAAACGGGTGTCATCTGCCGGGTGACCTTGAGGGAAAGGGGCAAAGGCTATTATTCCAATCTTTTCATTCTTTCCAAAAACGATGGATCCATCAGACCCATCCTGGATTTGAAGCACCTCAACAAATTTGTCAGATTCAAACACTTTCGCATGGAGACTCTGCGCTCAGCTGTGACTTTCCTACGCCCAGGGGACTTCATGACCTCTATAGACATCAAGGATGCTTACCTTCATGTACCTATCTTTCCAGGTCATCAGAGATTCCTCAGGTTCGCTCTGGATGATCAGCACTACCAATTTGTGGCCTTGCCCTTCGGTCTCACCTCGGCTCCCAGGGTATTCACCAAGGTGCTGGCAGGAGTGATGGCTCTACTGAGATCTCAGGGCATTCGCATTATTCCCTACTTGGACGACATGCTTATCGCTTCTCAGTCCTTCCATCAGGCAGAGCTGGACACTCAGTGGGTGGTGTCTACACTGGAGTCATTCGGCTGGGTGATCAACCACCCCAAATCTTCCCTGACTCCTTCCATGGTGAAGTCCTTTCTGGGCATGATTCTGGATTCATCTCAGGTCAAGATCTTTCTTCCTCAGCAGAAGGTGGAGAATCTTCAAGAGAGGGCTCAGCTCCTTCTGTCTTGTCCTCATCCATCCATCAGGCAGGGAATGCAGCTGGTGGGCCTGATGGTGTCCTGCTTCGAGGCGGTTCCATATGCTCAGTTTCACATGAGGCCTCTTCAGCTTCACCTCTTGTCAGTATGGGATCAGGACCCTGTGTCATTGGATCAGGTGTTTGGCTCTGGCCTTGGCCATGGATGCCCTGGCAATGTCTTGGACGAGGTTCCAGCTCCTGTATTTGTTTCCCCCGTTTCCCCTGCTGGGCAGGGTGCTGCGCAAGATAGCTCAGGAAAGGGTGCCAGCCATACTGGTGGCCCCCTGTTGGCCAAGAAGAGTGTGGTTCGCATACATCGTGCAGCTGGCAGTAGATCATTACGCCCTGCCCCGGGTTCCAGATCTGCTCACTCAGGGGCACCTACGCCCGCTGGCTTTGACGGCCTGGCTGTTGAAACCTCCATCTTGATGGAAAAAGGGCTGGCTGCTTCGGTTGTAAATACCATGATCAGGGCTAGGAAAAAGTCCTCTTCTTCCATCTAGTACAGGGTTTGGCGTACTTACATTGACTGGTGCGAGTCGCTTCCCTGTCGTGTGTTTTCTATTCCTAGGATTCTGGAGCTTCTGCAACATGGTTTGGATCTGGGTCTTCAGATCAGTACTCTGAAAGGTCATGTTTCTGCCTTGGCCATTTTTTTCCAAAGATCCTTTGCTCAGCATCCCCTGGCCAAGACCTTCTTCCAGGGGGTCACTCACGTGCGTCCCCCACGTAAGCCTATGTTACCAGTCTGGGACTTGAACTTGGTCTTATCTGCCCTGCAGGGGTCTCCCTTTGAGCCCTTGCAAGGGGCCCCTTTGTCCATTCTTACGCTTAAAGGAGAAATCGCGAAATTTGCATTAAAAAAGATAAATAATTAAATAGCCACACAATAGCTTCTAACATGTGTATAAATAATGTGGCGATAGAAAAAGGAAAAAATATCTGCCTTTCTTTTAAATTGTATAATGACAATGGCTCAGTCCATTTGCTGAATAGGGCGATCTGCTGGGTTGTATTTAGTGAGCTGCTTCATTTAGCCCACTGGTCTCCTAGCAACACATTACCTCAGAGGCTGACACTGTAATCAGTGGTAACGGCTGTGTGTGTGTGAGGTGCTGCTTTTGTTATGAGACCAGGTGACTCAAATGTGTAAAATCTATACAAAATAAACTAAACTGACTGAAAATAACTGAAATTCTTCTTTGAATAACTGTGCAGGAAAATCTAAAGGTATTTAAGTGGAACAAAACACTGAGTGGCCGACCCTGAAGTCTATAAGACCCGGCCATTGACCTTCCCCCTTGGGCATCCTAAATCGGGATGCCCCACTGTGTGAAACGACCCCTGGATAACCACAGATCCCCCCATTTTTCTGGCGCGCTCACGCAGATAGTCATTTAGACAGGCCAGGTGGCCATGAAGGTTACTGCTCAGGTTCCCCATCTGCGTGCAAACAGCGCTGATTGGATGAAAGCCCGCGCATGCGCTGTGGGACAGGGAAAGGTACGTTTTCACAGGCGAACTTGGGGATTTCACATATCAGGGCATCCCAAGTCGGGATGCCCCTAGGGGCACAAAACAAAACTCCAGATAGTGAAAATCCTGGGTTGGGCTTTGCTCAAAACACACAAAGCTGAAAGAAAGATCATATGGAAAAATGAAAAATAAGAATTTGAAAGAGAAAATGGTAAACTGAAAGATTCTGCAGCAGAGCCAACATGAAGGGAAAACTGTCAAAATAAAAAAATGTTTAGAGCAAAAAAACAGGATGTAAACATAAAAATCCAATTCTGAAATAAAATAACCCCCCCCCCCCCAAAAAAAAACTGGTGAGTCTGAGATTCGAACCAATGACTCTTTGGTTCAAACTGACATTGAATTTACCAATGAGCTAAATGACTTCTAGAGCTTTTTGTTCTGTTTTAGATATATGAGTTCTGGCCAGGCAATGTTGTTATCTTATGCTGGACGGCTGCCAGCATTGAACAGCTGATTACTTTGTTACATTGTTTCCCCCTCTCCTCAGCGTGGAACAGGCCAGAGTGTCGGCCCCCGACACTCAGCAGACATAAACATGAGCTATTAGTCTCCAGCTGCACAACACAGACATCATTTTTTTCTAAATTTGTCATTTGTTACCATTTAAATATAAGTCACCAAGACAAATTTGCAATACTGCTCCTTTAAGGTGGTCTTTTTGGTGGCTATCACTTCTGTTAGGCGTGTTTGTAAGTTGGCGGCGCTTTCCATCAAGCCTCCTTATTTTGAGAGACACCAGGACAAGGTGGTGTTTCGTTTTAAGCCAGATTTTCTGCCTAAGGTTGTTTCTGCCTTTCATCTCAGTCAGGACATTGTTTTGCCTTCTCTGTGTCCTAATCCTAGTAACCCTAAGGAGAGGGTTTTACATTCTTTGGATGTGGTCAGGACTCTGAAGTTCTATTTCCTTCAGGAAGACTGATGCTCTTTTTGTGCTTCTGTCTAGACCTAAGAAGGGTCTGGCTCCGCCTAAGTCCACTATCAGCAAGTGGATACGTCAGGCTGTGATACAGGCCTACTCTGCTAAGGGGAAGGAGCCTCCCTTCTGCCTTACTGCTCATTTTACTCGTGCTATTGGTGCCTCTTGGGCTTTTCAGCACAAAGCTTCTGTTGAACAAGTTTGCAAGGCCACCACTTGGTCTTCTGTTCATACTTTTTCTAAGGCCCTTATTTAACAAGGGATAGCGCCAGGTAGCGAATGGTGAGCGAACGGTAATGACGGTCACCGCCACGAGTACGCCGGCTCCCCTCCGCAATCACACATTTATCAAGCCGATCCTGCTTAGCGACTGACAGAGCGCCAGATAGCGAATCATTCATCATTATTCCAGCCTCACCCCACAGCGCCAGCGAGCGACCTTGAACAGCGACAGGTATGAACTCTCGCTACCTGGCGCTCTCCAAAGCATTTCAATGGAACAATCTTTAAATATTCATAATTAATTGCTATTAATGTTTTTTTTTTTTTTTTTTTTTTTTAAATGTCAAAAATTCTGTGACCACTTCTGCAATGTTAGATATTTTTTTTAAGGTTAAAAAAAAAAAAAAAAAAAAATTGTGCAGAATTGATATTTCAGCTCTGATATTAATGTATTCATATTACAAAATGTTTTGAAAAACATGTTTTTTTTTTTTCTTCAAAAAATATGGTTGTTTGGGGGTTAAAAAACTACTTTTAACCCATCGCCGCCAGCGCTCTGGGGTTTAAACAAGCATTTCACAGCGCGAGAATTTTTTGAGCGTGATTTGTTAATGAATATGCTGGGAGCCGTTCGCTATGGCTATTCGCTGTCATGCGCTCCCATACAGCGCGGAACCTGTCAAACAGCGACTCCTAACCCCGTATTCAACATTACCGCACACCGACTGAGTCGCTGTCAACAGCCGAACAACGGCCAAGCACAGCGAATACTAGCGTGCGCTGTGAAAATAACGCTACTGTCGCTCATCTGGCGCTATTAATGAATCGGCCTCTAAGTTTTACAAGGTTGATGTTAAGGCCTCAGCTGATGCTGCTTTTGGCCGCAAAGTTCTGCAAGCGGCAGTGGTTTAAACTGTTTGCTGTTACTTTTGGGGATCCCACCCTACCTTACGGACACTGCTATTGGATGTCCCAAGTGTAAGGAATATCTTCTGGAACAGGACATGCTGTATACTTAGAATAATACAATTCTGTGATTACTCACCTGTAGAATTGGTATTATATGTATGCAGCACGTCCTGTTCCACTCCACCCTTGTTATCATTATTTTTAGTTACCTCTTTATGGTGATTGTTCAATTTTTTATAATGGTTTTAGTTCTCCCGGTTCCATTTTAACTGCTTTTCAATACTGGGGAATTTGTGGGAGGTCCCTGGTATATATGGGGCCGGGAGGAGCCACTTTTCTGTCTCTGCAGTCCAGCGCCATCTACTGGATGTATAACCCAAGTGTAAGAAATATCTTCTGGAACAGGACGTGCTGTATACATATAATACCAATTCTACAGGTGAGTAATCACAGAATTGTATTATTGCACTGCTGCAGTGTCTAGTTGGAACAGGTGTCTTTTTGTGAGAATATGTAACTTTATATACTCCACAGATAATAGAGTTGATTCCGAGCCCCTTTCTCGACATTTTTTTCCATGAAAATTTGCGCTCTCGTTCATTTTTTCCTCTCCTCTGATTCAGCAGAGCCTTTATTTTTTCTGTTTTTCTGTGAAATGGTTTTCAGCTTTTCAAGAAGGTCGGTCCTCTTTAAGCTTTTGAATCATGTTAAGCAAAATACCATTTTTGTGTCTATGTGGTCAATTATACTATTAACTAAGCCATGCAAGAAATAAACTGTGTTGGCCTTATGAGAGTCTTTTTAAATTGATTTTAATTTGATGCTAAATTCAAAAAACCCTTCTTGCAATTCTTCGGATGTGTGTAGATGCTTTTACCTGTAATGCTTTGGGCAAATGTTAAAGATGGTAAAGTGTCACTAGGCTATGTTTGGAGAGGTTTTCCCCTATGAAAGTGACATTTTGCAATCAAAGAGCTGTTACTCCCGGTTTATATTGTTACCAGTAGAAGAAAATCAGAAATGTGATGGGAATATTTTTCAGTTTGGGGGAATAAATGACCCCCTACTCTCACTACTGTATGTTCTGTGTTCAAATGGATTTGTAATTCTTTAATTATGAAATGGTCTAATTTATTGCTTTTTCAGATTTCAAAATAATTGTTATAAAATACCCCTAGTTTTACAAATGTACAAACAACTTACCTCTTTGTTTTGTGATTAGATTGAAGAGTGGTACATCTGCTCTTTCCCCAAAATCATCCGCTTGGTTGACCAGGGCGTCCTTTACTGCTTGGTATCCTGCAATCACCACTGTCTTTTTTCCTCCCAACTCTAATGTATAGACCTCCCCATACTTCTCAGAAAGCTGCAATACAATGACACTTCAAATCAGATCCAAAAAGCGTTACATCCACACTCACATAACTATTAAAAATAATAATATTTCCACAAACCAGATCATGCTATATCCAAGACATGTAATGAAGATTGTACTTGTGCTGCTGCTCAGGATTGGTCAGATTGACTTTTTCATGTTTAAAATACACTTAGACTATTAAGAAAATAATTTTGGTCTTTTTTTTAACAATCTCCCCCCGGGGCACCTATTTTCCATTCAGTTAAAAAAACCTTGGGATACCAAGTTAAGCATGAAGCTCTGTATGATGGGCGATTCAAAACAGCTGCACATTGTTGTTTCCTCTCCCCCATTGGATGAAGCGCCACTAGGAAGAGATGAGTATAGTAGCTCTATAATGCAGGGTTTACTGTTGGCATGATGTGGTGGATTCAGACACGCTAACCTTGGAGACCAGTTTACAGGGTGGTGGGCATGGCTGAGATGTGGTTAAAGAGGGGGGCTCATTGTATTATGGAATGCATGTGACAGAGATGTAACAAATACAAGTTAATAAAGCAATACAATAGGACTGAGGGCCCTGCCCTTAGGAGTCGTTTTGGGCTAACGTGTAGAAGTTTGGGTTCAGCAAGTTCAGTAGAACATTGAACAAAAGTTTGGTTCCGGCACTCATACTTGACCCAAACCCCATTGAAGTCAATAGGGACCCGAATTTGGGGACCCAAAAATGGCTGTAAAAAGGGGGTAGTATGGGGTAGAGGGCTGCAAAATGGGGTTAACAACAGCAATTCCCCTGCAGAAATTGAGGTAGGGACAGTACTAATATGTATACTTAATGAAAAATAATAAGAACCCCCCAATAACCTTATATGTTAGGCAGAATACCCCCTCACTCCATAGCAGCTTATCTAACAGAACACCCCATCACCCCATAGGAGACTGTGTGACAGAACACCCCATAGCAGACTGTGACAGTACCCTGGTCTCAATATAGCATACTGTGTGACAGAACCCCCATCACCCCATAGCAGACTGTGTTACAGAGCCCCGAGCTGATTGTGTGACAGAACCCAATCACCCCATAGCAAACTGTGTGACAGAGCCCCGATCACCCTTTAGCAGACTGTGTGACAGAACCCCCCACCACTTCATAGCAGACTGTGTTACAGAGCCTCGACCACCCCATAGTAGACTGTGTAAAAGAACCCCCATCACTTCATAGCAGACTGTGTTACAGAGCCTCGACCACCCCATAGTAGACTGTGTGAAAGAACCCCCATCACTTCATAGCAGACCGTGTGACAGACCCCCAATCACTCCATAGCAGACTGTGTGATAGAGGCCCTCCCATCACCCCATAGAAAACAGTGTGACAGAACCCCCCCATCACACCATAGCATACTATGTGTGAGAGAACACCCATCACCCCATAGCAGACAGTGTGACAGAACCCCCATCACTTCATTGCTGACTGTGTTACAGAGCCCAAATCACCCTTCATAGCAGACTGACAAAGCCCCGATCACTCCATAGCAGACTGTGTGACAGAACTCCCATCACTTCATTGCAGACTGTGTGACAGAGCTCCAAACACTCCAGAGCAGACTGTGTGACAGTGCCCCCCCATCACCCCATAGCAAACTGTGACAGAACCCCCATTACCCAATAGAAGACTGTGACAAAACCCCTATCACACCCTAGCAGACTATGTGGCAGAACACACCCCCATAACTGGCTGTGCTTGCTGGCCAGGAAGGGTGCTGTGGTCCGCCCCAATTTGTGGGCTTGCAGTGTCATGCCTGCTCCCCTTCTGGATTGGTTTGGGGAGCAGCAAGATTGCCGGCCCTCTGGACGGTCTGATTAGGTGAGGGGAGGGCTAAAACCATGTTGATGGGCTGCTCAGCCAATGAACCAGCTTTTCTGTTGAGCTGAACCAAAACACGGGCTCCTGGCTGAAGTGTGGTTTCGGGAACCCGAACTCGCAAAGTTTGGTACAAACCAAACTTTACGGTTTGGGTTTCGTCCAGCTGAGGAGCTTACCACCTAATTTGTCTTTAAAGGGACTGTTATGGCAACAAAATAAAAAAGGTTATACTGGCCTTCTGTCCCCTCCTTACAGCTCTGCTGTCTGTCTTGGCAGAGAATAAGCAATTCTGTCCCATAGAGCTGGACAGCCAGGACGGGCTCCATCGAGACATGTTTACCTCAGTAATATATCCACTCCATTTATTGCAGTGGAGGGGGTGGGCGTGCCAAGGTATAAAGATGCTTAAGCTGCATGGGATGTGGGGAGACAAAGGAAAGGGGATATAATTATAATCTACAATTTAAGAAGCACTAGTGCCACGTGGTGCCAGATGAATGTCCAGTCACAGTGCAAAAGGCGTATTTGTCAAGTCAGAAATCCAGAGCACCTCTGATAATACCAGATAGTGTCCCATCTATCATCAGTGCTGGCAATGGGATGAGTGTAAGCACTGAGTTCCCTACAGTGCTACATAAGACCAGGCGCTCACCCTGCACTGTTTGGCCTTATCCCATACATTTCAATGGGCTAGGATGGTTGTAATATTTCGGGCCACTTTTTTTATTTTTTGGACTGGTGCATGTGCCTTGGGATCCCTGGGTTGTTTGGAAATTATTTTGTATGCATTTTTGACACTTTTGTGTTGTGCTGCAAGCTTGTGATTTGGCCTATGCAAAACCTTTGTCATGCCTTTCACATGTCCCCAATGCAATTCTCTCTGTTTTTTTTTTTTTGGTCTGCCATCGCCCCCAAATATAAAAAAAACGGGGATTGCAACAGGCGCTCTGTGCTAAGAATCCCCTTTTTGCAGTGCCTATATAAGCCCAAACGGCCAGCTGGGAGGAAGCAAAGGCCGATCACTGCATGTCGCCAGGTGGCTCTGCAGAGCGTCAAACTCATCTAGCACCCACTGTTCAAATGAATAGATAAGGCTGTAAACTTTTCATTTACTGTGCTATAATAGAGGGATACATTTCACAGAAACATCCTACCTCCATTAGTGACCGGTGAGGCTTGTTCAGGTCCAGCAGATGTATATTTCCAATAAAAGGAAAGGGTTTAGGGCCAGGAGGCATCTTCACAGTGCTCTTCTTAGATCCATTAATCCAGTAGATTACCAGCGCAATGAAGGTGCTAAAATACAATAGTAAGTCAGCCCTCGTTAGCAGGTAGGTAATCACAGACATGGTAAAGATGCTATGATATTATCTGCAAGCTGGAAGCTCCTGTTTATACACCCAAGGTAAATGAATAACAAGTTAGGGCTGGCATAAACTAAACTAAACTGTAACGCCCTACTTGGCTCCTTCCTCCTGCTTTGATTGCATAACGATATTAGTTTTTCAATTCTTTGGCTTTATAACCAGCTGATCCACATTTCTGCTTCCCATAAGAAAGAAAGATATTTTTTTTTTGTTTGTAGTAGAGGAATCAATGGCAGTCTGTTTGTCCTAATTAGGCTTAAAAGAGTTGTGTGCAAATGTTCTTGCATAGTTAGTTTCTTAAAAATAGACACACTTGTAGGGGTGTTATCACTAAATCTTTGCCAGGTTTTTATTTTTTTCCTTTACAAAGTCTAAAATCTAATAATAATCATGTGCTCATATGACCAAAGGAATTCATGATCCAATTTTTACCCGCCAATGCAAATGTACAACACACAACATAACCACACACCAGTGAACACACACAGTTGTGGGCAGTTAGTGCAAACATGTGCCCAAAGCGGTGGGCTGCCCTAGCCACAGCTCCCAGGGAGCAGTTGGATGTTAGGTTCCTTGCTCAAGAACACCTCAGTTATGTCCCATGGCTTGGAATCGAACCTACAACTCTCCATAAGATTGCTTCCTTAACTCTAGACCATGACTGCCCCTTCAATATTGGCATTTCCAAATTTTTCAGTAGGTTACCCCGGACACCTTTTCCTTGCAGTCCTTACCTGGTCGGCAGTTTCTACTCACCAGTGAACACTCCTGCATTCTTGTCTGCTTGTCCACTGTTGTGCCCACAGTCATGTCTGTTAGGCGGATTACGTGCACATGCAGTGTGTGGTACCATGAACTTATCCATGCGAATCCACCCTCGGGTCTGGTAGGGAATGCTGCATGTCTCAATGGCGCTGTTTTATTTAGAATGACAACAAGAAGAATAAAGATATTTACATGGTTCCACCTACTCCACCTATTTTTTAGTAAGCTATTCTTGGTTGGTGGGTGTCATTTATGTTTTAAAAAGAGGTGGCTTTACCTTGCATTCCTAAAGTAGACCAAAACCTTATCGCCCAGCCCTGCAGGCCACTTGCTCCTAATTTGGATGCCCTGCTGTGTGAAATCCCCAGGATCTCCCAAAAAAGCTCTCTTTTGCCATGGCTCTTGCGGTGCTTTCACAGCCCATAGCTGCAATTCTCTGCTTCCCTTTGGCTGAGGTATGCTCCAGTTCCCAGCCACTCAGATAAGACTAAAGGAAAGCTGGGGATATGGCCAATAGGCTTGTCACATTAGCTGGGAAATTTGTGATCAGCGAACGATTTGTAAAAATTGCAAATTTTTATTTTTAACTGAGCCACAGCTGAGCCAACTGCATCACTGCAGCTACTTGGGTATGGGGGCCTGGCATGGAGCACAGTCAGGGCCGGATTATGAGAGGGGTGCAAGGCGCGCGAGCCCCAGGGCCTCCACCACTTGCCCTGCAAAGGGGGCCTCCACCAACCTTTGGGTTATGGTCTGGTCCAGGAGGCTTTTCAGTCTTTGGTCTGACGGGCTGTGGGGCCAGTGACAAAGCTATTGGCGGCAGTGGGGGGGCGCGCCTGGCCAAACCTTTATATTCTTAGTATACAGTACGTCCTGCTCCAGATAGATTACTTACACTTGGTATTACTCCGCCAGATGGCGCTGGACTGCAGAGACATCGAAAAACAGGCTCCCCCCAGCCCCTCAAATACCCAGGGACCTCCCACAATCCCCACATCTTCTCTGCAGTCTGGACTGCGAAGGACAAGAAGATGGCTCTCTCTTCTCGCAGGTGAGCGGGGCTATTAGCCTGCGGTCCTGTAGGACTATTCCCACCCGTTCCATTATTAATGTGCCTCCCAGCCTTGGCTGCGCTGGTCGGGTGATGGTAGGCAGCACCGCTGTCAGGTGCTTAGGTGTGCTGCTCCACCCCAATCCCCCACCAAAGGGTAGGCGGTATAGGCATATGGTGAGCCTCTATGGGATGCCCCTCCCGCACTATTGCCCCTACCTATCGGCGGGCCCTATATTAAGTGGCCGCTGTCCTCCCTCGCTCTCCTTGTAGCCCTCGGGGGAGACGCTGACTTGTTTGCACCTATTGTGATTTTTAAATTGCCGCCACGCGAGGTTCCACTGTGTTCCGCGCTTGGCAGCGGCATTACCTCAGGCGCTGGTGCGCAGTCATTGGCTGCTCGTCACGTGTATGGCTTCGCACTCTTCAGGGGGGCGGGGCCCGCTTTTGGCACGTTCCGCGTCACTGTCCCTGCAGCCCGCCCCTCGAGGTATACCCGACACCATTTTTTCTCTTGGTTCCGGCTGCTGCGTGACTGGCTTCTACTACCGCGGTCCGTGAGTGCCCTTGTGGGCGGCTTTATTACCGCTGTTATTTATTGTATGCTTACGGCCCCCCTTCCCTAGCGGGTTATTGGGGCATCCTGGGTTGCTTTATAGCGTCAATCCCTATCGACCTATTGTGCCGCTATAATCACCATATGGTGGCGTCTCAGGATAATTTGCTCGGGGTTCCTTCGGGACAAGCCCGGCTGTGTGTAGCTTGTGGGGTATCCTCTATTAGCGCTGACAATGCGCGGGTCTGTGTACCTTGTGCTGAGCAGGTGCTTGCGCTGCAATCTGGCCTTCCAGTGGCTGGGCCTGCGATTCGTTTCACTTCATCTACTCCCCCAAGCTTAAATCTCACTCCCACTGAGTTGCATACAAGTGGGGATTCTCAGCCTGATGTGTCTTCTAGACTGGCTAGTGTTGAGAAGTTAATTGCTAATACCTTGGCGCGTAAGGCCTCTGCAAAGAAGTGGCACTCTTTTCCCTATGGAAGCTGATGAGTTTTTGGAACTGTCTGGCTATACCCCTTTGGAGGAAGGGGAGCTATTCTCCGACTCAGGGTCATCTGATGAGAGGCCCAGGGGTCATGACGATTCTGGCTCTGACCCCTGGGCCCCAGATGATACTGATAGACTGTTGGCTCAGATTTTTGAGGTTCTGTCTATTTCTCCCCCTGTTGCGGCCCCCAGGCAACAGGGGGAACTTTTTCATACTGCTAAGTCACGCTTGGAATTTCCTGAGCAAGCCCATTTTAATAACCTTGTGCTCAAGGAATGGGAACGCCCCAGCAGGCTTCCCGGTGTACCTAAGAGTTGGGATAAGAAGTATCCCTTTCCTGCTGATGTGGTGAAGTGTTGGTCATCCCCTCCTGAGGTGGATGCCCCGGTCCTAGGGTTATCTAACACCTCTGTCATGCACTCCCCTGACTCTACTACCCTGCGGGATGCTGAGGACCATCGATCAGCTGGCGTCCCATGCCTTTGCATGTGTGGGAATGGCGCTGCGCCCGGTCTATGCCTCTGCCATTACAGCTGTGGCTATTAGGACCCTGCTCAGAAGTATCCTTGATGGTGCCCCTGATGATGTGTCTAGGGAGGAGTTTATTGCACTCTCTAGTTGTGATGTTTTTGTGACCTATGTCCTCTCTGCCTTGGATGACACCATTAGAATGTGTGGTAGAACCTCTGCCCTTGTGGTGGCTATACGCCACTCGGTTTGACTGCGCCAGTGGGCTGCTGACAACGCTGCCAAGAAAGCACTCACTGGTTTTCCCTTCAAAGGACTACGCCTGTTTGGGGACCACCTGGACCTGTTTGCTAAGGGAGGCAGCTTACCCCAGCGCAGGCGGCAGTCTCGGCCCTTTCGGGGTCAGGGCTCCATTTCCTCCCCCTACCGTGGTGCTAGACAAGGGAGGGGGGTTTCCTTTACTGGGGCCCGAGGAGACTTCTGGGGTAGGGGCAGAGGACGTGGACGTCCTGGCTCCTCCTGGGGCTCCAAGCTTAAGTCCTCTCCCAAGCCCCCTCAGGCATGATGGGGAGTAGAGATGAGCGAACTTTTGAAAAGTTTGATTCGACCGATTCGCCGAATTTTCCATCAAAATTAGCTTCGACACGAATTTATTCGCGAGGAATCGCTATTAAAAACGGCTATTTCTGAGCCTCCTAGAGCCTCAATAGAGTTGTTAACCATTCTGCCTTGCTGTAACACGCATAGGATGCGTGCTGGGTTAGTCAAATAATACTTTAAATAATTAGGACATGCAGATCAGAGGCATCGCTAATAGAATCGCAGAGCGGCACAATTGCAGAGAGTTGAAGTGGCTTCACTATGAGGGGCCCCTATAGTGCCTGAAAAACACACCCTGGAGCTGGCAGCAGCAGGAGCCCAAAAATTAGCTGAATCACACCCTGGAGTTGCAAGCAGCAGCAGCCCAAACATTGCTTGAAAGAGACACTGGAGCTGGTGGCAGGAGCCCAAAAATTGGATGAATCACACCCTGGAGTTGCAAGCAGCAGCGGGAGCCCAAACATTGCATGAAAGAGACACTGGAGTTGGCTGCAGGAGCCCAAAAATTGGATGAATCACACCCTGGAGTTGCAAGCAGCAGCAGGAGCCCAAACATTGCTTTAAAGAGACACTGGAGTTGGCTGCAGGAGCCCAAAAATTGGATGAATCACACCCTGGAGTTGCAAGCAGCAGCTGCAGGAGCCCAAACATTGCGTGAAAGAGACACTGGAGTTGGCTGCAGGAGCCCAAAAATTGGATGAATCACACCCCGGAGATGCAAGCAGCAGCAGGAGCCCAAACATTGCTTGAAAGAGACACTGGAGTTGGCTGCAGGAGGCCAAAAATTGGATGAATCACGCCCTGGAGTTGCAAGCAGCAGCAGGATCCCAAACATAGCTTGAAAGAGACACTGGAGTTGGCTGCAGGAGGCCAAAAATTGGATGAATCACACCCTGGAGTTGCAAGCAGCAGCAGGAGCCCAAACATTGCTTGAAAGAGACACTGGAGTTTGCTGCAGGAGCCCAAAAATTGGATGAATCACACCCTGGAGTTGCAAGCAGCAGTAGGAGCCCAAACATTGCTTTAAAGAGACACTGGAGTTGGCTGCAGGAGCCCAAAAATTGGATGAATCACACCCTGGAGATGCAAGCAGCAGCAGCAGCAGGAGCCCAAACATTGCTTGAAAGAGACACTGGAGTTGGCTGCAGGAGCCCAAAAATTGGATGAATCACACCCTGGAGATGCAAGCAGCAGCAGGAGCCCAAACATTGCTTGAAAGAGACACTGGAGTTGGCTGCAGGAGGCCAAAAATTGGATGACTCACACCCTGTAGTTGCAAGCAGCAGCAGGAGCCCAAACATTGGTTTAAAGAGACACTGGAGTTGGCTGCAGGAACCCAGAAATTGGATGAATCACACCCTGGAGTTGCAAGCAGCAGCAGGAGCCCAAACATTGCTTGAAAAAGACACTGCAGTTGGCAGCAGGTGCCAAAAGGTGCCAAAAATTGACTGGAAGGCACACCCCGGAGTTGGCAGCAGCAGCAGGAGGAACCCAGAAATTGGCTGGAAGGCACACCCTGAAGTTGGCATCAGCAGGAGCCCAAAAATTGACTGGAAGGCACACCCCAGAGTTGGCAGCAGCAGCAGGAGGAACCCAGAAATTGGCTGGAAGGCACACCCTGAAGTTGGCAGCAGCAGGAGCACAAACATTAGCTGGAAGGCACATCCGGAAGTTGGCATCAGCAGTAGGCCAAAAATTGGCTGGAAGGCACACCCTGAAGTTGGCATCAGCAGGAGCCCCAAAATTGACTGGAAGGGACACCCTGGAGTTGGCAGCAGCAGCAGGAGAAACCCAGAAATTGGCTGGAAGGCACACCCTGAAGTTGGCATCAGCAGTAGGCCAAAAATTGGCGGGAAGGCACACCCTGAAGTTGGCAGCAGCAGGAACCCAGAAATTGTTCTAAAGACATAAATATGTTTTGCACCATTTAAGAAAGTGTAAAACGTGGCACCATGCTGAATCTAGTCACATGCATCAGCCATTGGTGGGTGGAAATCCTGGCTGATCCATCCCTGATTCATTTTGACAAAGGTGAGTCTCTCCACATTTTTAGTTGACAGACGAGTTCTTCTCGCCGTAACTACGGCCCCCGCCGCACTAAACACCCGCTCAGATGGCACGCTACTTGCCAGGCAGGACAGCTTTCCCAGGGCAAACTCTGTAAGTTGCGGCCACAAGCCAAGTTTGGCTGCCCAGAAGTCCAGCGGATCCTCAAGGTGTGTTGGCATGGTCATGTCAAGGTATGACATGACCTGCTGGTTGAGTTCCTGCTCCAGGTCTTCCTGCTGCTTATGAGTAGCCTCACTATGCCGTTGTAGAAAGCTACTCATTAGCGACTGAAGACTGAGGCTGCTGCTGATGGAGCTGCTGCTGCTGCTCCTGCCAACCCCCCCAGCAGACATGGCAGTGTAAGGTGAGCGCAGAGGTTCCCCCGAGTCAGGCCTGCGAGAGTATGGACCATGGCGCAGATAGACATCGGCCAACTGACTACGCAGAATGTCTTTGTAGTAGTTCAGTTTCTCCTCCCTCTCGGCGGGTTTAAAAAATGCCCCCATTTTCTGCCGGAAGCGAGGGTCCAATATGGTGGCCAGCTAGAAGTCATCCCGCTGACAAATGGAAACAATTCTGGCGTCACTACGCAAGCACGTGAGCATGCTTCCTGCCATTTGCGCAAGTGACTCGGAGGGACTACCTGTCTCCATCTCCACTGCATACTGCCACGGTGTGTCCGGGTCCTCTGTCTCGCCTTCCTCAAAACCCTCTAGCTCCTCTGGCTGCTCCTGCTCCTCCTCTCCTGTCCGCTGACTAGATAAACCAGCCATTTCGCCAAGCCTAAACTGTGCTTCACTGGGCCCCTCCTCCTCCTCCTCCTCCAGTTCCGCTCCAACTGGGTTCATGTGGCCCTAAGATGTAGACGCCATGTCTCCAGTGCGCTGACCAGCCATGGTTTCCAACATGTGCTGTAGTACATGAAGCAGTGGAATCACGTCGTTCATCCCATAATCCTGCCGACTGACAAATAAAGTGGCTTCCTCAAAGGGCCTGAGCAAATGGCAGGTGTCACGTATGAGCTGCCACTGGTTGACATTGAAGTTACACAGGGGAGTCCCCCTATCCGCTTGGAACATCAGGAAATCCATCATAGCTTTTCTCTGTTCATATAATCGGTCCAACATGTGAAGGGTGGAATTCCAACGGGTGGAAACATCGCAAATCAGACTATGTTGGGGGATACCGTTCTGACTCTGTAGCTCAAGAAGGGTGTGTTTGGAGGTGTATGAGTGGCTGAAGTGCATGCAAAGTTTCCTTGAAGTTGTTAGGATGTCTTGCATATGGGGGGAACACTTCAGAAACCGCTTGACAACCAGATTGAGGACGTGAGCCATGCAGGGGGCATGGGTCAGCCTTCCTTGGCGCAGCGCAGACAAAATGTTCTTGCCATTGTCGGTAACCATGATTCCCAGTTTAAGTTTTCTTGGAGTAAGCCATGTTTGGATTTTCTGATGAATAAATTTAAGCAGTTCCTCCCCTGTGTGACTCCGTTCGCCAAGACAAACCATGTGAAGCACTGCGTGACACCTCCGTGCCCTGCACACATGGTAGACTGGAGGGGAACCGAGACTACAGCCTACAGTGGAGGGTGAGGAGATGGCGTAGGATGAGGAGGCCGAGTCGCACGTTGTCACAGGCCCAACGGGCAGGGAGCGTGGAGGCCGAAGCGGCGTGACCTGTCCAAGTTGATGCTGCTGCTCCAAAGGGACCACAGTCACCCAGTGGGCCGTAAACAACATGTACTGTCCCTGACCGTAGTTACAGCTCCAGACGTCGGCGCTGCCATGCACTTTGCTACACACCGACAGGCTCAAGGACTGGCCCACCTTCTGTTCAACAAAAGTGTGCAGCGCTGGTACTGCCTTCTTGGCAAAGAAATGGCGGCTTGGGACTCTCCACCTCGGCTCGGCACAAGCCATCAGTTCTCTGAAAGGTGCAGATTCCACCACCTGAAAAGGGAGCGACTGCAGCACCAGCAACTTGGACAGCAGCACATTCAGCTTCTGCGCCGTGGGATGAGTGGGCACACACTGCTGTCTCTTGGACATGGCTTCGCTGAGGGATTGCTGGCGGGTTGCATGGCTTGGAGGAGGAGGAGCAGAAGCGACAGAGGATGGGTATGACGCACATCTGCCTTCGGCTGAGGTGCTGGAGCCTTGGCTGCCAGAAATTGCGAGTGGCGTGCCACTTGGTGAGGAAGCAGGCTGGACCACCCCTTGGGAGCCTCGGTTCTCCCAGGCCGCTTTATGGTGACGCATCATATGTTGACGCAGGGCCGTGGTGCCAACATTTGGACCCTGGCCACGCTTCACCTTCTGCCTACATATCTTGCATGTGGCCATGTTACCCTCCTGCGGATGCTTCATGAAAAACTGCCACACCACCGAGTAGCTACTTTTCCCACCAACAGGCCTCACTGATTTACTGCTACTGTCGCCAACTCCAGGAACCCCTGCTCCACTACCTCCCGATAAGGTAGGCTGCCGCACAGCAGGTGCTCTACCCTGGCCCCGGCCCCGTTTGGCTCCAGCCTTTACAATTGTGCCCCCATGCTGCCTGCCAACCACGCTGCTAACACCTTGCTGCCTCAGCTGCTGACTCCGGGGCAACCTGCGCCCCTCTGCTTCTGGTGATGATGACGATGAAGCCCCTTCATCACCCGGCTCCCAAGTGCGATGGGCTGTACCTCACTGATCTTCTCGGTTTCATCAACAGTGTCTGGCGCAGGAGCTGGAAAGCTCGCAACACCCACGACACTGTCCACATCACTATTTGTCTGCCAAGCTAAAGAAGCCACCTCCATTTCATTGCTGGGCAGTAGCTGCTGACTGTCCTCTATCTGATCGTCCTCCTCACTAAAGAGTGGAGCTGAACTCAAAGCATAGGATACGTCGCTGGGGGAGGGAACGGCGTAGGACAGAGGCAATGGGAGGACAGGGACTGCTCTCGGGGCATGCCAACTCAGGGTTGTGTCAGAGGAACCTACCGACCCTAGACTGGGAGTCTCAGACGTAACTTGCAATGATGTTGATGAGCGCGTTAACCAATCTACCACGGCAGATGTGTTACTGGTGGAGACACGACCGCTAGCAGATACTGGCAGATCAGGTCTCTCACCGTGACTCCTGCTGCTACCCGCCTCTAGTCTGCTGCGAACTCTGCCTGCAGAATCTTGGCCTCTGCCACTCCTCTTTGAACTTCCAGGCACTTGTCTGCCTGACATTTTTATGTATTTGCTTATTTACCACCACTGGCGGGGTGGTAGGTGAGATTTTGGGATACCCCAGGCAGCGGTGGGTGTAATGCCAGCAGACAGAATTCAATGCACACCTAAAGCAATTAGTAAAACTCAGGCTGACACAGGCCTGTTTAGTATAACTTGCGGGGTGGGTAGTTGAGATTTTGGGATACCCCAGTCCCCAGTGTAATTTGAACAGACAGAATTCAATGCACACCTAAAGCAATTAGCAAAAAACAGGCTGAAACAGGCCTGCTTAGTATAACTTGCGGGGTGGGTAGTTGAGATTTTGGGATACCCCAGGCAGCGGTGGGTGTAATTTGAACAGACAGAATTCAATGCACACCTAAAGCAATTAGAAAAAAACAGGCTGAAACAGGCCTGCTTAGTATAACTTGCGGGGTGGGTAGTTGAGATTTTGGGATACCCCAGTCCCCAGTGTAATTTGAACAGACAGAATTCAATGCACACCTAAAGCAATTAGTAAAACTCAGGCTGACACAGGCCTGTTTAGTATAACTTGCGGGGTGGGTTGTTGAGATTTTGGGATACCCCTGTCCCCAGTGTAATTTAAACAGACAGAATTCAATGCACACCTAAAGCAATTAGCAAAAAACAGGCTGAAATAGGCCTGCTTAGTATAACTTGCGGGGTGGGTAGTTGAGATTTTGGGATACCCCAGTCCCCAGTGTAATTTGAACAGACATAATTCAATGCACACCTAAAGCAATTAGCAAAAAACAGGCTGAAACAGACCTGCTTAGTATAACTTGCGGGGTGGGTAGCTGAGATTTTGGGATACCCCAGGCAGCGGTGGGTGTAATTTCAGCAGACAGAATTCAATGCACACCTAAAGCAATTAGCAAAAAACAGGCTGAAACAGGCTTGCTTAGTATAACTTGCGGGGTGGGTAGTTGAGATTTTGGGATACCCCAGTCCCCAGTGTAATTTGAACAGACAGAATTCAATGCATACCTAAAGCAATTAGTAAAACTCAGGCTGACACAGGCCTGCTTAGTATAACTGGCGGGGTGGGTAGCTGAGATTTTGGGATACCCCAGGCAGCGGTGGGTTTAATTTCAGCAGACAGAATTCAATGCACACCTAAAGCAATTAGCAAAAAACAGGCTGAAACAGGTCTGCTTACTATAACTTGCGGGGTGGGTAGTTTAGATTTTGGAATACCCCAGTCCTCAGTGTAATTTGAACAGACAGAATTCAATGCACACCTAAAGCAATTAGCAAAAAACAGGCTGAAACAGGCCTGCTTAGTATAACTTGCGGGGTGGGTAGCTGAGATTTTGGGATACCCCAGGCAGCGGTGGGTGTAATTTCAGCAGACAGAATTCAATGCACACCTAAAGCAATTAGCAAAAAACAGGCTGAAACAGGCCTTCTTAGTATAACTTGCGGGGTGGGTAGTTGAGATTTTGGGATACCCCAGTCCCCAGTGTAATTTGAACAGACAGAATTCAATGCACACCTAAAGCAATTAGTAAGACTCAGGCTGACACAGGCCTGCTTAGTATAACTGGTGGGGTGGGTAGCTGAGATTTTGGGATACCCCAGGCAGCGGTGGGTGTAATTTCAGCAGACAGAATTCAATGCACACCTAAAGCAATTAGCAAAAAACAGGCTGAAACAGGCCTTCTTAGTATAACTTGCGGGGTGGGTAGTTGAGATTTTGGCATACCCCAGTCCCCAGTGTAATTTGAACAGACAGAATTCAATTCACACCTAAAGCAATTAGCAAAAAACAGGCTGAAACAGGCCTGCTTAGTATAACTTGCGGGGTGGGTAGTTGAGATTTTGGGATACCCCAGTGTAATTTGAACAGACAGAATTCAATGCACACCTAAAGCAATTAGCAAAGAACAGGCTGAAACAGGTCTGCTTAGTATAACTTGCGGGGTGGGTAGTTGAGATTTTGGGATACCCCAGTCCCCAGTGTAATTTGAACAGACAGAATTCAATGCACACCTTAAGCAATTAGTAAAACTCAGGCTGACACAGGCCTGTTTAGTATAACTGAAGGGGAGGGTAGCTGAGATTTTGGGATACCCAATGCAGCGGTGGGTGTAATTTCAGCAGACAGAATTCAATGCACACCTAAAGCAATTAGTAAAACTCAGGCTGACACAGGCCTGCTTAGTATAACTTGCGGTTTGGATAGTTGAGATTTTGGGATACCCCAGGCAGCGGTGGGTGTAATTTGAACAGACAGAATTCAATGCACACCTAAAGCAATTAGCAAAAAACAAGCTGAAACAGGCCTGCTTAGTATAACTGGTGGGGTGGGTAGTTGAGATTTTGGGATACCCCAGGCAGCGGTGGGAGTAATTTCAGCAGACAGAATTCAATGCACACCTAAAGCAATTAGTAAAACTCAGCCTGACACAGGCCTGCTTAGTATAACTGGCGGGGTGGGTAGTTGAGATTTTGGGATACCCCAGTCCCCAGTGAAATTTGAACAGACAGAATGCAATGCACACCTAAAGCAATGAGCAAAAACAGGCTGACACAGGCCTGCTTAGTATAACTTGTGGGGTGGGTAGTTGAGATTTTGGGATACCCCAGGCAGCGGTGGGAGTAATTTCAGCAGACAGAATTCAATGCACACCTAAAGCAATTAGTAAAACTCAGGCTGACACAGGCCTGCTTAGTATAACTGGCGGGGTGGGTAGCTGAGATTTTGGGATACCCCAGGCAGCGGTGGGTTTAATTTCAGCAGACAATTCAATGCACACCTAAAGCAATTAGTAAAACTCAGTCTGACACAGGCCTGCTTAGTATAATTGGCGGGGTGGGTAGTTGAGATTTTGGGATACCCCAGTCTCCAGTGTAATTTGAACAGACATAATTCAATGCACACCTAAAGCAATTAGTGAAACTCAGGCTGGATGAAAAGAAAAAAACAAAACTTTCCCTGTCACTGCCTCCGATTTTTTCCTACCTTTCCCTGGCTCTCCCTGCCTCTCCCTGACTTGCTGAGTCTTTCTGCCTGTCTCCTGCCTGTCTAACTCTCTCTCCCTAGCTGCAGCAACCACCTTACTCTCACGAATGCAATTTTCAAATGCGCAAAAGGAAGATGGCCGCCGCTTTATATAGCACGGTGACGTCACCGGGCTTCCTGGCTGCTGATAGGCTGCATGTGACTTACCCATGATACCTTGCCCCAGGGGACATGTCTGGACATTGTGCTTCCACCATCTTAGAATGCCTGTAATTGAAATAAATGGAGTTTAACCCTTTAAATGCCAGCCACGTAAAATTTACATGGTTGCCTCTCCGTCACTTAAGTGCCAGCCACGTAAAATTTACGTGCCTGGCATTTACCCCTGCTAGTGGGCAAAAAAAAAAAAAAAATACTCACCTGACCCCTCGTTGGATCCGGCCAGGTCTCCTCTTTAATTTGGTGCCATCCGATCCCCCGTGGGGGGTCGGATGGCTCCAGGAGAGCCCCCGGAATAGGCTGCCCCACCCGCTTCTGCAGCAGCAGCTGCTAACTGTAAAAAAATAAATAAATAAAAATGACATTCACTTACCTCCATGTGTGCTGGCTCCCGCTGTCCCTCCTCTTCACCTGGGGGGCCTCCGATCCCCCCCCAGGACTTACCGATCTTCAGGAGAGAGCCCGGGAGGCTCTCTCCTCCTCGATGGCGGCCGCCATCTTGCCGCTAAGCACCGCCCCCTTGACGCTATGACGTCATCCCGGTCCATCTCCATGCCAAGCCCCGCCCCTTTTGGGGATATGACGTCATCCCAGCCCCGATCACCGGCTTCAGCATTCTCAGCTGTCAGATGCCGGTGATCGGTGCCGGGGAAGGAGGTGGCAGGAGATACTCTGATCTCCTGCCTCCCCCTTCTCTGGATGCCGATCACCGGCATCTGTCAGCAGAGCGGCGCGGGACAAGAACTTGCAATCGGAGGTAAGTACAGTAAAAAAATTTTTTTTTTTTTTTTAATAAAATACTTTTATTGTGTGGTGTCTTTTTTTGTCACAGTTAACCCTTTGTGAACTGGTAAGGGGTCCATGAGACCCCTTATACCAGTTCACAAGGCTCTGGGTCTGGCAAGTCACCTGCGGCTAGCGGGTAACTTGCCATTAACCCCCAGCCCCCCATTACCTGCCTCCCCAATGGCCAGGGGGGGGGCAGAAGGGCCCGGCCACTTAGTGGCTATGTGGGCTAGTAGCCTGCAGGGCCAGGGGCCACTAACGCTGGACCCTGCGCCCTGTTCTACAAGCCCCCATAGCTGGCCCGGGTCGGTAATGCTGGGTAGGGGGGACCCTACGTCATTTTTTGGGGTGATTTTTAAGGGTTTTTAACCCTTAAAATTCCAAAAAAAATGGGGTCCCCCCACCCTGGGAGGAGGAACCCTATGTCATTTTTTTTTTAATTAACCCTTTTGTGTTCTGTCATCCAGCAGCTATAAAAGGCTTCTAGCAAGTGAGCAGAAGCCAGTGATCGCCGAGGGACAGAGTGCTCCACTATGGATGGGAGGTAAGTATTAAAAAAAAAAATAATAATAAAATATTTTTTCTCTGTGTGGTGTGTTTTTTTTACATTTAACCCCTTGTGAACTGGTAAGGGATCCATGAGACCCCTATACCAGTTCTCAAGGCTGGGGGTATGGCAAGTCACCTGCGCTAGCCGGTGACTTGCCATTAACCCCTGGCACCCCATTACCTGCCTCCCCAAAGCCCGGGGGGGGGCAGAAGAGCCCGGGCCCACGGGCTATGCGGGCTTGTAGCCTGCAGGGCCAGGGGCCACAAAAGCTGGCCCCTGCGCCCTGTTCCTACAAGCCCTGCATAACTGATCCCGGGCTGGTTACTTTGGGTAAGGGGGGGCCCATGTCATTTTTAAGGGGATTTTTAAGGGGTTTTAACCCTTAAAAATCCCCCCCAAAAATGCCCCCCCCCCCTGGGAGGGGGAACCTATGTCATTTTTTTTTCTCGATTTAACCCTTTGTAGTGTGGATGATAGTTGTATTTTATTTGTAAATGTTAAAAATTACTTGTTTCAGTTAGGGGGGTCTCCTGGGCAGGAACAGGGGGCTACCGATAAATATGTGGTACCGTTCTAATCGGTAGAAATGGGGCTTTCACATGCAATATGGTTTTCCCTAATCAAATACATTTTTTTATTTAAAATAAAGGAGGCAATTTTCTAAAAAAAAAATTATTTATTTTTTTTACTTAATAATAAATAAAATTAATAATAAATAAAATTTACAAACAAGACATTTCATGTTAAAGCCTAAACTCTGCTGCAAAAAATATATATATAATTTTCCTGAAAATTCCAGCAAAAATGTCGCAAAACATGGCGCCAAACATGGCGCAAAATGGGGAAAAATGACCTGTCAACAGAGGGTGACAAAATCTCAAGTAGGCTGGCAATTAAAAGGGTTAATAGTACCTCTGCATGTTGGGTATTGTTCTGTTCGGGGGACCTTGCGCTTTCAGACTTAGCTTGTTTTTTCTTGTTTGCATATTTATATTTTAGGAAAAGGTGTTTTTTATTCAGCTTTTTTTATACATTTTTTAGGGAAACCCTGCGCAACCAAAGAGTTCTTTGAGGGATTAATTCCAGAAAGATGAGCCCACTACAACAAGCTGGGTACGCTTAGAAAGCTTAACATGTGTACTTTCAGGGAATATATGGTTTATGGGGGATATTCCAAATGTAAAGGGTTGTTTTGGTTAAAAAAAACCGCAAGGTGCGCACTTTGTCTGCAGAGCTGAAATTTTCAAGAAAAATTACCGTTATGCTCATGCTTTACTTTGGGGTGTTTGGCAACTCTTCCCTTGACAGAACCTATGCATGTTGGGTATCGTTCTGTTCGGGGGATGTTGCTTTTTCAGATTATACTTGTTTTTTCTTGTTTGTATATAGTTTTTTTAGGAAAATGTGGCTTTGATTCTGCTTTTTATGCAACCAGCAATTCTGGTGGCCCCCCGGTGGCCAAGAAGAGTGTGGTTCACAGACGTGGTGCAGCTGGCAGTAGATCAGTATGTTCGGCCCAGGGTGCCAGACCTGCTCACTCAGGGTCCCTTACGCCATCCCAATTTACAAACTCTGGCTTTGACGGCCTGGCTGCTGAAACCTCCATCTTGATGGAGAAGGGGCTGTCTACCTTGGTTGTTGGTACCATGATAAAGGCTAGGAAGAAGTCTTCTTCTGCCATTTAGTACAGGGTTTGGCATGCCTACATTGACTGGTGTGAGTCTAAGTCTCTTCCCTGTCGTGTGTTCTCTATTCCCAGGATCCTGGAGTTCCTGCAGCATGGGTTGGAGATGGGGCTCCAATGAAGTACTCTGAAGGGTCAGGTTTCTGCCCTGGCTGTTTTCTTCCAGAAGTCCTTTGCTCAGCATTCTCAGATCAGGACTCTTTTCCAGGGGGTTACTCATGTGCGTCCCCCACGTAAGCCTATGTTGCCTGTTTGGGATTTGAATTTGGTTTTGCTCCCTTTGAACCTGTGCAGGATGCTGCCCTGGCCATTCTTACTCTCAAAGTTGTCTTTTTGGTGGCTATCACCTCTGTTAGACGTGTGTCTAAGTTGGCGGCGCTCTCCATCCAGCCCCCCTACTATGAGAGACACCAGGACAAGGTGGTGTTCCTCTTCAAGCAAGACTTTCGGCCTAAGGTTGTGTCTGCCTTTCATTTGAATCAGGACATTGTTCTTCCATCTTTGTGCCCTAATCCTAGTAATGCTAAGGAAAGGGTTTTGCACTCCTTGGATGTGGTCAGGTGTCTGAAGTATTACCTAGTAGTCACTGCGTCCTTCCGGAAGACTGATGCTCTTTTTGTGGTCCCTTCTGGTCCTAGGAAGGGTTTGGCTCCTGCCAAGTCTACGATCGGCAAATGGATCCGTCAGGCTGTGATTCAGGCCTATTCGGCTAAGAGGAAGAGTCCTCCCTTCCGCCTTACTGCTCATTCTACTCGTGCTATTGGTGCCTCTTGGTCCTTTCAGCACCAGGCTTCTGTTGAACAAGTTTGCAAGGCCGCTACTTGGTCTTCTGTTCATACCTTTTCAAAGTTTTACAAGATTGACGTTAAGGCCTCAGCTGATGCTGTTTTTGGCCGCAAGGTTTTACAGGCGGCAGTGGTTTAAACTGCCTGCTGTTACCTTTTCTTATTGGGGATCCCACCCTACTTTATGGACACTGCTATTGGATGTCCCAAGTGTAAGTAATCTATCTGGAGCAGGACATACTATATACTAAGAATAATACAATTCTGTGAAGTACTCACCTGTAGAATTGGTATTATAAGTATACAGTACGTCCTGCTCCACCCCACCCTGTTGTTACATCATTCTGGATCCCCTGTATGGTGATTATCATGATTGTTATAGTTACCAGTTTTGTTTTGGGTGGTTAAATTCTCCCGGTTTCTTGTTCACTGCTTTTCAATGCTGGGGATTTGTGGGAGGTCCCCGGGTATTTGAGGGGCCGGGAGGAGCCTGTTTTTGCATGTCTCTGCAGTGCAGCGCCATCTGGCGGAGGATAACCCAAGTGTAAGTAATCTGTCTTTAGCAGGACGTACTGTATACTTATAATGCCAATTCTACAGGTGAGTACTTCACAGAATTGTATTTTTTTGATTGCTTTAACATTAGAGTCTGCCTGCTTTTGTTATGCTGCAGTATTTATACTTCAAGACAACAGAAGTTGGCAGACAGAATATGTAGAGTGGCTGATTTTGAGAGACTTTGCTTTGGGGAACTTATCGTAAGTAAGTATAGCTTAACAGGCAGTGTGCAGAATCTGCCCTTAATCAAAGAATAACAGGCAGTGTGCACAATACCCCCCAATCACCCCATAACAGGCAGTGTGCAGAATCCCCCAATCACCCTATAACAGGCAGTGTGCAGACACCTTCAGTTATTCCGTAACAGGCATTCTTAAGGAGTGAAAAATACAGTATTAGTGTCATGCTCTGGTAACTCCAGCCCTCTAAGTAAGCCCTCAACCCCCAATCTCCGCAGCCAGCTTCACCTGTAGGAGCCCCCGCTTGCCGGGACGCAGAATACGCCTGCCCGGGATCGGTTGCCCCCAGGACTTCAATGAGAGCTTACAGGTATAGAGGTCTGAAGAACCAATGGCTAAGAGCGAGTGTAGCGGAAGTCCAGAGACAGGCCAGAGGTTGACACGGGGAGTCAGAGTTCGCAGCGGTACAGAGGGGAGAGACAGCTCAAGGTCAAGGTACAAGGCAGAGGTCGGCAACGGAGATCAGATCGAGAATGGTCGGTTCAGGCAGAGGTCGGCAACGGAGATCAGATTGAGAATAGTCGGTTTAGGCAGGGGTCGGCAACGGAGATCAGATCAAGGTATATCACGAGTCAAAGCAAGGTACAAGGCGCTATCACAGGCAATTCCCAACTGAGGGGAATTGCTTTTATAGGGACAGACAGGGGAGGGGAAGTGTAGGTGATTGGTGCACTTTGGGATAACACCCAGGATTGGTCTGCAGGGCTGAGAGGGCGCATCCCTAAGTGGTTGGTTAACTTTGGGTTTACCCCCAGGATTGGTCTGCAGGCTGAGAGGGCACCTCCCTAAACTCCTAGGGCTCATTGGCCCTTTAATCTAAAGATTCCCTGATCCTCCGGCGGGCGCGCACAGTACAGCCAGTCCAGAGGACGAGAAAGCGGGGGGCGTGGCCGAGCTGAGCGCCGCTCGAGCCGCCGCCGCCGGATCCGCCGCCGCCCGGCGCGGCCGCCGCACACCGACAGCCGCGGCCGGACGCCTGGAGACGGCGCTGGAACGGGGGCCAGGTAGGTGATTCCTGACAATTAGTCTGTGGTGATTATTGGCTGTTTCAGCCAGAGTAGTCATTTAGGTATAGAACATACACCCACTTACATCTGTGGACCTAATCTGCTTAGAAATATAAAAAAAGGCGTGAAGCTAAAATTTAGCCAGAGTTACGACCTCACTGGTTTCCTACTTTAAAGAGTTAGCACTTGTCTCTTTGCCTCGTCTCCGACGAAAGGTTCCCATATCAACTGAAAGTGCTGTAAGGAATTTGCTGAGATCTTTTCACAAACCATAATGTTCGCCACCCTGGAATATAGCTCCTGGAAAGGAATATTCTGCCTCTCCCATGCCCTCGCTAGGGTTTGTCTGGCTGCTGAAAGTATGTGTTGAATCATTTCATCCCTCAAGCACCAAATAGGCACGGTTCACTTCATGGTTAGGAGGGGAGATGCCAAGGGTGCTAATCAATATAAGGGGATTATCTCAGCCCCTTAAATACATATATAATATACATTTTTTTTACCTGCATCTTTGGAGTTGGTGTGCTTTCATATGTTTAATGCTACTGGGCAATCCCACCAGATGTTAACATCCTAAACTCCCATAATTTTGGAAGCATAAAGGAGAGTAGGTAGAGCAAAATCTATGGATCATCACTGGCACCTGATACCAGTGAGATAGGATTTTAAAGTTGCACTCCATTGACCTTACATTTACATTCCTAGGAGGAACTGGAAGCAAAATCCTAGCCCAGTCCTTCTCTGTTAAAGAAGTGCCAAGGTCCTCGTGTCACTTGCTTGTTTAGGAGGTTAAGGTGGAGATACTCAGAAAATATAATTGAAAGAAATGCACACCTTACCAAAGAGGTTGTAAATTGCAAATCAAAAATGTGTATAAAGTGTGAATAAATAATCAGTTCCTTATTTACAATATCCCCTCCTTCCAGTTGGAGGTGATGGTCACCCAATAGATTAATTTACACAGCTTACCACACATTCATATTCATTTTACAGTATAAACCTAGAACAGTTGCAATATAAATTATGAAAACTAAATGGATATGCACAGCAAGGATTATGAAAGAAGGGTGCAGGCTGGGCGGGCTGAATAACCTGAATAGACTTTTTGTGGGATCTGGGATTCCAGATATATCCCAAGAAAATGCCCCCTCAAAAAAGCCGCACTCAAAATATAAAATCCAATATTTTATTCAAAATACACAGATACAGCATACTGCAAAGACATACAAGTTAAAAAACATAGATACAAAAAATGGACCGCAGAATGTTGACTATTTGCATATAAGTATAACAATTATTAACATTAAGCCCAACATTGATAAAATAGAGAAACTATACATATATCATTATAAATGTTTTTTTATATAATGCAATTGATGAAACACACTTGTGACAAATAATTATATCCTAATAACAAAACTAATAAATATATGTACAAACTGAATGCCTACCCGTTATTTATATGAACAAATTGCTATGTGCTGAGTTACAATGTGCTACAATGCAAAAGAACAAAGATGCAAAAAGCACTTAATATAAAGTGCTTATATGTGCAAAAAAACAGATTGTGGAGCAATCAATATAACTACATGTGCAAGAAATAAAGCACTTAATGATAGTGCTGTATATGCAAGTACAAAGCTATTCAATGAAGTTGGCAGGGCTAAACAACATCATAAACAAATATATATATATAGATTACATCACCTGTCAAAAGCGGTCCGGGTCCCACACAGCAGCCGCCACCGACGCGTTGCATGTCTTAATGACACTTCGCCAGGGTAAATTATGGCCACATGGTGGTGCTAGTACTCCACTTCAAGCTCAATACAAATGGCATTAAATGAATAGCACAGAAGTCCAACACATCGAAATGCAGTTAATTGGCAACCTAACGATCAGAGAGTTCAATTAGATTGAGAATACTTTACAGAACAAGCAGACAAAGGATTCCAAAGTTTCAGACCCTGCTGGGTCTTTCCTCAGGGAGGCAGAAAAGCGGCGATGTTGAAAAGGCATATGCATCCATTAATAAGAATCTTTAGTGATTTCATGGTGTGCGGGCTTGCTGAACTAATTTGTTTCTATATAAAGGTGGAGAAACCCCTTCTAAAATAATGAAATACAGAACTGAAACCATATACAGAACTGAGTACCATATTTTCGCCATATAAGACGCACCTAGGATTTGGAGGAGGAAAATAAAAAATAATATTCTTAACCAATTAATAGGCAAGGTGCAGAATCCTCCAATTACAGGCAGAGTGGCATCCCCCATCCTATTCCTAATAGGCAGTGTGGCATTCCCCAGTGCCATAGGCAGTGTGGCTGTCACAGATTTTTTAGCAGAGAAATCCCTTTTGTAGAATCACCAGTAATTGAGAGCTGTGAGACAGAGGCGGATATGCGATAAACTTTGATTAATGGTGAAAAACAATGATAAGTTAAACCGGACCTTCACCAAGATTTATTGAAAAGCCCAAACCCTAATAAAACGATTCCCAAGTATCTAAAATTAATATATTTTAAGTTTTTAGCCACTTATTATCCTTTCCCCCACTGGGCTGCAACTCTGTTCAGGACTTTAGTATATGGGCGCCGCCATCTTGCCTCAGAATCATCACACTTACTGAGTAGAGGAGAGTGGGATAAAGTACAGGGGGGCATGTTATAGCTGTGCTTTGCTCAGACAGAGAAGAGCTGGGGTTAGGAAAAGGTCAGCAATCCCAGAATGCAGAGCAGCACAGTCAGAAGGCACTTCCTGTTTGCAGGCTGCCTGATGTTCCATGAGCCGCCATCTTGGATGTTTAAAGGCTCATAACATGCAGTAGATGCAGGTAGGATGATTTTTAATGTGAGCAATCTGTATGTACAGGATGTGGGAAACATATAAGATAAACTCTTATTCAGAGCGAAGGACCGCTTTAACAGAGCACACTTCATCCAGGCTGCTATACAGGTTTACAAGTGGACATACACGTGTAGGGAAACTATACAAGAATACGGGTGATCACTGAGTGCTATGGCTGCTATGCAGAAATGTAGGTAAACATAAACACACTCTGGCTGCTGTACATATACACAAGTGGGGTCAGGAAACATACACACATAAGGATCCAGTGAAAGTCCAAAATTAGATATACGGCTGAGACAGGAAAGGCAAAACACAAAGGCTGTGGCAGGAGTCCTGGGTTCTGGGTTCAAGATACAGAGTCCAAGTCTGAGTACAGAAGACAATGCAATGCTGATCTGCTGGCTGCATGACTGGATCAGTTTATAAAGGCCAGGAAGTCATTAGCACAGGTTCTGGCTAATCACCAGCACCTCAACAGCAGAGGGCCACCTGCTGGTGGAGCAGCATACAGCAGAAAGTGGAAACAGACAAGGTCTATACAAGACAAAAATAGACTTCCATCTTGTATGGGAACTCCAGACCTGACAGTGGCATTCCCCCAATCCCATAGGCAGTGTGACACCTCCCCAATCCCATAGGCAGTGTGGCATACCCCCTCCCATATACGTTGTGGCATCCCCGCTCCCATTCCCATAGACAGCTTGGTATCCCCCCCATCCCATTTCCCATAGGTAGTGTGGCAACCCCCAATTCCCATAGGCTGTGTGGCAATCCCCCCATTCCCATTGGCATCGTTGCATTCCCCCATCCCCATAAGCATTCCCTCCTCCCATTCCCATAGGCAGTGTGACATTCCCTCCATCCCATAGGCAGTGTGGCATTTACAAGCTCCTGGCCACCAGCTGCTGGGGCAGGCCACACCCTCTTGCTGCTCTGACCGTGTGTTTGCATGTGCCCCGGCCAGAAGAGGCAGCAGTGGCAGGGACCGAGACAGCGCCCGCTGCTCCTCCAGCTGCTGCCGCTGACTCTTCGGCTGGGGCACACGCAAACACCTGGTTTGAGCAGCGGGTGGGTGTGGCTCGGCGCAGGCGGGTGGCAACTTGGTGCACCCGGTACTTGCGTGCGCCCTGGCCAGAAGAGGCAGCAGCTGGAGGTCAGAAGAAGATGGAGGAGCGTCAGGTGCTGTCTCCGTCTCTGCCGCTGGGGACAGAGTCTGCCGCTCCTCCATCTTCTTCTGGCCTCCCACACATTTCCACCCACTTTTGGGGAAAATGAAGTGCTTCTTATAAGCCAAAGAATACGTTAGTTACCTTTCAGACAAACATTTTAAAAAATTCTTGGCTTGGGTGAACCATAACAAAGTTTAAAGTACAAAGTGGTGGACCTGAAGTGACCAGAAAAGTTTGCTAATGGGTAAATTATATTTTTCCTTCAACTCAGAAACAGAGACAAACCCCTCTGGATGGATCAAATTGTGTACCCTATGGAGACCAGCCTGTTCCCATCGGTAGTATAGATTAGGAGACATCATAGCTGCTGGAAAATAAATCAGGGTTACCTAACACTGACAAAGCAGGGTAAAAGGACGAAGACAATCCACTTTGCTTTTTAATGCTATCCCAAATTTTACAGGCATGCTTCATTATTGGGTTGTTTATCGATTTACAGTGTAAGGAACAGAGCCAAGATTAGAAAGCCTTATCAACTTGCTAAAGCATTGCTCAATGTAGACCCATTGGGGTATCTCGTGTATCATAAAGTATGCAAGGAGTTGAGCACCCTGGCATGCTAAATGCTAGCAAGATTTGATCATTTTGTTTTAAAGCAGACCAAAACCCATGTAACCTAGCCCTTTGGAGTGTGAAGAAATCCAGGGCTGGATTACAGGCAGCATGCCTCTGGGGAATCTCAATTTGGGATGCCCTGCTGTGTGAGACCCCACTGGACACCCATTTACTCACCTCAGAATGCAATCCCACGGCCCATGTGCGGGTGCCTGCCAATTTTGTTCAGAGCTCATTGTTGACCATAAATATGTACAGCGGTGAATTTTGATTGTAAGAGAGTCCACTTATGTGCTGTGGGAACTTGGGTCAAGGTAAACAGTCAATCATGGGGGGTTTGCATCCAGGGACATCCCAAATCATTTTTTTCCACTTTAAATGTATTTAAAGGAGCAGTATTGCGAATTTTTCTTGGTGACTTATATTTAAATGGTAAATCACCAACTCGCGTGCCCGTCACCTCATGGGTTATGCTCTTACCAGAAGGAGATTTGGTTAATCGCCTTAATAATATTTGTATCTCCACAGAGATTCCTCCTATGTGGGATTATGGTTTTCCTTGTGGACTCCACTTAAAAACGATCCCAGTGTTCTCCTTCTTTTAGGTCACCAAAATAAAGTGCTTATGCCTTCACAAAAGCTCATTTGGAATTTCACCATGAAAGCAAAAAGAAGGAAAGAGAGGGATCTAGTGCAATATGTTTTTAATAAATGATTAAAATGTTATAAAAAAGTGCCAGTTGCGCACTCACATTTAAACAGTTATACATGCGCGTTTAATACCAGGAGCGGTTCTCACCCAACCTCTGTGTGTATCGGCCGATAACAAATGGGGTGGGGATGCCGCCTCCGGTGAAGAGTTCCAAGGACTGCAATGTAAGTTGATGCTGGAGCAGCCGCTATCCTCAGTAACGCATTTCGTTGCTAAATAGCAACTTCTTCCTGACTGTTGGCGCGGCGGCAACTGCAGCGTTTTAAATGGTGAGGGTGAGTGCGCGCTGGAAAGCGTGTGACGTCAGCGCGCTGTTGTAGACTGAGTGGCGTAACGCCTTCTCAGTGTATTGTTTAGACCTGGCTGATTGGAGAATCAGCCAGGGATGATGACCAATAGGAGGGCTGTATGGGAGCCTTTTTTCCTCCAATGCTAAATTCCATTCCATGAGTGACATGGAAGCTCGCCAATCCGCTCACCCTTAGCTTTAAAGCTCCTCACAGCTGACAGGCGCATACATGTGTAACAGGACGGACTCCTGTTTAGAAGCTGATCGTGCGCCCAGCTTATGTGTAAAGTGTACTTAAACTACCTGTTTCCTTAGAACAGGAAGATTATATGTGCATGAATGAACTGACGGATCTACTTATAAAAATTATGTAGGTAAAGTGAAGACCGCTCAGGTTTACAGATAGAAATTCTTTGAATGCATGCTTGGATATTCACTGCCCAAGCAGTGTGACAGCTCACATTATGATTGTCCCGGGGACCATACACATCCAATGAAGATTGCTAGGTCCTTCTTTTTAATTTAATGGAGACCTAAACTGCAAACAATAGATGTAGCAATTAGACTTCAATTGCTTGTTAGTGCAATTGCATCATACTTGATCTCTAGATTATATGGCCACCGTGTGGAACATGCTATGAGTTTTATAGCATGGGGACCTGAATCTATTTCATTGATAAGTGAAATAATAAAGGTCGATCCTAGGTCAACATATATAGTGATTTAAACTACTGGAATATTTACTAAGTGACCTAATCCTACAAGGTGTGATTAACTTAGTGTGTGCATAGGGGAAAGTATAAAAGGAGAAAAATGTGTTAATCATAAATTCGGGATGTGGTGCTATTACTAAAGACAGAGAGTGAACTGTGACTGTGCTAGGAGGTATCAATGAAACAGTTCAGGTCGAATTCCACATTTAGGCCTTTAGGTGTGAAGGTATCCAATGTGTAAATCCACTGGCTTTCCTTGCGAGATGTTTCTCTCACCATGTTAGAGCCCCTCCAGTGTTTGTCCGTTCGGTCTATACCTATGAAGGACATTAGGCTGGGGTCCTGAGAATGACATTGTTTAAAGTGTGCTGATAAACTATGCGTATCCAGCCCTTTTCTAATGTTATACAAATGTTCACGTATCCTAACCTTCAGTGGGCGAATAGTTCTACCTACATACATAAACTTACAGGGGCACCATATTAAATATACTACCCCTGTGGACTGACAGGATATGAATTTGGTAATTTTATGGATGACTTGTGTTTGTAAATCTACAAAAGTTTTTGTTGGTTTCTCTACTGGAATGCAGGTTCTACAGCCCGCGCATGTACCACATTTGTAGAAACCTACCAATGGGTTACTAATAAGGGTTATGGGTTTAGGGGGATCTACGTAACTTTCAGTAAGTTTGTCCTTCAAGTTGGGGGCCTTCCGGTATATAACTTTTGGGTATTGTGGTAAAGATGGTCCCAATACAGGGTCACACTTTAAAATGTGCCAATGTTTGGTTAGTAGTTCTTTAAGTTGTTTATGCTGTAGACTATAAGTGGTTAGAAACAAAAAATCCATTTGTGCTGTCTTTGATCTCTTTGTTGGAGCCTGTATAAGGGATGTTCTATCTAGTCCCCTTATGTCCCCCCTTTGGATCTCAACCTCTCTCTTTTGATACCCTTTGTCTACAAACCTTTGAGATAATAGAGCTGATTGGAGGTCATAGTCTTGTACTGTCGCGCAGTTTCTCCTTACCCGCATAAACTGCCCCTTTGGAATAGCTTTTAGCCAGCACGGGTGGTGGCGACTGGATGATGGAACATAACCGTTCCGGTCAGTGCTCTTAAAGTAGGTGGAACTGACTAATTTGGGTCCCTCTTTTTTAATTGTGAGGTCTAGGAAGTGAATGGATTCCTTATCTGTTTCTGCAGTAAATTCTAAATTGAATGAATTGACATTGATTGCTTGGAGGAAATCCTCCATCTGTTGTTGGGGACCATCCCAAATGCAGAATACGTCATCTATATATCACCACCACCCTACGTATAGGTTTGCCATACTGGGGGCAAACTTGGCCCCCATGGCTACGCCCGTTTTTTGCAGATAGAATTCTTCGGCATACCAGAAATAGTTGTGCCATAAGGCAAATTCTAGGCAAGCGATGACAAACTCTATCTGGAGGGGTGGTAAGGAGGATTTCTGGGTAAGAAAATGCTTCACAGCTGCCACCTCCTTGTCATGGGGGATGACTGTATAAAGTGAAGATACGTCTACCGTTATTAGAACGCTTTGTTCACTTATGTGTTGGTCAATTATTATTTGTAGGACTTGTGAGGAGTCCTTTAAGTACGCTGGAAGTTGTCTGACCAGATCCTGTAGAAATTGATCTATATATTCCCCTAAGCGGCATGTGATGGAGCCGATGCCACTAACTATGGGACGTCCGGGGGGTTTTTCTAATTTTTTGTGGATCTTGGGTACCTGATATATTGTCGGTATCCGTGGGGCTGTGGGTATTAGATATTCGAATTCCTTCTTTGAAAGAATACCTTTTTCAAAACCCTCTAGTAATAGTTGTTTTAAAGCCCTTTTATAATCCATAGTGGGGTCCCCTTTTAATTTTATGTATGTGTTTGTATCCGATAGCAGTCTAGTCAATTCTTCCAAGTAATCCACTTTGTTAAGAATGACTAGGCCCCCCCCTTGTCTGCCGGCTTTATAATTATTTCATGTTTTTGCTCCAATTCCTTAAAGCCTTTGTATAGGGGAGCCGGCCATCGTTTTTTGTTGATTGTCATGGCCTTCAAATCTCTAGTCATGACTCCTTTAAAGGTTTCTAAAGCTGAATTGGTTGAATTTAGAGGATTAAATAGAGATCTATTTTTTAGATTTGTATGGGTGAAGGTCAGTGATGTTGATTCCATACTGTTTTGGGGCTCCTGATCTCGATTAGCTGTTTCTAATTGACACTCATTATTGATGTTTTGGGACTGATTTAAGAAGAATTTTTTTTATATTAAGTTTACGGACAAATTTCTGAAAGTCTATAAACGTATTAAATTTATTCAAATTTTGTGGGGGTGCATATTTTAATCCCTTATCCAATAATTGAAGTTCTTCCTGAGATAAGTCAACTGAGCTCAGATTGAATATGCCCTCTCCTATAGACGTCTTGGTCTTCTGATGTTTGGAGCCACCCCTTCGTCCACGCTTTCTCCCTCTTTTCGTTTTCGGGATGTACGGGTCAATTTCTACAGGATCTGGTCAGACAACTTCCAGCGTACTTAAAGGACTCCTCACAAGTCCTACAAATAATAATTGACCAACAGATAAGTGAACAAAGCGTTCTAATAACGGCAGACGTATCTTCACTTTATACAGTCATCCCCCATGACAAGGGGGTGGCAGCTGTGAAGCATTTTCTTACCCAGAAATCCTCCTTACCACCCCTCCAGATAGAGTTTGTCATCGCTTGCCTAGAATTTGCCTTACGGCACAACTATTTCTGGTATGCCGAAGAATTCTATCTGCAAAAAACGGGCGTAGCCATGGGGGCCAAGTTTGCCCCCAGTATGGCAAACCTATATGTAGGGTGGTGGGAGGAACAGTTCATCTATACAAACAACTGGCCCCAGCTATCTTGCTGGTGGCGATATATAGATGACGTATTCTGCATTTGGGATGGTCCCCAACAACAGATGGAGGATTTCCTCCAAGCAATCAATGTCAATGCATTCAATTTAGAATTTACTGCAGAAACAGATAAGGAATCCATTCACTTCCTAGACCTCACAATTAAAAAAGAGGGACCCAAATTAGTCAGTTCCACCTACTTTAAGAGCACTGACCGGAACGGTTATGTTCCATCGTCCAGTTGCCACCACCCGTGCTGGCTAAAAGCTATTCCAAAGGGGCAGTTTATGCGGGTAAGGAGAAACTGCGCGACAGTACAAGACTATGACCTCCAATCAGCTCTATTATCTCAAAGGTTTGTAGACAAAGGGTATCAAAAGAGAGAGGTTGAGATCCAAAGGGGGGACATAAGGGGACTAGATAGAACATCCCTTATACAGGCTCCAACAAAGAGATCAAAGACAGCACAAATGGATTTTTCGTTTCTAACCACTTATAGTCTACAGCATAAACAACTTAAAGAACTACTAACCAAACATTGGCACATTTTAAAGTGTGACCCTGTATTGGGACCATCTTTACCACAATACCCAAAAGTTATATACCGGAAGGCCCCCAACTTGAAGGACAAACTTACTAAAAGTTACGTAGATCCCCCTAAACCCATAACCCTTATTAGTAACCCTTTGGTAGGTTTCTACAAATGTGGTACATGCGCGGGCTGTAGAACCTGCATTCCAGTAGAGAAACCAACAAAAACTTTTGTAGATTTACAAACACAAGTCATCCATAAAATTACCAAATTCATATCCTGTCAGTCCACAGGGGTAGTATATTTAATATGGTGCCCCTGTAAGTTTATGTATGTAGGTAGAACTATTCGCCCACTGAAGGTTAGGATACGTGAACATTTGTATAACATTAGAAAAGGTGCTGCATACGCATAGTTTATCAGCACACTTTAAACAATGTCATTCTCAGGACCCCAGCCTAATGTCCTTCATAGGTATAGACCGAACGGACAAACACTGGAGGGGCTCTAACATGGTGAGAGAAACATCTCGCAAGGAAAGCCAGTGGATTTACACATTGGATACCTTCACACCTAAAGGCCTAAATGTGGAATTCGACCTGAACTGTTTCATTGATACCTCCTAGCACAGTCACAGTTCACTCTCTGTCTTTAGTAATAGCACCACATCCCTAATTTATGATTAACACATTTTTCTCCTTTTATACTTTCCCCTATGCACACACTAAGTTAATCACACCTTGTAGGATTAGGTCACTTAGTAAATATTCCAGTAGTTTAAATCACTATATATGTTGACCTAGGATCGACCTTTATTATTTCACTTATCAATGAAATAGATTCAGGTCCCCATGCTATAAAACTCATAGCATGTTCCACACGGTGGCCATATAATCTAGAGATCAAGTATGATGCAATTGCACTAACAAGCAATTGAAGTCTAATTGCTACATCTATTGTTTGCAGTTTAGGTCTCCATTAAATTAAAAAGAAGGACCTAGCGATCTTCATTGGATGTGTATGGTCCCCGGGACAATCATAATGTGAGCTGTCACACTGCTTGGGCAGTGAATATCCAAGCATGCATTCAAAGAATTTCTATCTGTAAACCTGAGCGGTCTTCACTTTACCTACATAATTTTTATACGTAGATCCGTCAGTTCATTCATGCACATATAATCTTCCTGTTCTAAGGAAACAGGTAGTTTAAGTACACTTTACACATAAGCTGGGCGCACGATCAGCTTCTAAACAGGAGTCCGTCCTGTTACACATCACTGTATGCGCCTGTCAGCTGTGAGGAGCTTTAAAGCTAAGGGTGAGCGGATTGGCGAGCTTCCCTGTCACTCATGGAATGGAATTTAGCATTGGAGGAAAAAAGGCTCCCATACAGCCCTCCTATTGGTCATCATCCCTGGCTGATTCTCCAATCAGCCAGGTCTAAACAATACACTGAGAAGGCGTTACGCCACTCAGTCTACAACAGCGCGCTGACGTCACACGCTTTCCAGCGCGCACTCACCCTCACCATTTAAAACGCTGCAGTTGCCGCCGCGCCAACTATTTAGCAACGAAACGCGTTACTGAGGATAGCGGCTGCGCCAGCATCAACTTACATTGCAGTCCTTGGAACTCTTCACCGGAGGCGGCATCCCCACCCCATTTGTTATCGGCCGATACACACAGAGGTTGGGTGAGAACCGCTCCTGGTATTAAACGCGCATGTATAACTGTTTAAATGTGAGTGCGCAACTGGCACTTTTTTATAACATTTTAATCATTTATTAAAAACATATTGCACTAGATCCCTCTCTTTCCTTCTTTTTGCTTTCATGGTGAAATTCCAAATGAGCTTTTGTGAAGGCATAAGCACTTTATTTTGGTGACCTAAAAGAAGGAGAACACTGGGATCGTTTTTAAGTGGAGTCCACAAGGAAAACCATAATCCCACATAGGAGGAATCTCTGACAAATATTATTAAGGCGATTAACCAAATCTCCTTCTGGTAAGAGCATAACCCATGAGGTGACGGGCACGCGAGTTGGTGATTTAAAGATTTTCCAGCCACGGTGACACAGCGCTTGAACCAGTGGGATAATATTGGGACTTTTTATTCAAGTTTTTATTGATAGTCATGATGATCTTATTTTAACTGCTCTGTGTTATACCATTTTTACTGCTGATAGGATCTGTTGGATGTTCAGATTAATACACGTTGAGCAGTGCTACTCTGTAATAAGTAGCCTATTGGAATATATACATCTTAGCGCGGTATTTCATTTTAACTTTTAACAAAATATATTTAAATGGTACTTTGAATGTAGGTAAGTGTTGGAGTAAGAATTACAAATGTAGAAAAAAATGATGTCTGTGTTGTGCAGCTGGAGACTAATAGCTCATGTTTATGTCTGCTGAGTGTCGGGGCCCGACACTCTGGCCTGTTCCACGCTGAGGAGAGGGGGAAACAATGTAACAAAGTAATCAGCTGTTCAGTACTGGCAGCCATCCAGCATAAGATAACAACATTGCCTGGCCAAAACTCATATATCTAAAACAGAAAGAAAAGCTCTAAAAATCATTTAGCTGATTGGTAAATTCAATGTCTTTGAACCAGCGAGTCATTGGTTCAAATCTCAGACTCGCCAGTTTTTCTTTTTTTTTGGGGGGGGGGGTTATTTTATTTCAGAATTGGATTTTTGGTTTTACATCCTGTTTTTTTGCTCTAAACATTTTTTATTTTGACAGTTTTCCCTTCATGTTGGCTCTGCTGCAGAATCTTTCAGTTTACCATTTTCTCTCTCTTTTCTCAACACATTTTTCCATATGATCTTTCTTTCAGCTTTGTGTGTTTTGAGCAAAGCCCAACCCAGGATTTTCACTATCTGGAGTTTTGTATTGTGCCCCTAGGGGCATCCCGACTTGGGATGCCCTGATATGTGAAATCCCCAAGTTCGCCTGTGAAAACGTACCTTTCCCTGTCCCACAGCGCATGCGTGGGCTCTCATCCAATCAGCGCAGTTTGCACACAGATGGGGAGCCTGAGCAGTAACCTTCCTGGCCGCCCCGCCCTTCTAAATGACTATCTGCATGAGTGCGCCAGAAAAATGGGGGGATCTGTGGTTATCAAGGGGTCGTTTCACACAGTGGGGCATCCCGATTTAGAATGCCCAAGGGGGAAGGTCAATGACCGGGTCTTATAGACTTCAGGGTCGGCCACTCAGGGTTTTGTTCCACTTTAATACTTTTAGATTTTCCTGCACAGTTATTCAAAGAAGAATTTCAGTCATTTTCAGTTAGTTTAGTTTATTTTGTATAGATTTTACACATTTGAGTCACCTGAGCCTCGATTCAGAGAGACACAAAAAAACTTCCGTTTTCGTGCCGATCTGTTTTTTTTTGTGAAATATTTCCGTTCTCGTATGAGCGTACGAGCGATTCTATGCATGCATTGAAAACCTTCTGTAAAGTTTCCGTCCGTTCGTACGGCAGATTACGAATTACGAGGATGTCATTTTCCATCCAGACTTTTCCGTTTCATTTCCACATGTTACAACGTAGGCTTTCGTTTTTGCCCTTTTCCCATCGTATCCTCCAACGAATCCTTTACGTTTCCCGATAGATTCTGTTTCCATTTTACAAAAAATAATCGTCCAGACGGAATCCTTACGATCTTGCGCCTGCGCACTACAAACTTAACTCATTAAAGTGCTTGCCTACATATTTGCCACCCTCACTTCTACTACAATGTTTAGCTAAATCACTTAGCACTATCCTCCATCTTCCCTTTTGGCCCCTTAAAGCTCACCCAAACCACTTAGCACTATCCTCCATCTTCCCTTTTGGAACCTTAAAGCTCCCCCAAACCACTTCTCGGTCATGTGAATATTCATCTTTAAATATTTCTGGGCCCATTCGTTTTGTGTTAATGTATTTTGTAAATGAAATGACACTTTTTTGGGGATGCCATCATAAAATGTAAAATGTATCAAAATTTGGAAAATTTTACATTTTTACAATACTGCAGTGCCCCCCCCCCCCCCCCTGTATGGTCCAAACACCTAAATCTGACTTCAAAAGCCAGAGGGCCCTCGCCACCACGCTCCGGGTTTGGCATAGTGCCCGATTAGAGAACCCCTGGCCCGCATTCTGCAGGCAAAGAACGGGCATCAGGAGCAAGGGCGAGTGGCACATCTTGCAGTTCCTGCAACCAAATATAAAATAATTACACAAAGCAAAGGTAACCAACTAAAACAATAACTCCTACAACACATTAAGATTCAAGTTCAACAATCCAAATATAATTCACAAATGAAGTCTAAGTCTAAGAAAATATAGCAATTATATGGATGTGTGGAAAAATAAATGTTTAAATGCTAAGAACTAATTTAGGTCAGCATTAAAATGCATCTATAAGGCATACATGAAATGTATTGATTCAGGTATGCATTGCTATACAATTTATGGCCTCGGCCATGCTGATACATGCAATGCCTTGGTGCTAAAGGTGCGCAGACTCCTCCACATAGCCGCAAAACATGTTCAACAATAGCAATCCGAGCCCTCAAAGGTCCCGTAAGTGGATCGGAAATGAAACGGATTTATAGAGGGTGGTGATCCGTCGGCAATCAGCTCTCTGAATCAGACAGAAACCATCCCAACAACGGAAGTTATCTGAGCGAACGGAAAATTTCCGATTTTGTTTGGAAATGTTCCGATTTGCTTCCGTTCATCGAAAGAGCATATACACATTTTCCCGAACGTTCGTGCAAGTAGAAAACGGACGAAAAAAAGCAAAAAAATGACAAACACCCACCAAAACTTTCACAGACAGCTACGGAAGTCCGGACGAATGTGTCTCTGAATCGAGGCTCTGGTCTCATAACAAAAGCAGCACCTCACACACACACACACCCGTTACCACTGATTACAGTGTCAGCCTCTGAGGTAAAGTGTTGCTAGGAGACCAGTGGGCTAAATGAAGCAGCTCACTAAATACAACCCAGCAGATCCCCCTATTCAGCAAATCGACTGAGCCATTGTCATTATACAATTTAAAAGAAAGGCATATATTTTTTTTCCTTTTTCTATCGCCACATTATTTATACACATGTTAGAAGCTATTGTGTGGCTATTTATTTATCTTTTTTAATGCAAATTTCGCAATACTGCTCCTTTTAAGGTTAGGTTACTTAAAGTAGACTAACCTGGGATTTTCACTATGCTGGGATTTGGTTCTTGTCCCTTGGGCATCCCGATTTGTATTGCCAGCACATAGTGTGATCAGAAAAAGGGGGTGAGAAGTGCTGCAGGCTAAGGGCATCACCATCCCATATATCACATATTGTGACCAGAGAGGAAGGAAGAGGGTGGGGTTTCAGAGCTGCAGAGAGAGGCAGCTAATCAGGACGTCTGGGCAGGGAGTGGGGGGTGTTTCTGTTTTTGGTCCACTGAAGGTTGTTTGAAGGACCAGGCCAGTGGGGTGGAGACTGAAAGCTGAATAAGGAAGTGATTTCCTCACTAACGAGACAGACATATCAAGAAGGAGAGCACTGGAGGGACTCAATGTAAGGTAAGCTACTGATATTTATTTTTCAACTTTTGACTTGCCAATCACTTTAACCCCCTGACTGATCTCGTCCATGTCTATCCTTGATACCAGAAAAATAGGGTTCCTACATGCCCAGTCTTGACAGCAGTAAGCACAAATATACATTGTCCCAAGGTAGTTGGAATTGGGCATAAACCATGTACACATCACTGGGAAGGCAGTAAGTTAAATACAGGATAAATGCTCATTTCTATTACTATTTAACAACAAAATGGTTTCTAGGATGATAATATAGCAGTTTGTTTAAAAAATGTGACATTTTCCCTTAGGGAGCCTAAATCAGGAATGTTTTATAACTTAAATGACAGAGCAGCAAATGCTTGGGATGTGGCAGAACAGGAGCAGGACCTCACTGGTCTAAATTTAGTGCAATTTCTATTACAGAAGCAACTGGGGGTGAGAAATAGAATACGTACCATAATGTTACCTGTAATTTTGGAAAGAAAAATATACAGTCACTAATTAACATATGAAAAGCAAAATATATTATCATTTTATAGGATAGTTTCAGACCAGCGCGATTACGGAGCATTTGCTCTTTGGGGTGACCCACATTTATATGTGAAACGCTCCTCATACTAATCTATGGACACTTTCACATATGCTTTGAGCATTCGCGGAGCGATCACTTCATGGATGAAAAATGGTTGGGATCCACTGGTGTTAAGTCCAGTAAAATCTTAATAGGATTTAATATTGTAAATAAAATGATTGTGGATTACTGCAAAATTATACTTTCAAATTCGAGTTAGACTGTATGTCTTAGAGGCCGATTCATTAATAGCGCCAGGTAGCGACAGATTAGCGACAGTAGCGGTATTTTCACAGCGCACGCTAGTATTCGCTGTGCTTGGCCGTTGTTCGGCTGTTGACAGCGACTTAGTCGGTTTGCGGTAATGTTGAATACGGGGTTAGGAGTCGCTGTTTGACAGGTTCCGCGCTGTATGGGAGCGCATGACAGCGAATGGCCATAGCGAACGGCTCCCAGCATATTCATTAACAACTCACGCTCAAAAAATTCTTGCGCTGTGAAATGCTTGTTTAAATCCCAGAGCGCTGGCGGCGATCGGTTAAAAGTAGTTTTTTTTACCCCCAATCAACCATATTTTTTGAAAAAAAAAACATGTTTTTCCAAACATTTTGTAATATGAATACATTAATATCAGACCTGTAATATCAATTCTGCACAAATTTTTTTTTTAAGGTAAGGTCACAGAATTTTTGACATTTATAAAAAAAAAACATTAATAACAATTAATTATGAATATTTAAAGATTGCTCCATTGAAATGCATTGGAGAGCGCCAGGTAGCGAGAGGTCATACCTGTCGCTGTTCAAGGTCGCTCGCTGGCGCTGTGGGGTGAGGCTGGAATAATGATGAATGATTCGCTATCTGGCGCTCTGTCAGTTGCTAAGCAGGATCGGCTTGATAAATGTCTGATTGCGGAGGGGAGCCGGCGTACTTGTGGCGGTGACCGTCATTACCGTTCGCTCACCATTCGCTACCTGGCGCTATCCCTTGTTAAATAGGGGCCTTAGTGGATAGTGGAGAGATGTTCGGCTTGTAATTCTAATCCAAATCCACTGCCCTTCACTCCAGATGCCGGCAGGGTGAGGAGGGTTAGACTCCCTGCTGGCAACATTTTTACAGAGCTAGCGTGGGACAGATCAGGAATTGCTAAGTATTTATCAATATAGAATAAGAAATAATTTTTGTGGTCTCTTTGTTTAATATTACGTTACATTCGAACGGGAAAGTGGAATAATGGACCCCCATACTAGTTCAAAGGGCAGGGGGATAGCAAGCCACCTTCTCAACATCCCAAGTGGTGGCTTGCTAACCCCCCCAGCCAGCAGCCACATTACTCACACCCCTGATGGGCAGGGGCTGCAGAAGAGCCTGATACCCTACAGAATGGGCCCAGTGCTCAGCACCTGACCCGTGTCATAGGGCCTAAGGATTGCTTATAGCTAAGGCCTGTTTTACTCATGAGCCATGGGATTACTAGCCCCTATGCATGGAGTGTCGAGCTCATAAGCTTTAAAGGGGAGGGGACATGCTTTTTCTGGATGATATTTCACACACAAAAAATCAGAGATAAAAAAAGCATGCCCCCCACCTCTAAAGCTTACTAGGCACACAAGCACAGGGTCTCGTAAAGGCTGAACTGCCGGCCCCTGGTCGTAGCTATTAGCAGCCAGCATGCCCAGCGACACAGGTCTGATGCTGAGCAGTGGTCTTTTCTGCACCCCCCTCACCCATTGAATGTGCTGGTAATGTGGCTGGGCTGTCAGAAAACCACACGCCAGGATTTGGGGAAGGGAGCTTGCTTTCTCACTGCCCTTTGAACTGGTATAGGGGTAATTTCGTAGTTAATAGTTATTAATCTTCTAACGTTCTTAACATGTTTCGGTTAGTTTTCTTAATATTTATTTACCAGATTCTTTGTTAAATGCATTATCCCCCTGGTGCAGATGCTTTTTTCCAATCAATACGGTTAGTCAGTGTTAATGTCAACTGGAATTACCTCTTTCCTAAATCAATAAGCTCCCAAATGTCCTAAGAGTACTTCGCAAGTCATGCATCCGGGCCCTGCTACTGATGTATACACTTGTAAACAAGCGGCACTTTGTACTTCAGAGGTTACTTGGTTTGTGTACAACTTTAGGTATGGAAGAACCCAGTTTTTCCATATGGCTGATGCTTAGCGGCAATGTGGGTGAAGAGCGTTTTTTTTTAGACCCAATACATCTAGTGTTGAGATATGAGGTGGTATACAGTAGGTACTACAACTCCAGCACTACAACTGCAACTGTAAAAACTGCTTTAAAATTGCTCTAGAAATGAATGCAGCTGAAGGCTGTATTCTCAATTCATGCAAGCTGACAAACATACTCAAGCACACTCTTTCCTTAATGGCCAAAGATGACCACAGCTGGACTTAATCATGAATTTACTTTAGGTTGCTCATGTATTATTCCAAGGCCCGCTAAGCTGCCACTGGTTTTCCATAGTGCTAGCTCCTCTTGCTATTGGATAGTCATACTTCCTAGGTTGACTATTTCTTGCTGCTCAGGTACAAGACACTTAAAAGATTCCACAGCCGGCTGCTGACCTTCCCCTGAGGCATCCTGATTTGGAAATTTTTCTGGGTGATCTGGGGGTTTTAAAACAGCGCGGCATTTTAAATCAGCATGCCCTAGAGGTAGGCAACAAAACCACTACAGTCAAAATCCCAAGGTTTGTTTTGCTTTAAAGAGCAGAAGCGGTGACTTGTTTTAATAGTCAAATCTCAGATGGACAGGAGTGACACTAGACAGAAAATCAGAAGGTGGCGGGCCAGGAGTTGGTAAAACGTAGTCCTGAAGAGAGTTAGCCAGTGAGAAGGCCCCAAGAAAACAGCTGTCAAAACCTAGGGCAGAACACATTAACCTTTTAAGCGTCAAGTCTGTAGAATCCACATTGTTACCTGTAGATTCTACATGCTTGGCATTTTGTCCAGAATCCAGCTCCAGGGGTCTCCTCTTTCCCCGGAGCACCTCCGATTGCTGGTCCGTTGTCTTCAGCAGGACAGAAAACAGCAATTCTCTTCCCCTTACACTGTCTTCTGTCATCTCTCTCCCTGCCACAGAGAGGGGCCTTTTATACCGGTGAGCTGAGCTGGGGCCTGAAAAAAAAAGCTGCCCTAACAACTATAGACTGATGGCCCTAACTAGGGATGAGCGAATCGAATCTGATGTATCCAAATTCATTACGAATTTCAGGAAAAATTAGTTTCGCAACAAATCTAAATATCGCAGAGATTCGATTGCGCAAATTACTTTCTTAAACTCCATTTAGAGTGGTCCAGGCCATCTAAAATGGTGGATCCACATGTCAGGACATGTCCCATGGGGCAAAGAATCCTGGTAAGGCGGCACATGCATCCTATCAGCAGCCAGCCCGCTTGGTGATTTCATAGCCCTATATAAGCGGCGGCCATCTTGTGGAGGCTCATTTCGGCGGTGTATTGCGACGAGAATGGGTCAGGGAGAGATAGAGACGGAAAGAAAGAGACAGGGAGAGAAAGACAGTAAAAGAAAGAGGGTGATAAAAAGAGAGGGAGAGAAAGAGACAGAGTGACAGTGTACAGTTTGTTTGCATTTTGTTTTATGCCCAGGTCTTGAAAGCGGGGAGGCCGATTCATCAATAGCGCCAGGTAGCGACAGATGAGCGACTGAAGTATGGCGCTATGAGCGCCGCTAGCGTCAGCCGCGGGCGTTAGCGATTCGCTATAGCAGGCCTCCTCTGTCGCTACCTGGCGTTGTTGCGAACAACGCCTACATTGCTGAATATGATGTTGGCCCTCAGCTTTGTTGGCGCTGTCAGTCAGTGTGACCACGCTATTCTACCCAGCGCCTGTTAGCTTTGCTGTGTCCTGCCCATCCAGTACCTTCTGAATAAAACACATTGCCACATTTGTTTTGAAATGTAAATTTTGTTTTATTGTGTGTAAAAGGTAATTACATTATACCAGATCTTCGAATATAAATGGAAAATAAAACATAATTAAACACATAGTCACAAATTTTTTAATTTTTATTTGTTACCTAAAAAGGAAATACAATTAAATCACCAATGAGAAAGAAAAGGAAAATAAAAACAGAACAGAGAAAGAAAAGGAAAATAAAAACAGAACAGAGAAATAAAAGGAAAATAATAACAGAACAGAGAAAGAAAAGGAAAATAATAACAGAACAGAGAAAGAAAAGGAAAATAATAACAGAACAGAGAAAGAAAAGGAAAATAATAACAGAACAGAGAAAGAAAAGGAAAATAATAACAGAACAGAGAAAGAAAAGGAAAATAATAACAGAACAGAGAAAGAAAAGGAAAATAATAACAGAACAGAGAAAGAAAAGGAAAATACTAACAGAACAGAGAAAGAAAAGGAAAATAAAAACAGAACAGAGAAAGAAAAGGAAAATAAAAACAGAACAGAGAAAGAAAAGGAAAATAAAAACAGAACAGAGAAAGAAAAGGAAAATGAAAATAGGAATTAGAATGTAAAGGAAACTTACAACCGAATTAAACACATAGCCACATGTATATATATAATTTTTGTTTAATTTTTTCTCTTAAACTAAATTAAGAATAAAATATAAATGAAATAGAAAAAGAAAAGTCCTGCAGAAATGCAAAAGAAAAGAAAAGTCCAGGAAAGGTTGGTTAGAGGAATGTCCAGATCACGGTGCATCTCTTGGTGCCTGAAAAATTAAGAAAAGTGCAGTTAGTATATATCTTTATAGTTATTTTGTGCTTTATTAAAAAAAAATGCATAACTTGATAACCAACATTGGCGTCTTACACCCCCCTTAGAGTGGTTTGGATCATCTGAAACACCCCTTAGAGTGGTTTGGGTCATCTGAAACACCCCTTAGAGTGGTTTGGATCATCTTACACCCCCCCTTAGAGTGGTTTGGGTCATCTTAAACCCCCCTTAGAGTGGTTTGGATCATCTGAAACACCCCTTAGAGTGGTTTGGGTCATCTTACACCCCCCCTTAGAGTGGTTTGGGTCATCTTAAACCCCCCTTAGAGTGGTTTGGGTCATCTTAAACCCCCCTTAGAGTGGTTTGGATCATCTGAAACACCCCTTAGAGTGGTTTGGGTCATCTTACACCCCCCCTTAGAGTGGTTTGGGTCATCTTAAACCCCCCTTAGAGTGGTTTGGGTCATCTTAAACCCCCCTTAGAGTGGTTTGGATCATCTGAAACACCCCTTAGAGTGGTTTGGGTCATCTTACACCCCCCCTTAGAGTGGTTTGGGTCATCTTAAACCCCCCTTAGAGTGGTTTGGATCATCTTACACCCCCCCTTAGAGTGGTTTGGGTCATCTGAAACCCCCCCTTAGTGCGTTTGGTTGCTCTTTTGGATGGGAGGTCAAAGACATTTAAACAGGAGTGCAGTACTTGCATTAGAGTGAAGGGTAGTTAGCTTACCGCAAAATAAGAAGTGATCAGCCTTTCCCTTAGCTCATCGCCAGTCTGGGTGTCCTCACTTCTATCTGCGGGCAGGTTGGGGATTTCTGGCACCAGTGCTGTCTCCTCGGGGGCTTGGATTCGGTGACAAATGCAAATGTTGTGTAGCACACAGCAGGCAAGGATGATCTTGGAAACCTTCTGTGGGCTGTAGAGCATCTCTCCTCCTGGCCGTGCCAAACAAAGAAAGCGTGCTTTCAGCAGGCCGATGGTTCTTTCCACAATGCATCTGGTCTTGCGATGCGCTGCATTGTAGCGTTCATGGGCAGAGGTCCGTGGGTTCCTGACCGGAGTCATGACCCACGTTCTCTGCCCATATCCCTTGTCCGCTGTAGAAAAAACACAAGGAGAGAGACAGCAATTAGTACTAGTACATGTTTTTGGGTGGTAGTTTGTTGAAAATTGCCTTACTAGGCCACATATTAGCAAAATACATAGACATGGTTAATTTATTACCCAGTAGCCAGCCAGCTGGCATTTCGTTGTTATCAAACTTCCGGCACAGGACTGTCCGCTGCAAGACGTAAGAATCGTGGCATGAGCCGGGGAACCCCGATCTCACCGCCCGCAGCTTCATCTCATGGTCACAGACCACCATGATGTTAAAGGAATGGAACTGCTTCCTGTTTCTGTAGGACAGCTCCTGTGCACGGGGAGGGCGGAAAGGGATATGTGTACCATCAACGCACCCTAGCACATTCGGGATCCCTCCCATCAGATAGAAAGCATGTTTTATTTTGGCAACCTCTTCCTCCTCCTCAGGAAACTTGATGTAAATTGGGATTAAATCACAAATTGCCAGAACTACCTGGATTAGGATGCGGCTCATAGTAGCCTGGCTTATCCCGCTGAGGAGGGCTGAGGTTGCCTGGAAGGTCCCTCGTGCCAACACATTAAGAGTGGCACACAGGCGTACTATGCCTGGAATGGAGTGAGTGCGTTTGGTGGATGGCTCGATTTTGGTCTTAATCTGATCATATAGGGACTGTAGTGCAGCACGATTCAGACGGAAGCGGCTCCTGATCTGCTCGTCACTTAAGTCCCATACTGAAAGGCGGATTGCAAAGGAGCGGGGTGCCCTAAGCCTCACAACACCCCGCTCCCTTTCCTCCTGCTCTTCCAGCATACGCATACATCCATCCACCCAGACACCATACATCACCCTCTTATCCATCACACACACTAAAGATATATACAAAAACAAAAAAAAAAAAAAAAAAACAATCACACACAACACACACACAAACAATCACACTACACACACACCCGCTACAATGCAGCTCACCACAAAACCAGAACTATAGTGGTCCAAACCACCAGCCTGCTGAAAACCAGCTTTCTAAGTTAAGCACAACCAAGAGGGGAGTTGCTGCACAGCCCACAAAAGGCCCCAAAATCAAGCCTTACTTGCTGTATGCTACACAAAATTTGCAAATGCCACCCAAACCAAGCTCCTAAAGAAACAGCACTGATGTCAGAAATCACCCAACAAGCCACAGAGAGTGAGGACAGAAACCAGACAGAGGCTCAAATGAGCTAAGGGAAGCGAGCACAGCACCACACCACAGCCTTTGCCACAGTGTAAGAATAGCAGAACCTAGGTCATTCCTTCCTTTTATACTTCATTTTCAAAAGTGACAGGTCCGCTTTGCCGCCTTTTGCGTCGCTCTGCTATTTCCGGGCGCCAATTAGCCGACCCAGGTGTGCGTAAAACAGAGTGCGCACGCGCACGCTAGTAGCGCTACTAGCGTACTTGAGCCGTAACGTGCGTGCATTAACGGACATGGGCCAAAAATCAGGTGGGGACCAATGAAAGTGAAGCTGTTGTTTTTTTAAATAGCCGTTAGGCTAAGCACATGTCACAAGGGTTGCAGATACATCAGTCCATTGTTGGATTTGGGTGTGTGTTGTTTGTTGATTGAGGTCTGTAATGAGTTAATTGGCTAACACACATGCTTCTGTCAGTGCAGTGGAGGTGTGCCTAGAAGGAACTGGGCTGTATGTGTGAATCAATTAAGTGGGCTGCTTTTGGATTGGCTGTTAGAGCACATAAAACCTGGCCAAGCCTAAGAGATTGCGATGCCATTCTGTAGTGTGCATGCGTGCTTGTGGGGTGTTGATTTGTGTGTGTGTGCAGCTACAGGATGGAGCCAAATACAGGACATCTGCCGGCCACAGCAGGCCCGAGTAGGAGTTTGGTGGGTGCTGTGCGCAGACCTCCCTTACGGAAAAGGGCACAGCCTGAAGGTGGGGCAGCACCCCAGGCTAAGCGCCCAGGTGCCAAGAGGGAGCCTGAATTTAATTTGGCTGAGAATAATCATCTTGTGCGCCTGACACTAGCGAAATGGGAGCTGCTTTTTGGCTCCCAAAGCAAGTCCATAGGCAAACAAGAAAGAAGCAAACTGTGGGATGCCATTGGTGTGGAGCTTAGTAGCACAGCTCAACACCCACGTAGTGGCCCATCCTGCAGGAAACGCTTCTACACTTTGCGAGGGGCCCTTATGAAAAAGATGAATCACGATCTTGATGTGGACAGTGGGTTCAGCCAGGCTCCAAAGAGTACCTACAGGCCGTATGAGGAGATGCTGAAGGCCAAAATCCCACTGGCTCGGCTGCAGGGTGTGGATCCTGGGGATGACACCACCGGTTGGGCTGAAGGTACATATTTTCTGCCTTTTAAAATAACCTAATGTTAATGTCTGTGATTAGCATTTTTACATTCTGACCAACTAACTGTAGGACCTTTGAAGTATTACATTATAGCTAAAACATTTGTCACTTTTCTGTCTGTTGCTTTATGCATAGGTGCACATGCTGCTGTCCGGGATGTGGCTCCGGACAACCAAGCTCCTGCCCTTCCAGCAACCTCAAGGCTACCCCAGTCTGCCATTGAAGGTATTTACCCATTATTTGTTTGCTGGTTTTTTGAAAAACAAATGGGTGTGGGAGCAGCTCAAGCAATAAAGGTTTGCCCTGTTGACTATTAATAATATGTGGGTGCGCCCTAATTGCACGCCCACTGTAACACTCACAGTCAGTAACTAACAAGGCCCTAACATGTGTAGATATGTAGGATGCCAGAGATGTGTAGCCATATATCGGCCTATCAATGTGTGAGCCACACTTGGCTTGATTAGTCAATATTAGTGAAAGAGCTGCTCACACACCTTAATGCAGGTTGTATTTTTGCACGCACATTAGCTATGGCTCAATGTTGGTTTTATTTTGCACTAGCTCCCATGCCCTTGGCCCCAGCATCTCCTCCGGATCCCACCTACTCTTTGGATGTCGGTAAGTGCATGTGTTCACCTTGCTTGATCCACTTTGACTCAAGTGCATGTGTCTCATTTGTCTTTTTTCTTTGTAGGCCAAGTGACTGGTTCATCTTTGGACCCCACTTCCGATGTTGCCGGTCAACAGGACCCTGTTGGTGTGTAGAGCAATACATAATGTATCCTTTATGCTGTTTAGGTAACACTGGTTCAATTTGGTTAGTCTACTAAGCTACATGTTTGCTTGGTAAACTTGAAGATGCCTCTGGGGAGTGCTGGTTGCCTCCCCAGGGTCAGTCTATTAGTTATTTTAGTGATAGCAATGTATATTTGCGGACATATTTTTAGGAAAACATTCACTGTAGTAGTTTGCTGAATCTTTAGACCCTTTTTTTTTTTGTTTTAGTTGACCCGAATATCGGAAGTGGCTGTCCAGAAAGGGCCCCTCAAGTTCCAGCTGCCAGAGATGAGGGTAAGTGGTTTTGCCTTGCTCTAGTATGTCTTTTGGCTCTAATGTTGTGCCACTTGCTTCTGGCAACTTGTGTGTCCACATCTATTTTCAAGGTCCAATCTCGAGTGAGGACCCCACTCCAGACATCTGGGATATTGCGGGTATGTTTAATTTAAGCAATGTTTATGATGAGATTTGCAGAAATTAGTGCGTCTTAGTCCTGTAACATACATGTTAACAATCTGAGTTTAACCAAGACCTTTGGTCTACTGTGTATTTTTTAAATTTTGAGAGGTATGACCTCGATAGCCTAACCAGGTTACATTAGAGTTTGGCCCACAGACCTACTAACCTGATTTTCCTGTTTAGCATTTGCCAACTTGGCCGACATCTCTGATGTTGATTCGCGACTCTCTGGCAGCGATACCTCGAGCCTACCTGGGCTGGAGGACACGCAGGTAACATGGCTGATGTAGACGACCTCTAAACCCATTGGCATATTCGTGGGTAGTGGAAGAAGCAACATGTAACATTTCATTTCATGGTTGTTTTGGCAGGAGGCGGAACCAGAACCCCAAGCTGGGACCTCTTCCCAAGTCCCATGTGGCCAAGCTTCAGAGGCTCAGACAAGGGTAAGTTGTCTAGTGAGTGTTTATGGTAACTTTTGGGAGGGGCATAGCTGCATTTGTTCCGTTTGACTAAAATGTGGTTTACTATTTTTTTAGCCTACTACCACAGCAAGAGGAGGTGTGGCACCAACCAGTGCCGATTTCTACACACTAGGGGTCCGGATGCTGGAGGACTACAGTCGCCAACAGCCGCGTGATGGAACTAATGAGCGCATTGCGGCGTTGGAAAATCAGGTGCTGATGTGTCAGCAACAAAATGAGGGCCTGCAGCGCCAGGTGGACCAGTTAAGGCAAAACATACAAGAGAACCAGGACCTTGGTCGCCTTGCCAATGTTATTGAACAATCTGTACAGCGGCAGGAAGAGGCAATACAGCGCCAGGCAGAGGCAATACAGCGGCAGGACCAAACTTTGTTGTTGATACAACAGCTCATACAACAGCAGTCTATATTTTTTACTGCACTGTTGTCCCCCAACACCGCCCCTAGCAATGACTCCCAACCTCCCCGGCCACCCAGCCAAGAATATTAATTTTGTTTGTTTTTGTTTGTGTAAATATATTTGCTTAACCCACATCTAAATTGTGTTTTTCCTAAGACCTAGCTAATAACACAGTCAGGGATGAGTATCTTGATCTAGATATGTCAATGTATTTGGAAATTTAGGCCACACATTTGAGACCATAGCTTACTATGATTAACACATGAAATGGCTCCAAAGGTATGGCTAAATTGACACACAAATGGGTTTTGAGACAGTTAAACTATGCTTTGCAAGGCACCACACTGTAATGATGTTCATCAAAAGATTTAATTTTACAAAAGGGCCAACAGGGCCAACAGTGCCCAACAAAGGGCGTAAACAGGCCAGCCTTCCCCCCACCCTAACGACGCCGCCGGCGCCTCTTCTTGGCCAGCAGCATCAGCTTCAGGAGCCTGATCTCCCGCCACAGTCTGCGATGCTGGTTTTCACAAGCTGTAGAGATGTAGAAAAAAAAATTTGTTAATAAATTGAATGTGACCTCAACAGACACAGATGTAGCAATGTAATGTCAGTGTGTCCAATTAGGTGACACTCACATTAACATTGTTGACCACTGTGCGCTTATTGGTTAACATGATATGAGTACTATTGACTGGCAGGAATGTGAACAACACATCCCAAGCATACATTTACTCTTAAAGTGTACCAACAGCCACCGGTGATCGGCCCTGGAATCTATCAGATTCCCGGCCTGATCACCTCCCTCCCCGCGGGACATCCAAGATCGGGATGTCCCTCGGGGTGAAACCCCCCCAACACCCCAAAATCCCTACCTCAGTAAAAAGGGACGCGCGGGAGGCGGAGGAAGAGCCACTTGGCCACGGCTTGTACGTTTGCTGGAGTAAAAGTGAGTTCAGGGGGTTGTCACACAGCGGTGACGATCAGGGGTGCCCCACCGTAGTGGACCAAGACCCAGGAAAGTCAAATTCCTGGTTGTTGTTCCACTTTAACTGTGGGGAAGCAAAGAAGGTATAAGTCCCAGTGTGTCCATTTTTGTGTTTAGTCACAGCCAAACCTCAGGGCCTAAGTCCTAACGAGTACACGAGTTTGCCCTATAATGTTAGAGGTCCAGACAAAACAGGCCCAAGACAGGCAAAAATAGTCTCTATGTGGCCAAATGAAGAATGTGAGGCAACAATCAAGCATGCAGACAGGCATGTTGGATTATTGTACAAACACATGGAATCTAGATGTGTGTGAAATTAACACATAGGTACATTTTAAATGTCTGCAGATGTGACTAGAAGACATAGGTTTCACAAGTCTTTAGGCATATGAAGTGGGATGTACTCACCATCGCAGCTGTGGCGGGGGCCCATGCTGCTGGCCGTCCCTGGAGCTGGGGTGGGGAGGAGGTTTTCTGGCTCCGTCTGCGTAGCAACATCTGTCAACAGAAAGCAAAAGACAAAAACACAATTAGTGGGCCAATGACACCTGACTATTTGACATCCATCTGGTTATTGAGTCTGAAAAATCAAAGGCTTGCATGGTTACATACAGGTTGTACAAAATTAGCATATTTCCTGGTCCATGAGTTAATGTCAATTAGTTAGGGTTGCAACCTGTATCCCTAAAGATAATGTGCTAATAACATAGACAGTGCTATGTAAAGGACTCATTAGCAGTTGATTGGCTAATGTTACTAGTGTGCCACATGTTTTAGCGGGAACAACTTAACCCAAGAAAAGAAATGAGAACAACCATCATGGTGTGGCCAGAAACATAGGGGTGGTTTCCAGTTGGCTAGCACTGTAGTGTGGTTTGTGATGTTAATGTACATTAGCAAACCAGCTTAGACAATGGACCAGGAAACGTGTGTGTTAAAAGTGGACCAAGACACAGGATTGTGATTATTCAGTGTAGTAGTCTACTTTGCCAGAGCTACACAATTTTAGTCCGCCACCGCCCCTGCCTTCCGCACCTCACTCCGCCAGTGTGTGCGCACACGCATGCCAGTAGGAAACAGAGCGCAGGCGCACACACATCTCGAGTGCCACACAGGAGGCAGGGACAATGGCTTCTGCCACCCCCAAAGAGGGAAGTAGTTTGTGGTGTTTGGTTGGGGGGGGGCCCTGGGTGAGGGATGTGATTTGGCAGGCAAGGCACCATAATCCAAACAATATCAGCAAGGTTTGTGGGTCCACTTTAAGGAATGACATAAAGTCCAAAATGTACTAGCTTCAAACATACACTTACCACGACTATGCCCGAGGAGGATTTGACGCCAAAAATCCATGGAGGTGCCGCCTATATGATGCCCTGCAAATTACAGAGGAATGCCAAGGGCTAAGCACAAATGGTCAGATGAAACCTGGCACAGACTAACAATTAAAACATGTAAACTCACCAGGGGATGAAGCGCCACTTGAAGCCCAGGGAGGGCTCTGAGGAGGAGGCGGGGAGCCTCGGCTCCTCACACTCTGCTCAGAAGATCCACCAGGCAAAGGGCCACCCTCCTCCCTCTCACTCCCTGCTTGAGAGTGGCCCCTTGCCTGGTGAGAGTCCTCAGCCTCAGAGTGTGAGGAGCTGAGGCTTGATCCAGCCTGCCCCCCAGCAGCACACTCCTCTGGGGCGTCATCCCCTTCCTCCCCTGGGTCCTCTAAATAGGACCCGCGGGAGGGACCCTCCCCCGATGACTCCCCCGAGTCCGCCTGCCTGGTTCGGGGGAGGAATCCCTTCCCACGTTTCCCCAGGGGAGGACGCTTATCTGTGTGGAGGGGGTGAAAGCAAATAATTAATATAAAAAGCAAAAAAGGACACAGCTTAGCAGATGATTGTGCACAAAGGCCAAAAAGAACATAAGCTTTCACTTACCTGATGCGTAGGCATCATATAGGCGGTACACGCCTTCTGGGTCCCGGCGCTTAAAATCTGACCATTTCTGTTGGATTGCCCGGATGGTCAGGTTGGTCTTGAAGCGCCGGGACACAGTGGCCTTCACCTCCATGGCAAGGCGTTTTTTGGCTCCTCGGGCATAGTCGTATTCGGCCAGGCAGAAGTCCTATGAAAAAAGAAAAACCAAAAAAAAAAAAAAATCACAACATGACCTCAGAACAATGTCATAAACAGTTCTACAGAGACAAGATCAAAGTGGATCCACACCCAGGATTTACATTAGTCTGTGTTTGTGTGCACTTTTTTGGGCCACAACTATTGTGGGTGGCCCACTGTCTGCAAGCCCCTTTGAAGGGCCCAAATACACAGCTGAGGACACTCCCACGTCACTCCGCAAGCCAAACACAGCGGTCCACGCCGGTGTGGTATGCGCAACCAAGGACCTTGGGAGGTGCATACCAGCTCAGCTGCATCTGCACGGCAAAGTACGCATGTGGCGTTTGACTCTAACAGGGAGTGCGCCTGCACACCAATTGAAAATATGTATGGCGCAGGGGTACACCCTGCTAGAGGTAAGCGCAATAGGCATCCGCCACTCACACATGCACAGATGGGAGGGGCCAGAGATAATTTTTGGGGGCCTCCAGGGGGGGGGGGGGGCATCCAAGCAGGACATCCACAATGGGGATGCCCCATGTGGAGTGTACAATTTTGGACTAAAAACAAAAAAAAAACAGCCCCTATCCACCCTGTGTGTTTAGACATTTTTAAACTAAAAATACAAAACTAAAATACTCACTTTAACTACCTGGCCATTGACCCGGCTATCCACCCGGGTGCGCGTTTGTTTTTTGGGCACAGGAGGGGAATGGGTGGGAGGGGTGGAATTTGGGGAAGGTGAGGTAGGTGGGGGATGTGGGGGAGGGGTGGTGGGGCCGGAATCTGAGGAGGAGCTGGGGAGGCGCATTACTCTCCGTTTGGGAGCCATATTGGAAACGCTAAGGAGGAAACAGGAACCGGAAATGACGCTAGCGACATGAGACATAAAAACCAAACCAAAACAAGAATACGCACCGCGCCCCAGCAACAAGCTAATATCAGCTATGTGCAAGCTAAGTGGCGGAAAAACATTAAAATGACGCAGAAAAACAAGCTATTGGCATAAGCGCAAGACAGTTTTACCTTAAGGTGGCGTTGAAACGCAAAGGAGGATCCCGGAACCGGATATGACGCAAGCAACTGTGCTTCCAAACTAAAATAAAAAAAAAGCGCGCAGCAGGGACAAGCTAATATCAGCTATGTGCAAGCTAAATGGCGGAAAAACATTAAAATGACGCTGAAAAACAAGCTATTGGCATAAGCGCAAGACAGTTTTACCTTAAGGTGGCGTTGAAACGCAAAGGAGGATCCCGGAACCGGATATGACGCAAGCAACTGTGCTTCCAAACAAAAAAATAAAAACATGCGCGCAGCAGGGACAAGCTAATATCAGCTATGTGCAAGCTAAATGGCGGAAAAACATAAAAATGACGCTGAAAAACAAGCTAGGGCCCACGGCGCCACAAATTATTAGCTTGATTTAGCAGGGGGTTCTACATACTGTAATGCATAGGTCCTTCTAAAGCATACACCGTTGTGCTTACATATACAAATCTTATTCCTTCACAAAGTCATCACACAATCAAACTAGACAACTACCTGAAAATGTGGCACACATGAGAATGCATAACGGGTTGTTATGAGCTGGTACGACTGAATGTTAATCCTGCAATATGTGGCCAGGCACGCTCACAACTACAGTGTATTCATTAACAACGACTGGGGTCGCGGGAAGTGAATTCCTTGCAAATGGCAGAAGGGCACATGTATGAACAGCACAGCGCCGCACAACGCCGCGCAGCGAGGCACAGCGACGCTCGCGCCGCCACATAGCGAATTAAAACAGCGACTGCACAAACACTGACCAACACAGATTCATCAAGGACAGGGCTGCCGAATAGCTTGGGCGCTGACAATTTCGAAGAGCGAACGTGACCGCCCAACCTGACAGGCTACAAAATAGCTTTACAAGCCCCGTTTGTGTGGAAAACCAGCGCTTTTGAGGCCAATGAGTTTGGGTGGAGGAGATGCAATTCCCATGTCACTCACAACATTACATTGTGAAAAAAAAAAAAAAAAAAAAATTACATAAATAACCAGCTAGATTCATAAAACATATCAATATAAACATGTGTGGAATTTTGTCCCAAAGCAAAAAACCCCCTAACCACTAAGAACAATCATTGCAGCGTCTGCCATTGAAATGTATGGGAGAGCGGCAGGTAGCGCCAGGTAATACGTGTCGCTGTGAAGGAATTTGCAGCGGCGCTGTTCGGTCCAGCCGGCTTCATGATGAATGCCGCGCTAGCCGTCGCTCTCGCCGGCGCTAGCCTCATTTAGCTTGATAAATGCGTCATTGTGACCGCCGCCGGGCGTACTTGAGTCGGTAGGCGCCGTTAGCTGCCGCTACCTGGAGCTCGTCAGACACTACCTGGCGCTATCGCTTGATGAATAAGGGCCCTAGTTAGTGTTAAAGGCCACACACCTGGCCACAAATATCCACCTCTTACTTTTGTACTAAAACCTTGTTTAAAAGCTTGCTGTAATGCATTTAACTGACCCTCAATGGGGGCATCCCGTTTAAGGGCATCTGAGAGTTTTTGCATTTGGTTTTATGCCCAGGTCTTGAAAGCCTAGTTAGTGTTAAAGGCCACACACCTGGCCAAAAATATCCACCTTATGCTTTTGTACCAAAACCTTGTTTTAAATCTTGCTGTAACATATTTAACTGACCCTCACCGGGGCATCCCACTTAAGGGCATCTGATAGTCTTTGCATTTGATTTTATGCCCAGGTGTTAAAAAGCCTAGTTAGTGTTAAAGGCCACACACCTTGCCAAAAATATCCACCTCTTGCTTTTGTACCAAAACTTTGTTTTAAAGCTTGCTGTAGTGCATTTAACTGGCCTAATTAGGGCTTCCCATTGAGTTGCATCTGAGAGTTTCTGCATTATTTTTTAAGCCCAGGTCTTGAAACTATTTAGTGGTAAAGGTCACACAAAGCCACACACCTGGCCAAAAATATCCACCTCTTTCTTTTGTGCCAAACCTTTATTTTAAAGCTTGCTGTAGCACATTTAAATGGCCTAATCAGGACATCCCATTGAGTTGCATCTGAGAGTTTTTGCATTTTGTTTTATGCCCAGTTGTGGAAAGCCTAGTTAGTGTTAAAGGCCGCACAAAGCTACACACCTGCCCAAAAATATAGAGCTCTACAGGAGAAGAGCATTGCATGTTGCCCATGAGGCAGCAAGAAGGTGGTAGCATAGTTGGCAGCCAGCATGGTGGCAGATTTGAAAAGTCTGGAGGCAAACGTGCCTGGGGCCGGGGTAGACAACATGATGTGCGACAGGCTACTTTCTCGGGAGGTAGTGGAACATTCACTGCAGTAGCAGTGAATTAGTATGGATTGTTGGTGGGAAAATCAACTCGGGTCCAGCCTGTTGCATCACCCAATAGCACGCCGCTCACAGTTTCCGTCAGCCGAGGCTCCACCACCTCAGCTGAAGGGGGCTGTGTGTCATACCCATCCTCTGTCGCTCCAGATGCTCCTGCTTCTCCTCCTACGAGTCAGTCATTTCGCAGCATTCCATCGGCAAAGCTATGTCCAAGAAACAACAGTATGCTCCCAGTCATCCATCAGCACAGAAGCTAAATGTGCTCCTGTCCAAATTGCTGGTGCTGCAGTCCGTCCCTTTTCAGGTGGTGGACTCTGCACCTTCTAGAGAACTGATGGCTTGCACTGAGTTGAGGTGGCGAGTCCCAAGCCCTCATTTCTTTGCGGAAGAAGGCAGTACCAGCCCTGCACAATTTTGTTGAACAGAAGGTGGGCCAGTTCTTGAGCCTTTAGGTGTGTACCAAAGTGCAGTGCCGACGTCTGGAGCTGTAACTACGGTCAGGAACAATACATGTCCTTTACAGCCCACTGAGTGAATGTGGTTCCTGCACATCCACAACAGCATCTTGGACAGGTCCTGCCGCTTCGGCCTCCATGCTCCTAGGCCGTTGTGCATGTGACGGTGTGTGACTCCGCCTCCTCATCCTCCACCATCTCCTCAGCCGCCACTGCACGGACAAGTCTCGGTGCCCCTCCAGCCTACCATGTGTGCAGGGCACAGCGGTGTCACACTGCTCTTCACATGGTTTGCCTTGGCAAACGGAGTCACACAGGAGGGGGGGGACTGCTAAAATTAATGAATCAAGAAATTAAATCATGGCTTAATCCACGAAAACTGCAAGTGGGGACCATCTTGACTGACAATGGGGAAGCATCATGTCTGCGCTGCAACAGGGAAGCATGAGCCCTGCACCCTGTATGGCACACGTGTTCAATCTAGTTGTCAAGCATTTCCTAAAGTCTTACCCCCCATCTGCAAGATATCCTAAAAATGGGAAGGAAACTTTGCATGCATTTCAGCCACTCATACACCGCAAAGCACACCTTTCTTGAGCTGCAGCATCAGAACGGTGTCCCCCAACATAGTCTCATTCGCGATGTTTCCACCCGTTGGAATTCCACCCTCCATATGTTGGACCGGCTATACGAACAGAGAAAAGCCATCACCGATTTCTTGATGATCCAAGTGGATAGGGGGACTCCCCTGTGTAACTTCAATATAAACCAGTGGCAGCTCATGCGTGACACCTGCAGTTTGCTCTGGGCCCTTTGAGGAAGCCACTTACATCTCATGGCCACATGAACCCTGTGGGGGCTGAACTGGAGGAGGGGGAGGAGCACAGTGAAGCATAGTTCAGGTTTGGCAAAATAGGCATTTTTTTCTAGTCATCTAACAATTAAAAGGGACTGTAAACCCAAATGTAATAATACAAAATACACAAAAAGTGGTTTAAAGGCCAAGCTGTCCCTTGGTGCTCTTAGTGTGAGCCTGCTTGACAAGCTACAGTGGTCCCACATCTGACTTTGACCACAGCAGAGCATGCTCTTGACTTTTAGTGCTACACCATGACATTCTTTTCCCAGCTCAGCCACAACCCAGAAATTGAAGCAAAGAAAGTGACTTCCCATAAAACACATAAGGTATTTACATATAAGATGAACTTATGCTTTGAAATAGTTTGTGTCTGGACAGGGACCTTAAGATGAGGAGGTTAACGATTTTGTTTTCAATGTAAATGACATGTGGGAGTGATTTTCTTTCTTTTTTGCTTTGAATTAGAAAAACAAAAATGTGTACCCCCCTCCAGGGCTCAGGGGCTGTCCGCTATACCAGCCCCTATGCCCTTTGCTAAGAGTTTAACCCTTTAAAAATATAAAAAGCATGGGGTCACTCCGCCATTTAAAAAATGTAGGGTTTAACCCTTGATAGTTATTGCAAATTATCTGCAAGGTGCAGTTACTTGTATGTTATTTGAAAATCTCATAAAGCACTCTTTTCAGCTAGGGTATCTTCTGGGCAGGGGTGTATGCTGATATATATGTGATACCATTGTAGTTAGGTGGTATGGGTGAGTGTTTAAAAAAAAAAGTATTAAATAAAAAAGAAAACACAACACAAGACCATTTTTTTCCCACCACTAAACTGTAATGTTGACAGTATGCATGGTCTAATGGCAGCATTCTTGACACCAGGGGTTCCCAGCCTTTTAGTGTAAGTACCACTTGCAATTTTCCAATTATCCCAAGTACCACCCTATACAGAACTCCATGTGGGAGGGGTGGTGTTCCGTCTTTAAAAAGAACCTGTATGTACTCTATCTGGTCCAATGGCGTGAACTCTTCTGCCAGGAAAATGCTTCACACCTATCTGTTGAATTGGTCACTTGGCACGTGCTGTTTCAGCAGCTTGTATACTGTGCTTTATATAACACTGTTTTTCACCCCCCTGGTGACTTTGAGTACAGCCAAAGGGAAGCTTGAGCACCACTGTTTGGGAACCCCTGCTTTACACCATATCAGCCAATGTTTAGGATACTGCATCTTAGGCTTGTGTTCTGCTGCTTGGCTTTAGATATTAGGTTTATGAAAGTAATAACATACTGTATACGATCTTTGTGTGGATGTTATTTCATGCGCGTAAGGGTAATTTTACTTGAAAATTTCAGCTCTGCAGACAAAGTGCGCACCTTGTGCTTTTTCAACCAAAACAACCCTTTACATTTGGAATACCCCCACAAACCTAGAAAAAAAATGTAAGAGTTAAAATCCCCTAAAAATAAAAAAAAATGGTGTGGGTCCCCCCCTACCCAGCATAACCAGCTCGGGGACTAGCTATGCAGGGCTTGTAGACCAGGGTTCAGAGGCCAGCTTCAGTGGGCCCTGGCTCTACAAGCCTTGTGGCCTCCGTGCTATTCTGCCCCCCGGGCTTTGAGGAGGCAGGTAATGAGGGCGGGCTGGGGGTTAATGTCAAGTCTTGCCAGACTCTGAGCTTTGTGAACTGGTATAGGAGTCTCATGGATCCCTTACTAGTTCACAAAGGGTTAACTGTAAAAAAAAAAGACACGCACACAGGTAGAAAAAAAAAATATATATTTTTTTAAATACTTACCTCCCATCCATCCCGTGTCCCACGCCAAACACTCTGGCTTCTAGCTCTCCTGCTGAGCCTTATATATGCTGAGTGATAGCGAGTGCCGCGTCAGGGGAGCGGAGTCTAAGAGGCCACCGGTATTCACCAGAGACCCCAGGTCGCTACCCCCCAACAGCGGCTCAGCCACACAGTCAGCCGAGGTAATGTGTGGTACAAAGGAGGCAGGCAAAAGGCGATGTAAAAGTTCAAGCAGAGTTCAGGGCTGGCAGCACAGGTTCAGAGTTGGGGACAAGCAAAGGTCGGTACACGGGTGAGCAATACTGAAAACAACAGACTTTCTGCATACAAAGGAAGACCAAGATCCGGCACTTATGGAAATGGAAGTGCCCCTTAAATAGGGGAAGTGGTTGCAGGATTGGATGACCAGGCACCAATCAGTGGTGTACAGGCCCTTTAAATTTAAGGAATCTGGTGCGCGCACCCTCTAGTGGACTGGGGCGTGCGCGCACCGAACCATGTGAGGAGGCAGCACGAGGCGGAGGAAGACGGCTGGGAGCAGCCGGCGCATGGCCAGCCACCACGCCGGAAGCCGTGGACCCGCCGGCAGGAGCGGGTAAGGAGAGGGACTGGGAAGCGCTGTGAGATGGGCGCGCAACGCTCACCCGGGCAGTGGGAGAAGCAACGGAGGTGAGGGAAGTGCTGCAAGATGGGCCCGCAGCGCTCGCCCTAACACCTACCCAGCATAAGCCTGTGGACCAGCTGTGGGGGCTTGTAGTACAGGTCGCTGGGGCCAGTTTTGGTGCCCCCCCGCCTTGCAGGCTACAAATCCGCACAGCCAAGATGATTCTGGTCCCTCCTGCCCCTTCTGGGCTTTAGTAAGGCAGGTAATGGGGGGGGCTGGGAGTTAATTGCAAGTCACCCACTAGCTGCAGGTGACTTGCCAACTCCCTAAGCCTTGTGAAATGTATAGGGGTTTTATGGATCCCTCACCTCTTCACAAAGGGTTAAATGTAAAAAAAAAGACACCACAGGTGTAGAAAAACATTCAGTCACTCTGGCCTCTGCTCTGCTGCTGAAGCTGGAAGCCTTTTATACCTGCTGAGCGATGGGACATAGGATTAATGAAATAAAATGACTTAAGGTCCCCCGGGAGGGGGAGAACCCTATTTTTGGGGGGAATTATAAGGGTTAAATACCCTTAAAAGTCAGAAAAAATATGTGGGGTCCCCCCTACCCAGCATAACCAGCCTGGGGACCAGCTATGCAAGGCTTGTAGAACAAGTGGCCCCCTACCCTGCAGGCTACAAACCCGCAAAGCCTCTGTTGCCCGGGTCTCCTGCCCCTTCCCATTGGGCTTTGGAGAGGTAGGTAATGGGTGGCTAGGGGCTAAAGGCAAGTCACAGCCTAGCCGCAGGTGACTTGCCAGCCCCCAAGCCTTGTCAACTGGTATAGGGGTCTCATAGATCCAGCCCCCAAGCCTTGTCAACTGGTATAAGGGGGTCTCATAGATCCCTTACCAGTTAACAAGGGGTTAAATGTAAAAATAAACGCACACAGACACAGAGCAAAAAAAATGACATTTATTTTTTCACTCACCTCCGATCTGTGTCCCATGCTGATGCCCCTGCACCGATGACAGTTGCCGGTGACAGATGACAGATACCGGTGCTGATCAGACCAGAATGGGGGGGGGGGGGGGGGGCAGGAGATCAGAGCCCCCTGATCTCCCACCCACTCTGCACCGGTACTACCGGTACTATCAGCTGAAGCAGATCTGGAAACTATGAGGAGCAGGAAGCCATCATCCCACTCCTCCCACAAAGAGGAGTGGCTAGAAGCACCATCAGAAGCATTGGGGGGGGGTCTGTTCAGGGCACTTACCTGAAGCCTGGGGGCAGGTAAGGAGCCAGTGGGGGGGGGGGATTAGACCCCTCCAGTGAAGAGAAGACCTAGTCAGAGGGATCGGATGAGGAGGCGAGTGAATGTCTTTTTTTCTTTTTCTTACAGCTGCAATAGTCAGCGGGGTGCTATTTTGACAGTAACAAGGGAAAATGGCAAGCACATAGATTCTATGTGCTTAGTACTTAATGGTTGCAGAAGTGAGCTAGTAGAAACGACATGCTTGGCATTTAAAGGGTTAAGGGACCATTTTCTCTCTTCCTCAGAATTAGCGCCAATGCAAAGATTTGTAAGGGAAAAAAGAGTCTGCTGCCATGTCTTTACAAACACTTACTAGTGCTTCAATATCTGGGCCCTACTCAAGCAGACCTAAACCCTCCCTCTGTACCAGAGAGTCCTGGTTTACAAAGGCATTCATCTAACCTAATCCACCCTTCAAGCTGTCTCTAAGCCCTGCATTAGAGAGACTGAACTTTTCCTGGCAGCATTGTATCTGATAGGGAACAGGAAACGTCTACACAGATATTCATCAGCCACAACTTCCCCTCATAAAGGTGGCCTGCCTGGGCAGGGACCTTTATATCTAAAGGCTGTTTGGGCTGGCTCCAGGTTTGTGGGGGACCCTGGGCAAGAGAATCTTTGTTGGCCCCTTTTCAGCTCAGCTGACACAAAGGGTTCAGCTACTGCTGATGATCGCCTGAGCACTGAAAACATTTCAAACAAAAAAAGAATATTTATATTTTATATAATTCCTGCAAAAATCACAGTTAAACATAGCTCAAAATGGTGAAAAATGGCCTGTCAACAGAGGGTGACAAAATCTCAAATGGGCTGACAGTTAAAGGGTTTAAAGTACCTATGCATGTTGTTGTTCTTTTCAGAGTAACTTGCAGTTTTTCAGATTTAGCTTGTTTTTACTTGTTTGTACATGTTAGGGCGAGCGTTGCACTCCCATCTCGCAGCACTTCCCTCACCTCCATGACTGCTCCCAGCCAGCTCCCTCCTCCTCGTGCTGCTTCCTCGCATGGTGTTAGGGCGAGCGCTGTGCGCCCATCTCGCAGCACTTCCCTCACCTCCATGGCTGCTCCCAGCCGGCTTTCTCCTCCTCGTGCTGCTTCCTCGCATGGTCAGGTGCGCACACATCCCCGTCCACTAGAGGACGCGCGCGCCGGATTCCTGAAATTTAAAGGGCCTGTACAGCACTGATTGGTGCCTGGTCATCCAATCCTGCATCCACTTCCCCTATTTAAGGGGCACTTCCTTTTGCATCAGTGCCGGATCTTGGTCTTCCTTTGTATGCAGAAAGTCTTGTTTTCTGGATTGCTCACCCATGTACCGACCTCTGCCTGTCCCCGACTGAACCTTCGCTGCCCGTCCCGACCTTGGCTACTTACCTTCGACCTTGAGATTGTGCTGCCAGCCCTGACCTCTGCTTGAACTTTGACATCGCCTTTTGCCTGCCTCCTTTGTTTCACGCATCACCTCGGCTGACTGTGTGGCTGAGCCGCTGTTGGGGGGTAGCGACCTGGGGGTCACTCGCCGCTGCAAGACCAACCTGCCTTGCGGCAGGCTCTGGTGAATACTGGTGGCCTCTTAGACTCCGCTCCTCTGACGCGGCACTCGCTATCAGTAACATAGTCACAGCGGATCCACACCTGTGCTGCCACACCCGGCCCATGACAGTAAGATCCGGCCATGGATCCCGCTGAGATGCCATTGCCTGATGCCACTGAACTACCGGCAATAGTGGCTATGCAGTCTCGCCAAATTAACCAGCTCTCCGCCATAATTCAGCAACTCTTATCGATTCAGCAACAGCAATTGCCACCAGCTGCCCCAGTATTGCTGTCACAGCCTCCAGTAGCATCGACTTGTAGAATCCATCTCTCCTTGCCGGCTAAGTTTGACGGGGATGCCAAGTTATGCCGAGGCTTCCTTACCCAGTGTTCTATGCATTTGGAAATGTTGGCGGACCAATTCCCCACTGAACGTGCTAAGGTGGCCTTTGTTATTAGTCTGCTCTCAGGAAAGGCTCTGGCTTGGGCTACCCCATTATGGGATCTCGAGGATCCAGTCACTTCCAATATACTCGCTTTTTTCTCCGAGTTCCGCCAGGTCTTCGGGGAACCAGCCCGGGCCTCATCTGCAGAAATGGCCCTGTTGAACTTGGTCCAGGGCAACCTGTCATGTTGGTGAATACGCCATTCAGTTCCGTACCCTGGCATCTGAACTGTCTTGGAATAATGAGGCCTTATGTGCCTCCTTCAAGAAGGGACTGTCTAGCAATATTAAAGATGCTCTAGCCGCACGTGATTTGCCCTCATCTTTGACTAATCTCATCCATTTGGCCGCACGCATCGATGTGCGTTTTTCTGAAAGGCGTGAGGAACTCCGCCTGGAAAGAGACTCTCAGCGCCCTAGGAGGGCATCCCATTTGGCTCCTGTGTTTCAACATCCTTTGACCGCACATGCGCCCTCCAGTGAGGAGGCCATGCAGGTGGATCGATCCCGCTTAACCCAGCTGGAGAGAACTCGCAGGAGGAATGAGAATCTTTGTTTATATTGTGCTTCCTGAAAGACTGTCCTATTCGCTCGCCATGACAGGGAAAACGGGCGCACCTAGTGAATGTGGGAGAGGTGTCCCTAGGTGTGTGTGCTACCTCTCCACGGCTTACAGTTCCTGTGCAACTCAACGTTGCAGCTACCATCTCCTTAAACCTGACTGCCTTTTTGGATTCAGGCTGTGCAGGAAACTTTATTGAGGCCTCCTTGATTTATAAATATAACATCTCTGTGAACCGCCTCGCAAAGCCTCTGTTCATCGCTTCGGTTAATGGTGACAGGCTTGATTGCACCGTGCGTTATCGCACAGTACCCCTCCTTTTAAGGATTGGCCTTTTTCACCAAGAGAATGTTGAGTTCTACGTGCTACCTCATTGTAGCACAAACTAATGTGAGGGCACCACCAAAAAAATATTATTAAACACACAATGGGTGCTCCCAGAATTCCACAACTACTATTCATAAAGACACAACCCAAGGAATGGAATTCACACCTGGGCACTCCATTTAGAATCCATGAAAATTTATTAAAGCGCCATAGTTAAAAAACATATAGGACACACATCTAACAAGAATTAAAAACAAACTCACCCTGGAAAAGGATCAATTAATATTTCAATATCAATAAATAAATATAATATGTACACATCTAATAACTGCGGTAAGAAGTTCCTAACAATTCATGCTATTATCAATGAAAATTATATATAGGGAATGCTCCTGCCCCCAACTGGTCACAACCCATAATAGCACCCACTATAATACCTCTAATAATTAATGTATCCTATCTAAACCAATTATTTAAAATCTTATAGTGCTATATGCTCCAAAACATATACATATGTGCAAGAAAAGAAAAAACTATATAACACAATACAACTAGAAAAAAATTAAATAAAGTGCTGTAGTGCCTATCTATTCAAAGCTTCAAATACATAATATTGCAATAACCATCTAAAAGTGCCAAGTGCCAATAACTGTATCTAATATTTACAAAGGGTACAAGATAATTCATTAATGGGAGCAAGGAGCAACAAATACAACCATCAATACATGTTAAACCATCATTCACAGGAAACAAATCTAAATTACCGCCAGAATAGCATGTCCTGTGAATGATGGTTTAACATGTATTAATGGGTTTAGATAGGATACACTAATTATTAGAGGTATTATAGTGGGTGCTATTATGGGTTGTGACCAGTTGGGGGCAGGAGCATTCCCTATATATAATTTTCATTGATAATAGCATGAATTGTTAGGAACTTCTTACCGCAGTTATTAGATGTGTACATATTATATTTATTTATTGATATTGAAATATTAATTGATCCTTTTCCAGGGTGAGTTTGTTTTTAATTCTTGTTAGATGTGTGTCCTATATGTTTTTTAACTATGGCGCTTTAATAAATTTTCATGGATTCTAAATGGAGTGCCCAGGTGTGAATTCCATTCCTTGGGTTGTGTCTACCTCATTGTAGCTCTCAGATTCTTCTCGGCCTACCCTGGCTTCAACGTCACGACCCCACTCTTGACTGGAATACCGGCGATATCAAGAGTTGGGGTGCAGGCTGCTACAAGAGGTGTTTGAAGTCCGTTCCGGCCAGACCTGTTCCTGCCTCTGCTCCACTTTCCGGCCTGCCTGCGATCTATCAGGCCTTCTCTGATGTTTTCTGCAAAAAGCAAGCGGAGGTACTTCCGCCTCATCGACCCTATGATTGTCCTATCGACCTCTTGCCGGGTACCACTTCACCTCGTGGCAGAATCTATCCTCTCTCGGCTCCTGAGACACAGGCTATATACAGGAGAATCTCCAAAGAGGTTTCATACGCAAGTCTTCCTCTCCTGTGGCCAAGAAAGATGGCTCTCTTCACCTTTGCATTGACTACCGTGGCCTCAACAAGATTACCGTCAAAAATCGTTACCCTTTACCTTTGATTTCTGAACTATTTGATCAACTTCGTGGTGCCAGGATCTTCACTAAACTCGACCTGAGAGGGGCCTATAATCTGATACGTATACGTGAGGGCGATGAGTGGAAGACCGCCTTTAACACCCGCGATGGTCACTTTGAATACTTAGTGATGCCCTTTGGACTTTGCAATGCACCCGCCGTATTCCAGGAATACGTGAACGACATATTCCAGGACTTGCTTTACTCCTGCGTGGTAGTGTATCTGGATGATATACTCATCTTCTCTTCTAATCCTGAAGAACATCATAGTCACGTCCGGCAAGTCCTGTCTCGCCTCCGCATACACCGCTTATATGCCAAGTTGGAGAAGTGCATATTTGATCAGACCACTCTACCATTTCTTGGGTACATAGTTTCTGGTCGAGGTCTCCAGATGGACCCCAACAAGTTAAAGGCAGTGTTGGACTGGCCACGGCCTTCTGGCCTATGGGCTATCCAACGCTTTTTGGGCTTCGCTAATTTTTATTGCCAGTTTATTCCCCACTTTTCGACTATAGTTGCGCCTATTGTGGCTCTCACGAAGAAGAACGCCAGTGCCAAGTCGTGGCCTCCTCAGGCTGAAGAGGCCTTTAATACACTTAAAAATGCCTTCTCTTCTGCTCTGGTGCTTTCAAGACCAGATCCAGCTAGACCTTTTGCCCTTGAGGTAGATACCTCCTCCATTGGAGCTGGAGCCGTGCTTACTCAAAAATCTGCTACTGGCAGGACCCTCACTTGCAGTTTCTTCGAAAACTCGTTCGAAAACGTTTTCTCCTGCAGAGAGGAATTACTCCATTGGAGATCGGGAATTACTCGCCATAAAGTTGGCATTGAAGGAGTGGAGACATCTCTTGGAAGGTTCTGCCCATCTTGTTACCATCTTTACCGACCACAAGAATCTGTCTTACTTAGAAACTGCCCAGCGGTTAAATCCTCAGCAAGCCCGATGGTCATTATTTTTCGCTCGTTTCAACTTTCAAATCCACTTCCGTCCAGCCGCCAAGAACATCAGGGCGGACGCCCTTTCTTGCACTTCAGACGTCTCCGGGTCAGAATCCACTTCACAGCATTTTATCTCTCCTGAATGCCTAGTCCACTTTGCTCCCGCTTCTCTGGTACAGGCACCTCCTGGAAAGACCTACGTGCCTCCTCGCCAACGTTGCAGAATATTAAAATGGGGACATTCTTCTCATGTAGCTGGCCATGCTGGTATCAGAAAATCTTGTTCTCTCATTTCCAGATATTATTGGTGGCCTTCTCTAGTGAAGGACGTGACGGAATTCATTCAGGCTTGTACCATCTGCGCACATGACAAGACTCTTCGCCAAAGACCTGCTGGCTTACTTCTTCCCCTACCTATCCCAAATACTCCATGGTCACACATCGCTATGGACTTTATTACTGACCTTCCTTCTTCACATGGCAACACCGTTGGTTGGGTAGTAGTGGATAGGTTTTCTAAGATGGCGCATTTTACACCTTTGCCTGGCCTTCCTTCAGCTCCTCAGCTGGCGAAACACTTCCTTATGCATATCTTTCGACTTCATAGGCTGCCTGCACACATCGTGACAGGGGAGTACAATTCGCTTCTAAGTTCTAGAGGGCTCTTTGTAAACACCTGAAGATTTAAGTTGGACTTTTCCTCTGCTTATCATCCCCAGTCAAATGGCCAAGTGGAAAGAGTTAACCAAGTCCTCGGCCATTATCTTCGCCATTTTGTTTCTGCACGTCAAGATGATTGGGTCAACCTTCTGCCCTGGGCGGAATTTTCATATAACTTTAAGGATCAATCTGGTTTGCTATAAGCTTCAGCTTCCAGCATCTCTTCGTATCCCTAACTCCTTCCACGTCTCTCTTTTAAAGCCAGTAGTTCGCAATCGTTTTTCTCCGAAAATCCTGGAACCCACTCCAATTTCTGGTACCGCGGACGTTTTCACGGTGAAAGAGATCCTGGCCTCTAAGGTCTCCAGAGGCAAAAGATATTTTTTGGTCGATTGGGAAGGCTGTGGTCCAGAGGAAAGATCTTGGGAACCCGAGGAGAACATTCTGGACCATAGTCTCATCTCGGATTTTCTTGGTCCCAAGAAGAGTGGGAGACCCAAGGGGCGGGGGGGGGGGTACTGTTAGGGTGAGCGCTGCGCGCCCATCTTGCAGCACTTCCCTCACCTCCATGACTGCTCCCAGCCGGTTCACTCCTCCTCGTGCTGCTTCCTCGCATGGTGTTAGGGCGAGCGCTGTGCGCCCATCTCGCAGCACTTCCCTCACCTCCATGGCTGCTCCCAGCCGGCTTCCTCCTCCTCGTGCTGCTTCCTCGCATGGTCAGGTGCGCGCACGTCCCCGTCCACTAGAGGGCGCGCGTACCGGATTCCTGAAATGTAAAGGGCCTGTACAGCACTGATTGGTGCCTGGTCATCCAATCCTGCATCCACTTCCCCGATTTAAGGGGCACTTCCTTTTGCATCAGTGCCGGATCTTGGTCTTCCTTTGTATGCAGAAAGTCTGTTGTTTTCAGGATTGCTCACCCGTGTACAGACCTCTGCCTGTCCCCGACGCTGAACCTTTGCTGCACGTCCCGACCTTGGCTACTTACCTTCGACCTCGAGATTGTGCTGCCAGCCCTGACCTCTGCTTGAACTTTGACATCGCCTTTTGCCTGCCTCCTTTGTTTCACGCATCACCTCGGCTGACTGTGTGGCTGAGCCGCTGTTGGGGGGGTAGCGACATGGGGTCACTCGCCGCTGCCAGACCAACCTGCCTTGCGGCGGGCTCTGGTGAATACCGGTGGCCTCTTAGACTCCGCTCCCCTGACACGACACTCGCTATCAGTAACATAGTCACAGCGGATCCACACCTGTGCCGCCACACCCGGCCCGTGACAGTATATTAATGTCATAGGAAACTGTGGTTCCTATTCTGCTTTTTTTTTTTTTTATTTGTGGTGTCTCCTGTGCATCTCCTGGGTGCCTCCTGGGCAGCAAAGTGTGTCTACTGATACATATGTGGTACTGTTGAAACAGGGAGAAATGGGGCTTTTACACGCAATATGATTTTCTTAAATTAATTCTTAAAAAGCTGCAAAATTTAAAAAATAGCATTTCCCTCCACATATTTCACCCAGAAATATTGAACAAGACACTTCTTGTTAAAGCCCAGCCTCTCCTGAAAAAAACACAGTATACGCTTGGAAATCCCTGGACATGAACATGTATAGAGCAAAATGGTGTAAAATGGCCGGAACTTAAAGCGGGCCAAAGCCCACTGAACTTGGGAAATACATTTGACCAAAGCCCCTGCCAATAAGTGTCTTGGTTGTTAAACAGCCTTATATAAAGAATTTATTAAAACATTAACCCTTTTGTGCTCTCCATATACAAATTCTTGACGCTGGAAGGTGTCCCCAATAACCCTCAGGTCACTCTCCTCTCCATGGTCCCGGGGCCAGCCTCCTCAGCAAAACGGGGACTACTGAGACATCTGCTTACCGCAGCAAGGTCGGTGATCCCGCGTCATTGGCGCACCTGAGACGCACCAGGAATCATGGAATGGGTGCAGGAGGTAGAAAACAGAAGAATGGAGGAATTAATGTTGGAGGGGGATGAAAGCGGGAGGCAGAAACTGAACATATCATGGACAATGTGGTTGATGAGCCTCAACACGCCTGAATTCAGTGCATTCCTGTCCTCACTGCAGGCGGGTCGATAGGGGCGCTGCTGGGGAGAGGCATCAATCACCTTCTCCTGGGCCCTGATGGTTGACTCTAAATCTGAATCTGGGCGGGACCTCTTCGCGGGCCGGCCTCCCCACCCTGCCTGGTCCCCCTTGCCCCCCCCCCAGTACAGTATCCTTTGGTGCGTGGGATTGTATTTCCATACAATGTCTCTTTCCCTTTTTTTCTTTTTCCCTTTGGATACTATCTCTTTTCTTCCGCACTTTCTTTCCTTACTGGAGTTGCTCAGTCTTAAAGTGCCTAATATGCCCTTCAGGTTGCTTATATGTGCCCAGAAGGCTTGTTGGTGTGTGGTGGTTAGAAAGTGGTCCTAGGGGAGGGCCCCTGGGTCGACCTGGAATCTCTGACTATTAAATAAAGACCCGGGGCATTCTCGCCGGGTCGGGGGGGGGGCTCTGTGCGCGATTGGCGGGCTGGGCCCCCTGGGCGGTTCCCTCCTCCCGCGCCTCTGACATGGGGAGGGTGGACTCGGGGGACAGTCACTATCGATTCAGGTATTTGTTGTAACTGCATGTATAGGCACTGAATACTCTGACTGTGTTAAAGAGGCACTCCTTTACTGTATTTGTTGTACCTGCTTTTCTCTATGTTTCCAATAAAGACATACTGAACAAAAAAACATTAACCGTTTTATTGTAATCAAGCTTTATTGGTTTTCAACCCAAGGAAAATATACAAAAAAGTAGGTAGAAACGGGGAAGGGAACAATATTACCACAACCATACATGTATATCTATAAATATAAATGATGTTGATTCTGTTTTCCCAAACCTAAGACAATCTAGGAATGCCAACTTGTGTGAAACACGTTACGTTGAGGGGGGAGGGGGGGTTTAGTGACTATCCTGAGGGGGACTGTCACCCCCTTTAACAGTTCCTCACGGCAGAGCCACTGGAATCGATTACACCTCATCTAAGCCCCCGGCATACTTGTTGACGTGTAAATCGTAGTGACAGGCCAGGCTTCAGCTAAATATGGTTGGGAGAAAATTACTCCCTCACACAGGGAGAGGAGAACCAATGAACCAGCTGTAGCAGACCTTATACCTACTTAAAAGGAACATGGGCTAGGGAAGTGGAGAGGGGGGGAGGGAACAAAGAGGGATCGGGGTAACGGATACTGCACCCAATTGGGCCTGCAAAGGACCAACCCATGTGGCCGGGAAACCTGCTGGCCTGGCCTAAGGCATCACTGACCAGGACTCCCCGAGTGAATCCCAGACCGCCCATCAGGCTGGAGCAAGACCAGTAGATGTGCGTCACGGTAAATTATCGGTTCGGTGCATGTGCTGTGGGACGCTCATGATTGTATTGCTTATGTTTTGCAGGCAGGATTCAGCATTGTGGCTTCTCCTGGTCCAATCCCCCCCCCCCCCTCTGCCTGTCTGGCTCTGTGGGGCATCCCTTGGGGCATCCCAGGTGGGCTCTTATTTAGCCATTATTCCTGGTGGGCTGACTGTGCCCTGTTTTGACAATCACCATATGAAGGCTTCTGGGGACAGCGAGCTTGGGGGCCCCTCGGGGCAGCTGTGTGTCATGTGTGGGGCATCCCCTTTGAGTGGTGGTGGCACGGTGTGTGTGTTGTGCGCCCAAAGTATTATTGCGGATTAGGCTGGGCCGAGCGCTTCTCTTTCCAGCCCTGCGTTCCCTATGGCATCTCCTGCCCCTCTGTGCCTACATTTAGCCCCCAGTGAGGGGGACACTAGCAGGGGGTCGCAATCAGATCTGGTGCTGGTGGCAGGCAAGGCCACTAGCAAGAAGCGGCACCTTGACGCCGCGCTGTCCCTATTTTCCGAGGAGGATGAGGGCCTTGATGTTTATGGCGACAGCCATGGAGGAGGGGGAGCTTTTCCGTGACTCGGACTCCTCTGGGGATCGTCAGGTCGGTTACGACAGTGACCTAGGGTCCTCCTCTGATGAGGATACCTGGCTCCCGGATGATACCGATAGGCTCTTGTCGGCGATTTTCGAGACATTGAACATTGACCCCCTAAGGCGGCGATGAAGAAGCAGGGCGAACTTTTCCGCCCTGGCAAGCAACGCTTGGAGTTCCCGAAACAGGGCCATTTCTCCAATAAGGTGCTTAAGGAGTGGGAACGTCCTAATAGATTACCATCGGTGCCCAAGGGCTTGGATAGAAGGTATCCCTTTTTGGCTGATTTGGTTAAGCGCTGGTCGTGCCCTCCTGAGGTGGACTCTCCGGTCCTGGGACTATCTAAAACCTCGGTCATGCCGTCCCCCGACACTACTACTCTGCTTGATAGCATGGACCGGCGTATGGATCAGCTGGCTTGTCATGCTTTCACCTTTGTGGGGGCAGGCCTGCGCCCGGTCTGTGCCGCGGTCATTACCATTACGGCCATTGCCATTGAGAGGAAGGTCAGGCGCCTTGCTGAGGCCGCCAGGTCTGGTAAGAGGACAGAGGATTATAGGGACCTCTTTCTTTGCTTTGATTTCCTCGCCTTTGTGCTGGCTGCCATGGATGATGCTGTCCGGCTGGGCGGTGGGGCCTCGGCCCTCTTGGTGGCTATGCATCGGTCTGTTTGGTTGCGTCAGTGGGCGGCGGACGCTGCCGCTAAGAAGTCTCTCATCGGGCTTCCCTTCACGGGTCTCCGGCTTTTTGGTGAGCATCTGGAAGTTCTGGCCAAGGATGGTAGGGTAGGAAGCAGACTGGGCCCTTTCGGGGATCCTCCTCCTTTCGTCCTTCAAGGGGAGGTCGTGGCCCCCCCTTTCTCAGGTAGTCGCAGAGACTCTTTGGGCCAAGGCAGATCTCGCGGTCGACCTGGTCTCTCCTGGGAGACCAAGCCCAAACCCCCTCCCAAGGCCCCCCAGGCATGAGGAGGCACCCTCACCCGACCGGGTGGGGGGATGGCTTTGGCTTTTTGCTCACAACTGGAGGCTTCGCGTCTCAGACCGGTGGATTCAGGAGGTGGTGTCTTCCGGTTACAAGATAGAGTTTGCAGCCTGGCCGCCCCCAAGATTCCTCCGATCCCGGATATCCCAAAACCCTGTGTCGGCTCAGGGACTGCGTCTGGCCATCCAACGTCTTCTGGCGTCAGGAGTCATTTGTCAGGTACCCCTTCAGGAACAGGATCAGGGGGTACTACTCCAATCTGTTAACGGTGCCCAAGAAGGACGGCTCCCTGAGGCCCATCCTGGACTTAAAGGGCCTCAACAGGTTTTTCAGGTTCAAGCACTTTTGCATGGAGACATTACGTTCGGCCGTGAGTTCTCTTCAGCCGGGCGACTTCATGACCATGGTGGACATCAAGGATGACTATCTTCAAGTGCTGCTCTTCCTAGGTCACCAGAGGTCCCTGAGGTTCATTCTGGGGGATCAACACTACCAGTTTGTGGCCTTGCCGTTTGGTATCGCCTCGGCTCCTCGGGTTTTGACCAAGGTGCTGGCTGGCGTCATGGCTCTCCTGAGAAATCAGGGCATTCGCATCCTTCCTTACCTGGATGACATTCTGATTGCTGCTCAGTCTCTTCATCAGGCCAAGAGGGATACTCAGGTGGTGACGTCCACTCTCGAGTCCTTCGGCTGGGTGATCCAACTATCCCAAGTCTTCACTATATCCATCTATGGCGAGGTCCTTTCTGGGCATGACACTGGATACTTCTCAGGTCAAGGTATTTCTCCCTCAGCAGAAAGTGGAGGGCCTTCAGAAGCAGGCATGGTCTCTGCTGGCGTGCACTCACCCCTCCATCCGTTAGGGGATGCAGTTGGTGGTTCTCATGGTGTCCTGCTTCGAGGCAGTTCCCTTTGCTCAGTTCCACATGAGACCTCTTCAGTTATTCCTCTTGTCGGTTTGGGATCGGAATCAGGAGTCCCTGAATCAGGAGTTTGTTCTGTCCCCTCCGGTCAGACAGTCCCTCTCCTGGTGGCTGGACTCGAGGAATCTTCTAGTGGGCAGGTCCTTTCTGCCTCCGTGCTGGGAGATTGTCACCACAGATGCCAAACTGACCGGCTGGGGGGAAGTTTGGCAGTCTCTAAAGTTCCAGGGTCAGGGGGGTCCCCAGGAGGCCCACGCGCCCATCAATATCCTAGAGCTGGGGGCCATCAGGTTGGTTCTCTCCCAGTTCACCCCCCACCTTCGGGGTCGTGCTGTACAGGTCCGCTTGGACAATCAGACAGTGGTTGCCTACATCAATCATCAGGGAGGGACTCGGAGCAAGCAAGCCCTCAAGTGTCACTGATCTTGTCTTGGGCGGAGGAGACTGTTCCCTGCCTCTCGGCGGTTTACATCCCAGGGGTGGAGAACCAGGAGACGGACTCCCTGAGCAGGGGGACGTCTCGACTGGGGGAATGGTCCCTCAGCAACAAGATCTTTCAAGCCCTGTGTCGCCGCTGGGGTCAGCCGGACCTGGACCTGTTTGGGTCCTGTCACAATCACAAGCTTCCGAGATTTGTCTCCCTGTCCAGGGACCCTCTGGCGGACGCGCTAGCAATTCCCTGGACAGAGTTTTGGCTCCTCTATTTATTTCCTCCATTTCCTCTGCTGGGTGGGGTGCTGCGCAAGATAGCCCAGCAGGGGGTACCGGCCATTCTGGTGGCCCCCCGCTGGCCGAGGAGGGTATGGTTCGCGGACGTCGTACAGATGGCAGTAGATCCAGAGCTTCTCACGCAGGGACAGCTGCGCCATCCCAATTTACAAACGCTGGCTTTTAACGGCTTGGCTGCTGAAACCTCCATCTTGATGGGCAAGGGTTTGCCGGCCTCTGTTGTCGATACCTTGATTCAGGCTCGGAAGAAATCCTCATCTTTTATCTACTACAGGGTCTGGCATGCTTACATTGCTTGGTGCGAGTCCAAGTCTCTTTTTTGTCGGGAAATTTCCATTCCCAGGATTCTGGAGTTTCTACAGCATGGTCTGGAATCGTGTCTACAACTTAGTACCCTCAAAGGACAGGTTTCGGCTCTGGCAATTTTTTTCCAAAGATCCTTCTTCCAGGGAGTTACTCATGTGCCTCCTCAGTGTAAGCCTCTGCTACTGGTTTGGGACTTAAACTTGGTGTTGTCTGCTCTACAGGGTCCTCCCTTTGAGCCCATGTGCAATGCTGCTCTGTCCATAATGACTCTTAAGGTGGCCTTTTTGGTCGCTATTACTTCGGTGCGTCGAGTCTCTGAGCTGGCGACGCTTTCCATCAAACCTCCTTATTTTGAGCGGCATCAGGATAAGGTGGTGTTCCGTCTTAACCCGGAATTTTTGCCTAAGTTTGTATTTGCCTTCCAATGAGGAACGGAACTTTCATTCTCTGGATGTGGTCAGGGCGCTCAAGTCTTATTTGGTCGCCACTGAGCCTTTTAGGAAGTCTGATTCTCTTTTTGTTCTTCCTTCCGGACCTAGGAAGGGCTTGCCTCCAGCCAAATCTACAATCAGCAAGTGGATTAGACAGGCGGTGGTGCAAGCTTATTCTGCCAAAGGGAAGGAACCTCCCTTCCGCGTTACTGCTCACTCTACTAGGGTATTGGTGCCTCTTGGGCGTTTCAGCACCAGGCTTCTGTTGAACAAGTTTGTAAGGCCGCTCTGTGGTCTTCTGTTACATACTTTTTCTAAGGTTTACAAGGTTGATGTTAGGGCCTCAGCTGATGCTGTTTTTGGCTGCAAGGTGCTTCAGGCGGTGGGGGTCTGAACTGCCTGCCGTTACTCATTGGGGATCCCACCCTACTTTAAGGACACTGCTATTGGATGTTCCAGAAGTAATGATTGAAATGAAACAGGCCGTGCTGTACACTTGGAAAAATACAATTCTGTGATTACTCACCTGTAGAATTTATTTTACTGTGTACAGCACGGCCTGTTTCATCCCTCCCTTGTTATTCTTGTCCTTGGTTGTTTTAGTGTTAGCTTTTTTGGGGCTGTGTATTCTTATATCATGGTTTATCTCCCGGCTTCTTGCATAACTGCTTTTTAACACTGGGGGTCTATATGTGATTCCTGGCTTTTTATACGGCCGGGAGGAGCCACAAGTCTTCTGCAGTCAACTGCGCCACCTTATGGCGGAATACCCAGAAGTAATGATTGAAATGAAACAGGCCGTGCTGTACACAGTAAAATCAATTCTACAGGTGAGTAATCACAGAATTGTATTTTTCGGAAGCTTTCCAGATAAGAAAGCTCTTAGCCTGCATTCCAGGTTCAAATGCCGGGTTGTCAAACAGTGGAGTAAGGGGGCCCAGTCTATGTACCAACTTATGCTTACCCTGCAGAGGGTCCCACGTCTCCAGGAAATGTTTCACCAGGAAAGGCATGGACTCCCTTTGTGACCTGGTGAGAGGACCGGCCCATGCCAGAGAGGTGAGGTTCAATGGGGATAATGATTTCTCAAGCTGAACCCATAGTTTATCCCCCCCCCCCCCCGTGCGACCAATCAACCATCCGTTGGAGGATTGCTGCCATGTGGTAGCCCCTCAGGTCCAGGAGACCCACCCTCCAGCCCTGTTTCTAGAGAGGGTAGAAAGTCTAATTCTTGGCCTGGTGACCCCCCATAAAAATTTGGAAAATGCCGACCTCAATTTGAACATTAACCCTTTTGCTGCCAAGCACGTAACTCCTACGGGCTCGCTTATCCAGGCGTTAAGTGGCAAGCACGTAGTGCCAAACACTAACCCCTCGTTCGATCTGCCCGGGTCTCCTTTTCACCCGGGGGGCATCCGATCCCCTCCCAGGGCTCTACTCACTTGTTGTGGTTCTCGAAACACCCCCCCCCCCGGGCTCCTGCCGCCGACAGCTGCAGCCTCGATCCTTCCTGCACGGTCTCCTTTTCACCAGGGGGGGCTCCGATCGCCCTTCTTCTTCTGTGGTGAGGAGATCGCCCTCCCCCTCACTTTCTGGGTCGCCTTTGTGGGCGGGGCAGGTGACTTCACCTGGCAGCCGTCATCCTCCCCGAGAAGCTCAGTCGCCCCCGGTGTTCAGAGAAGAAAGGTTGGATCACAGACCTCTCCCTCCCAGCCCTCCCTCCACCAATCACCCGGCAGCTGTCATTGGAGCTTCGTGGGACATGATCGCCGGAGGACAGCAGAGGAACGGAGATGAGTAAAAAAAAAAAAAAATGTCATTTTTTTTTTCGAATGTGTGTGGTGCGTTTATTTTTACTGTACACCGAGGCGGATCTATAAGATTCCCGGCCGATCCGATCCCTCCCCGCGAGCCATCCAAAATCGGGATCCCCCGCTGTGTGAAACCCCCCAGGACGCCCAGAAACCTTACCTGGATCCTGATCCAAGGATGCATGTGTGGTCCGCAGCCGCATCTCGCGCTTCTCTCTAGCAGGACGCGTGCCCGCGCAGGCCATTTGTGAAGGTTAGAGGGAAGCGTGAGATGCGGCCGCCAGCATGCTCGGAGCCGCTGTTGTGGGACGGCACTTTGACGTGCATACCACAGCGGCTCCGAGTGCGCTGATTGGACGAGTGGCCGCGCATGCGCCATAGGAGAGGGGTGAGGTGAGTTTTTACTCATGATCTGGGGGGTTTCACATAGCAGGGTACCCCTGATCGGGGTGCCCCGGGGAAGTGGACCAAGACCCAGGATAGTCAAAATCTTGGGTGTAGGTCCACTTTAAACCCTTGTGAACTGGTAAGGGATCCATGAGACCCCTATACCAGTTCACAAGGCTGGAGGCTGGCAAGTGACCTGCTGCGGGCCATGTCATTTTTTGTTGTTTTTTTTTTAATTAACCCTATATGTTCTGTTGCCCAGCAGCTATAAAAGGCTTCCAGCAGGAGAGCGGATGCCAGAGTGATTGGTGAGGGAAAGAGAGGAATGGGAGGTATTAAAAAAAAGAATTTTATTCTTAGTGTGGTTTTTTTTTTATATATAACCCGTTGTAAAATGGTAAGGGGCCCATGAGACCCCTTTACCAGTTCACAAGGCTTAGGGGCTGGCAAGTCACCTGCGGCTAGTGGGTGACTTACTATTAACTCCCAACCCCCCATTACCTGCCTCCTCAAAGCCAAGGAGGGGGCAGAATGGCCCGGGGGAAAATAAGGCGGTGCGGTCTTGTAGCCGTCAGAGAAAAGGGCCAGCCATTTTTCTTAACCCTTTATAGTGTGGATAGTAGTTATATTTTATTTGTAAATGTTATAAAGTTTTCTTTTCAGTTTGGGGGGTCTCCTGGGCAAGAATGGGGGGCTACCGATACGTATTTGGTACCATTGTAATCAGGAGAAATGGGGCTTTCACATGCAATATGGTTTTCTTTAATAAAACAAATGCTTTATTTAAAATAAAGGAGACAATGTTCTAAAAAATATATTTTTTTTTTACGCAAAATATTTTAAAAAACTGTCGAAAAATTACAAACAAGACATTTCATGTTAAAGCCTAAACTAAATTTTCCTGGAAATTCTTGCAAAAATCACGGTTAAACATGGCGCAATATGGTGAAAAATGACCTGTGAACAGAGGGTAACAAAACTTCAAGTAGGTGGGCAATTAAAAGGGTTAATAGGACCTTTGCATGTGGGGTATTGTTCTGCTCGGGGGGCCTTGCGCTTTCAGATTTAGCTTGTTCTTTCTTGTTTGCTTATTGATTGAAAGACTGCAAGGTGCGCATAGCGCATAGTATAGTTGTATTTTATCTGAAAATCTCCATAGCGCTGTTTCAGTTTAGGGGAGTCTCTTGGGCAGGAAAGGGTATCACATGTGGTACCGCTGTAACCGGGAGTAATTAGGATTTCACACGCAATAAGATTTTATTGACAAACTTACTTTTTTATTACAAAAAACACTACAAATTGTAAAAAAAAAGGGGTTTTTTATTGTTTTGCTCATATTTCACCCCAATATATTGAGAATACACTTAAAAAATGTCAAACAAGACATTTCATGTTAAAGCCCATACTCATACCCATACAAAAACAATATATAATTTTCCTGGGAAATCCCTTCAAAAATTACAGTTGAACATGTGGAGCGCAAAATAGTGCAAAATGGTCTGGCAAAAGAGAGCCTCCAGGTAGGCCGGCACTTAAAGGGTTAAATGGGAATAAAGCCTTTTAAACCCCGCTCTAGATTCAAAAAGACCCCAGGTCTGGACTACAGCAATTATTGTGGGGAATACTGATTTGGAAGCCAATATGCGGTGATTCCACTACACATGCGCATCCCTCTAGTGACTGTGCACCCTCACCAGGCGTTTCCGAATGGCTGGTACAGGTACACACGGACGAAGAGGAGCAGCCAGTGAGATATGGGTTTTCTGGAAGCTTGTTCATATGCACCACAAGGAAATCTCACACGTGAATCATGGGGTTGCCAGCAAGTTGATCATATTGGGTGACCAGCTGGGTTTCCCATAGCAGAGCTTTGTAAATTAGAATGCCTGGGGGAAGAGGGACAAACCCTGGATATTGAAAATCCTTGGTTTTGTTCCTCTTTAAAGAATGTGGAAAACTGGCTACTGTTAAAACAGAGGAGGAGGAGGTTGTGAACAACATAGATAGCTGTTTGGAAGTCGGGGAGGCCGATTCATCAATAGCGCCAGGTAGCGACAGATGAGCGACTGTAGCGTGATTTTTTCAGCGCCAGCCAGTATTCGCTGTGCTTTGCCGGCATTAGCTTGATGACAGCGACTCAGTCGGTGTGCGGTAATGTTGAATACGGGCTGGGGTGTCGCTGTTTCACAGGTCCAGCGTTGTATGTGAGCGCCTGACAACGAATGGCCAGAGCGAACGGCTAGCTTCATATTCATCAACAAATCACGCTCCGAATGTGCTGTCGCTGTCCATTCCTTGTTTAAACCCCAGAGCGCTGGCGGCGATGTGTATTAACTAGTTTTTAACCCCTAAACAACCATATTTTTTGAATGTAACATTATACATGTTTTTAGAATCATTTTGTAATATGAATACATTAATCTCAGACCTGTTAGATCAATTCTGCACATATTTTTTTTTTTTTTACTTAAAAATAAATCCTAACATTGCAGAAGTGGTCTCTGATTTTTTGACATAAAAAAAAAAAAAAAAAATTATTTATGAATAATTATAGATTGCTCCATTGAAATGCATTGGACATCGCCAGGGAGCGACAGCTCATACCTGGCGCTGTGAGGGAATTTGCAGCGGCGCTGTTCGGTCCAGGCGGCTTCATGATGAATGCCGTGCTAGCCGTCGCTCTCGCCGGCGCTAGCCTCATTTTGCTTGATAAATGCGTCATTGTGACCGCCGCCGGGCGTACTTGAGTCAGTAGTCGCCGTTAGCTGCCGCTACCTGGCGCTCGTCAGACACTACCTGGCGCTATCGCTTGATGAATAAGGGCCTTAGTCTTTGCGCTTATGAGAGAAGAGAAAAGTGATGTAAGGGCATTTCTGAGTTCCTGGAGGGCATGTTTATGGTCCTTAATGGTTTTGGATTTCCGCCATTCCCCTTAAAGCGGTCCTTCACTCTGAATAAGAGTCTATCTTATATGTTTCCCACACTCTGCACATACAGATTGCCCCCATTAAAAATCATCCTACCTGCATCTACTGCATGTTATGAGCCTTTAAACATCCAAGATGGTGGCTCATGGAACATCAGGCAGTCTGCAAACAGGAAGTGCCTTCTGACTGTGCTGCTCGGCATTCTGGGATTGCTGACCTTTTCCTGACCCCAGCTCTGCTCTGTCTGAGCAAAGCACAACTATAACCCGCCCCCCGTACTTTATCCCACTCTCCTCTCCTCAGTAAGTGTGATGCTTCTGAGTCAAGATGGCGGCGCCCATATCCTAAAGTCCCGAACAGAGTTGCAGCCCAGTGGGAGAAAGAATAAAAAGTGACTAAAAACTTAAAATATATTAATTTTAGATGCTGGGTTGTCGTTTTTTAAGGGTTTGAGCCTTTCAATAAATTATGGTGAAGGTCCGGTTTATAATAGACCAACTACCTTTTTAAGAAACAGTGCTCATATGCAGGGCAATTCAGATTGCTGCACATAAAATTATGCAACTCCTGCCTAGATTGAATTTACTATCAAAATGGCGTCCTATGGAGCTGCAGGCGGCCAGCAAAGAGGAAATGCTGGTGTTTTGTCTGCTGCTGTTCATTTTGGGTGATGTCAGGTAAATCCAGGCAGCAGCACAGCTGGGAAGCTGTTAAAGGAAGTCTCAGGGTGCTTCTAAATGACTGCTTCTAGAAGAAAGTCACTTTAGGTTTAAGTGGATGCAGGAGCAAGTGTAAGTGCTGACAACAATTCAGTATCTTGCATGCCCATTGGGCAAGATCATTTTGGGGTGTTTCTTTTTGACTTTTGCAAGGCTGTTGGTCCAGTTTAAGTGACTTTGGAGTGCGGTCTGCAAAGTCCATACTGAGCCAAGGCCAGTTTGCGTCTGGTAGCAGCAGGATTGTTGGTGTCAGTAGGCATGTTGAAGTCTCCTATGATTTCATGATTATTGTAGATATGTCAGTACCAGTTTAATGTTTTTTATGTTTGTGCAAGAGTACCCACTGGAGAACCTGAGTGGAAGACGCTACAATAACTTAAATACACTGTTCCACTGGGCCTCACTCCCCACCACTATCAATAATCTAAGATGCAGGATGTTTTGGACTGGCACGGACTCTTTATAAAATAGTGGTAACGGAAGTTGGGTGAATAGTAACCAGAGTTTAGGTGTTCAAGTGCATGGAACTTTTCCCACTAACGTTTAGTTATTCATTGTTGCATATTAGAATCAATACAATTTTTATGTGGAAAGGATTTACATTTTTTTTTTTTTTACTTTGGGGACTTATTTGGAGTTTTTGCTTGCATGCACATGTTTCTGAATGCCTGAAGGTGGCGGTTGTGGTCTAGCCTAGAAACCTGGTAATCAAGGCCGAACCATCTCTGCTTTATTGTATTGTGTCTGCCATTTCAGGATTGCTTTTATTTCACTAAACCTCTGACAATGCTGGAAAAATCAGACGAGACCTTTTGAAGGGAAAGTCCAGTTTTTGACCCCCACGCTGCCTCCTTTCCCTGGCACTGAGACAGAACGGGGGTTACAACAACATAAAAATGAATTACCTTGCCTGATATCTAGCACCGTTTCCCTGGCAAGCTAGGCTCATCCAGCATGAGGAGGCTTTGTTCTCAGTGTGCAGCCATGTCATGTGTGAGTGTGCACAGAATGGGGGATGCCGCTGTGTGCACCCTCTGTGCACTGGCCATCTATTCACTGGAGACACTGCTGGATCCCAAGCGAGGTAAGATGTTTTTTTTAAACCCCTGCTTCAATTCCTGGGAAGGGAGGCGGGGTGGAGTCTAGAAACAGACTGTACATCTGAGTTGACCATGGAATATATTTGCATTACTTTTGTGCTGCCATAGACCCCCCAATCCAGTTCACCATTTGAATCCTGGGGCTTCCGAAGTTATCCCCTCCCCTGTTATGTTATTGTTGACCTTATGTCAATCTACTCAGAGAAAAAATGAATCAGGTCAGTCTTACCAGGTCGATCTTACCGATTGCCCTTGTTCATATTCAAGGAGGCAGCATGATGGGTTTCTGATGAGCGGACATTCCCCCACTGCTCAAGAACTGAACAACCCAGGTAGAAGCCTTGTTTAAAAAGAAAGTAAAGGAATTCTGCTGCACATCTGCACCCTTGTAGACTATCCCGTACTTACCAGCTGCATGTCATGTATACTTAGGATAGGATAGGATATATGCATAGGATAGCATGGATGATAAAGGAGGACTTGTTGCTGGACCTGGCACTGGGAGAAGTGTAAGTTAGGGTTTAACACGGTTTATATCAAAAATGTTACCAAGAATGCCAGAAGTCCTATTTTTTTATTATTCATTTTTATTATTGTTGTTGCATTTTAACAATAAATTTCACAGCTCTTATTTAAACAAGTCACCATTTAAACAAGGGAAGGGAAGAGTACCATACTACGATGATGATCTTCAAAGAATTCTGAAATAGAATCTTGACGTTCATTAAAGTGACCTGTACAGTGAGTACCTGACTACACTCAGGTTACCAGTGAGCAGATGTCAAATGGTTCCTTTGTTCTTTGTCCAGTAATCTGGGTGATTTGCATGCTAAAGGTATGACATGCTGAAATGCATATTGAATGGGGGTCTGCTGGCTTCATCACATCCAAAGTTAATTTTAGTACAACGCAAATATTCCACAAAAATGTCTAAAATATATATTCTTAGTATACAGTACTTCCTGCTCCAGATAGATTACTTACACTTGGGTTATCCTCCGCCAGATGGCGCTGCACTGCAGAGACATGTAAAACAGGCTCCTCCCAGCCCCTCAAATACCCAAGTTTCATGAAGTATCACTCTCTCGCAGGTGAGCGGGGCTTTTAAGCCTGCGGCCCTGTTGGACTATTCCCACCTGTCCTTCTTGTGATGTGCCTCCCAGCCTGGGCTGCGCTGGTCGGGTGAAGGTAGGCGGCACCGTGCGTGCTTATGGAGCGCTGCTCCACCGCAGTCCCCCACCAAAGGGTAGGCGGTATAGGCTGATGGTATGCCCCTCCCCACATTATTGCCCCATGCCCCGTGTAGCGGTGGGTCCTGTACAAAGGGCCGCCTTCCTCCCTCATTCTCCCTGTAGCCTTCGGGGGAAAAGAAAGGGGGGGGGGGGTGTGGGTGTATCATGATTACGGGCATATTGCCTTTTGTAATGTCTTTTGGACTTTATATGTGGTGTCACCCACCGCGCTGACTTGTACTTTTTACTTGGCAAATGCCGCCGCCACCGCGCGCGCCTTCTCCTGCATTTGGATGTTCCGCGCGGGGCGGCGACGTTGCCTTCAGACGCTTCTGCGTCCTCATTGGCTGCTTGTTGGGCTTCGCGCCCATTTAGGGGGCGGGGCCTGGATTAGCGCCCTCCACATCACGGTTCGCTCTGGCCCGCCCTTCGAGGTACTCTGCGCCATGTTGTCTCTTCGGGCGCGCGTGTGACGTTCTTACTTACCGTGGTCCGTAAGTGCCCTCGCGGGCGGCCTTATACTCATTGTAGAGTTTTTCATTCTGACACCCTTCTCTTCTCATTGTGTCTTTCAGACGAGTGAAACCATTGGCTTCTCCCGGCCCGGTGTAATTGATAGTGGGCCTTGTAAATTTACTCCCACTTCCCTAGCGGGTCATTGGGGCGTCCAGGGTTGCTTTATAGCGTCAATCCCTACTGGCATATTGTGCCTAAAAATCACCATATGGAGGCATCTCAGGATTATGTGACCGGGGTCCCCTTGACACTGACAGGGCACGGGTCTGTGTACCCTGTGCCGAGCAAGCGCTGGCCCTGCAATCAGGCCTGCCAGTGGCTGCACCTCGTTTCACTTCACCTACTTCCCCAAGCTTAAATCTCACTCCTGCTGAGTCACATACAAGTGGGGATTATCAGCCTGATTTGTCTTCCGGACTGCCTACGGCTGAACAGATTATGGCGAGGTCTTTAGAGCGCAAGGGCCCTGGTAAGAAGCGGCACTTGACGCCTCAGGTTACTGTTTTCCCTGTGGGAACTGAGGAGTTTATGAATCTGCGTGGCGATACCCCTTCTGATGAAGGAGAGCTCTTTTCTGACTCAGGCTCATCTGATGGGAGGCCGAAGGGTCGTGACGATTCTGGCTTTGAATACTGGGCCCAGGATGATACTGACAGATTATTGATCCAGATATTTGAGGTTCTGTCTATCTATCTCCCTGGTGAGGCTCCCAGGCATAGAGGGGAGCGTTTCCATACGGCAACATCAAGTTTGGAATTTCTAGAACAGGCACATTTCCATACCCTTGTGCTCAAGGAATGGGAGTGCCCCAGTAAACTTCCCGGGGTTCCAAGGGATTGGGATAGGAAGTATCCTTTTCCCCCTGAGGTGGTTAGATGTTGGTCATCTCCCCCCGAGGTGGATGTCCCTATCATAGGGCTATCTAACACCCCTGTCTTGCATCCCCCTGATTATACTACCCTTCGGGATGCTGAGGACCGGCGCATTGACCTGCTGGCCTCCCACGCCTTTGCATGTGCGGGGACGGCGCTGCGCCCGGTCTGTGCCTCTGCCATTACTGCTGTGGCCGTTAGAACTCTCATCAGCAAAATGCTTGATCGTGCCCATGATGATCTCCCTTGGGAGATGTTTAATGCACTCTCCACTTGTGATGTGTTTGTAAAATGTATCCTATTGGCATTGGATGACACAATCAGAATGTGTGCAAGAACTTCTGCCCTTGTGGTGGCTATACGTCGCTTGGTCTGGCTGCGACAGTGGGGTGCTAACAATGCTGCAAAGAAGGCCCTTATTGGGCTTCCCTTTAAGGGGCGACGTTTGTTTGAGGCCCGTCCTGTTTGGTAAGAAAGGTAAGTCACCCCAGCTCAGGTGGCTGTATCGGCCCCTTCGGAGCCAGGGTGCCCCTTCTATCCCCTATCATGGTGTTGAACAGGAACCAGGGGTGTCCTTCACGGGGGCTCACGCAGATTCCTGCCCCAGGAGCGGCAGATGACACCCTGGCTCTTCCGGGGGGGCGAAACTCAAAACTTCCCCAAGTCCCCTCAAGCATGATGGGGCGCCCTCGCCCGTCAGGGTGAGGGGACGGCTGCGGCACCTTGCTCATGTCTGGAAGCATCACGCCCCAGACTGGTGGATTCAGGAGGTAGTGTCCTCCGGCTACAAGATAGAGTTTACTGTGCGGCCTCCCCCAAGATTATCAGGTCCCAGGTACTCCTGGTCCCTGCCTCTGCTCAGGTGTTAGCGCAGGCCGTGTAAGGCCTGCGGGGTCTGGGGGGACATTTGCAAAATTCCCCTAACAGACAGGGGCAAGGGTCTCTACACCAACCTTTCCATAGTTCCCCAGAAGGATGGGTCAGTCTGGCCCATTCTGGATTTACAAATCTTCAGCAAATCGTCATGTACAGGTGTTTTCTGTATGGAAACTCTGCGCTCGGCCATCAGCTCCTTGCGCCCCGGGGGCTTCATGCTGTCTGTGGAGATCAAAGATGCTTATTTTCACATCCCTGTGTTTTCAGGACACCAAGGTTCCTCAGATTCGCGTTGGAAGACCAACAGGTCTTCTACAGGTGAGTATTTCACAGAATTGTATTTTTTGAGATACACCAGTCTGCTAATCTAATCGCCAGGCATAAATATACGTGAGATTTGCGATCTGTCAAGAAAGAAATAGCACTAAGAAATATTATTTTATACAGGAGACACAGGCTGGTGCTGATGATCTGGTTTCCAAATATATCTTTAGAACCAGCAGGCCTATAAAAGCCTATAATTCCTTTTAGGAAAAAAAACATTTCTATACTATTTTATTCAAAAGAGCATGCTGTTGCTACTTATATAATTTCCGGCTGCATCATCAGAACCAGCAGGTCTATAAAAGCCCATAATTCCATTTGGGACCAGTACAGTTTCTGCATCCAGCCAGGAATGCCTCTGAATGGTGAGTAGGGGAAAGGCTGGGAGAAGTATATCTCATAAATTAGGGGCAACTTTTTTTGCGGACAACGCAAGACCAGCAGTGGTGTTCTGAGAAGCCCCAGCGCCCTGAAGTCTCTCCCTCCAGGTGAACAGGAGGTAAGAACTCATCTGCAGTGGCAGCAGCAAGGGTTGAGCCACTTGTGGGAACAATGTTTGTAGCATTGGGACCTGCCAACCAGAGATATGCAAGGGGGGTGTTAGGCAGCTAAGCCTCAAAGAACCACTCAATTGGATCTGAAGGAACAGAAAAAATGAAGACTATGGGGTCGATTCAAAGAAGCATGTAACAGCTTTGATTTTGGTGCCGATCATCCTATTTTTCCCGTACGCTCGTGCGCTCGTATGAACTTGCGAGTGATTCTATAAGCAAATACGTTTCTATCCTAAAATGTACGTCCGTTCGTATGGCAGTTTGCAAATCAGACCTATGTCAGTTGCCATCCTGATTTTTCCTTTCATTTCTCAGGTTGCAACATTGGTTTAGCCCTTTTTCCTTTTTTGTCTGGACGTAAATCCTTCTGATCTTGCGGCTGCGCACTACAAACTTACCTCATTAAAGTGCATTCTAAATATTTGGTCTTTTATTTTTCTTTATTTCATTCATTTTGTAGTAACCAACCATTAATGAATGCATTTGCATAAGTAAATCTTACTTTGTTTAATTTTTAGTTAACTTGCATTTTTTACTTGTGGATTTAAGTTTAATATTTTGGCTTCAAATGGTACAACTTAAAATTTTGGGTGTGGTTACCCACACCCTCTACATACAGATTGCTCTCAAATATAAAAAAACACCCAGCAACTTCTGCATGTTATGAGTCTAGAAACAGCCAAGATGGCGGGTCAGGTATTATCGGGCAGCCTGCAAACAGAAAGGGCCTTGTGACTGTGTTGCTCTGCATTCTTTGATTTCTGACCTTTCCGTGCCCCCAGCTCTGCTGTGTCTGTGCAAAATACAGCAGTAACCCACATCCTGCACTTTATCCCGCTCTCCTCTCCTCAGTAAGTGTGATGCATCTGACCAAAGAGCTAAAATAATTAAACAAAGCACAGGTAAACAACTACACCAATAAATTCAATCTAAAAATATTATTCTAGTACATCAATTTAAAAATAAATAACAAAGGACATAAGTTTCTTTAATTAACGCAAATATATGGATGTATTGCAAAATAAAGGTTTACATGCAAAGGACTAATTAAGGTCCACATTAAAATGCTTTTATAAGGCATACATGAATCAGGTATGCATTGCCATACAATTTATGGCCTCGGCCATGCTGATACATGCAGTTCATTGGAGCTCAAGACGCGCAGACTCCTCCACATAGCCAAAAAACCTGTTCAAGAACAGCAATCCGACTGCTAAAAGGTGTCGGAAGTGGCTTTCTTTTAAAACGTATTTAGAGGTTGGAAAACTGCTCTCTGAATCACACCTAAACACATCCGATTATCCTAAGTTTTACGTTTTGATCCTAAGTTTTAGGATTTGATCCTAAGTTTTACGTTTTGATCCTACAATTTAGGAACGAACTTCCGATGATCGTAAGAGCATATACGAATTCGTACGTAGGCTCGTGCGAGTCGGAAATGGCCAAAAAAACAGGAAAAAATGACTAACACCCACCCAAACTTACGATTCTCGATCCGAAATCAATTAACTTTTGCTCTTTGAATCGAGGGGTATATCTTTTTCAACATGTTGCATTTATTTATTATGGCTCTTTAGTTGAGCTTTGCACAAACCAAATGTGGTTTAGGTACTAAAATAAACCCAACATCAGACTCAAGGCTTAAATCTTCCCTGGAGACTCCCGGTGGAGGGTAGAAAGTAAAAGTTTGTAGCAGTCCAGTAAAAAAGAGGAACAGCTCCATTTTAGCTAAGCCTTCTCCAGCACAAATTCTTTTTCCTGTAAAAGTATAGGAGGAATAATGTTAAAGCACACACAAGAAATGATTAATTAAAAGATCGATTAAAATTCAAGTGGCTGTTAATGAATCAGCGGTTGATTATTTTAGAGTCTCAAAGGTGTGCGTAAAGCAACTGCCTCCATCATCGCTAAGATCTGCATTAGATCTTTTTGAGACAAGTGTGGTACTGTGCCTACATAACCTGGTCATCTTTTGGGTTTCTGAATGCCTGAAGGTGACAGTTGTGGTCTAGCCTAGAAACCTGATAATCAAGGCCAAACCATCTCTGTTTTATTGTATTGTGTCTGCCATTTAAGGATTGCTTTTATTTCACTAAACCTCTGACACTGCTGGAAAAATCAGGCCTTTTGAAGGGGAAGTCCAGTTTGTTTTGATCCCCCACCCTGCCTCCTTCCCCTGTCACTCAGACAGAATGGTGGTGGTGGTGGGGGGGGGGTTACAACAACATAAAAACGAATTACCTTGCCTGATATCTAGCACTGGCCATCTATTCACTGGGGACAGCGCTGGATCCTAAGCGAGGTAAGGTGTTTTTTTTTTAAACCCCTGCTTCAACACCTGGGAAGGGAGGCAGGGCGGAGGCTAGAAACAGACTGGACATCTGGGTTGACCATGGAATATGATTGCATTACTTATGTGCTGCCAAAGACCCTCCAATCCAGTTCACCATTTGAATTCTGGGGCTTCCGAAGGTATCAAATTCAAGTGGCTGTTAATGAATCAGTGGTTGATTGTTTTAGAGTCTCAAAGGTGTGCACAAAGCAACTTCCTCCATCATTGCTAAAATATGCAGTAGATCTTTTGAGACAAGTGTGGTACTGTACCTACATAACCTGGCCATCTTTTGGGGGACTACAAGTCGAACTCTTAGTTGAACCGACCACTTTACAGGGTAATGGATTTGATGTGAGTGTGGTTTAGCGATGTAGCTTTAGGGACAAACTTTCGAGTCACAAATATCACTGAATTCTATGCTACTCCTTTTTGTTTAGTAGGTGTAGCCCCACCCTGGACTTATGCTTAATGCACAATTAGGATATCTCTGGTCTGTAAAGTATGTTGGTGGTTTCCTTAATGCTCAGCAGTCAATCAATGCATTTCACTACCGACGTTCAGCCAAAAAGCCATAGCAGGGTCCCAGTTGTAAGTTAACCAGATTTGGAAGGAGAAAACACAGCTATACCAGTATTACACTTGCATTTCCTTGCATTTTATGGTGAGCCTGTTAGGGATGCGGAGTTCCTGTCCTAACTTCTGAGGGGGTGAGTGTTTTTGGGGACTGTAGCTGTGTCTTCACCTGTTTTTTAACTGTGTTTTAACTGTTTTTCGCCACGTCGCCGCTTTGTACTGCGCTCCGCGGCGGGCGTCGCTATATTTGTGAGGCGTTTTTTCTCTACTGTGATGACGCCGGCGAGGTCACGTGAGTGCCGTTTTTATGCTCTTCGGGGGGGGCGGGGCCGGTTGATGACACGTATCGCATCGTCCTCCCGCGGCCCACCCCTCAAGGTTCCTCAGCCTGCGCCATTTTGCTTCTGCTGCGCGTTTGGGGCCCTTCTCATCCCGGAGCTGCGGCGGTGATCCTGGTCTGCTTGACGCTTCCTCCTGTGGTCTGGCGGTTGGTGCCCTTGTCCTACTTGGTCCGTGAGTCCCCTTCGGGGGTTTTTGGTCTCTTTTGGGCATGCGCTGAGAGATACTTATGTGTCTTTATTTATGTCTTTCAGACGGGAAAACTGTGGGTTGTGGTTTCTCCTGGTTTTATCCCTTACCATCCCTCATCTTCCCTTACTGGCTTCTGGGGGCATCCCTTGGGGGGGCATCCCGGGTGGCTCTTGCTACCCTGTGCTGGCCTATTGTGCCTGTGTTAATCACCATATGGAGGCTTCTGGGGATAGCGTGCTTGGGGGCCCTTCAGGGCCATCCCGGCTGTGTTCCATGTGTGGGGTATCCCCTGTGAGTAACAGTGTCACGGTGTGCGTGCCGTGCGCCCAAGGTGTCCTTGCGCTCCAGGCTGGGTTGCCTGCTTCGCTTCCCAGCTCTGCGCCCCCTTTGGCATCACCTACCCCCCGTTCCTGCATTTAGCCCCTAGTGAGGGGGATACTAGCGGGGGGTCACAGTCTGATTTGGCACTGCGTGTGGTCAGTATTGAAAGGCGACTTGCCAGGCCTGTTACACGTAAGGCCTCTGTTAAGAAGCGGCACCTAGCTCCTGTGACATCCCTCTTTCCTGAGGAGGATGAGGGACCTGACACTTTTGTTGACCTTTACCCCCTAGAGGAGAGGGAACTCTTTCAGGACTCTGAGTCCTCTGGGGACCAGCAGGAGGGTTACGGCAGTGACCCTTGGGTCTGGGGAAGACTCATGGTTCCCTGAGGACACTGATAGCTTGTTAGCTCACATTTTTGAAGTCTTGCACATTGTCCCCCCTGAGGTGGCTAAGAGGAAGTAGGGTGAGCTCTTTCGTCCTGACAAACAGCGTCTGGAGTTCCCTGAGCAGAGCCATTTCACTTATATGGTGCTCAAGGAGTGGGAACGTCCTAGTAGATTGCCCGCGGTGCCCAAAGGGTGGGATAGGAGGTATCCCTTTCCTGCCGACCTGGTCAAGCGATGGTCGTGTCCCCCTGAGGTGGACACTCCCGTGCTCGGGCTGTCCAACACCTCGGTCATGCCTTCACCTGACACTACTACACTGCGGGACAGCAAGGACCGGGGCATGGATCAGCTGGCCTGCCATGCTTTTGGGTGTGTGGGGGCTGGGCTGCGCCCGGTCTGCGCTGCTGCCGTTACAGCTATTGCCCTTAAAAGACAGCTCAAGCGTCTCTGGGAGCACGCTTTGCCTGGTAACAGGGGGAGGATTATAGGTCACTTTTGCTTTGCTCTGATTTTGTTGCCTTTGTCCTTACTGCCATAGATGATGCGGTACGGATGTGTAGTAGGACTTCTGCCCTTTTGGTGGCTATGCGCTGCTCTGTTTGGCTGCGTCAGTGGGCGGCTGATACTGCCGCTAAGAAGGCTCTCACTGGGCTCCCCTTTACGGGGCTGCAGCTCTTTGGTGAGCGTCTGGATGTTTTAGCCAAGGATGGTAGGCTGCCTCAACGGAGGAGGCAGCCTCGGCCCTTTCGGGGGCCCTCCTCTTCCCTCCCCTTTTTTCGTGCTTCCAGAGGGGGTCGGGGCTCCCTCTTCTTGGGTACACTCAGGGATTCTTGGGCCCGTGGTTGTCCCGGTCTATCATGGGGCCCTAATCCAAACCTTCCCCCAAGCCCCCTCAGGCATGAGGAGGCGCCCTCACCCATCCGGGTGGGGGGACAGCTTCGGCTCTTTGCTCATGTCTGGAGGCTACGCTTCTCAGACTGGTGGATTCAGGAGGTGGTGTCCTCCGGCTACAAGATAGAGTTTGCAGCCTGGCCGCCCCCAAGATTCATCAGATCCCGGATGTCCCAAAACCCTCTGTCAGCTCAGGGTTTGCGCCTTGCGGTTCAACGTCTGTTGGAGTCAGGAGTCATTTGCCCGGTGCCTTCCCTGGAACGGGGTCGAGGGTTCTACTCCAATCTGTTCACGGTCCCCAAAAAGGACAGGTCCCTGAGGCCCATCCTGGACTTGAAGGGTCTCAATAAGTTTGTCAGGTTCCAGCATTTTTGCATGGAGACTCTACGCTCGGCGGTCAGTACCCTGCGCCCGGGCGACTTCATGACTTCAGTGGACATCAAGGATGCCTACCTTCACATGCCAATCTTTCCAGGTCATCAGAGATTTCTCAGGTTTGCTCTAGAGGATCAGCATTACCAGTTTGTGGCCTTACCGTTCGGTATCACCTCGGCCCCTCGGGTGCTCACCAAGGTGCTTGTGGGTGTGATTGCTCTGCTGCGGAATCAGGGCATTCACATACTTCCTTACCTGGAAGACATTCTGATTGCTGCTCAATCTCTTCATCAGGCCGAGAAAGATACTCAGGTGGTGACTTCCACTCTCGAGTCCTTCGGCTGGGTGATCAACTATCCCAAGTCTTCGCTGTCTCCGTCTTTGGTGAGCTCCTTTCTGGGCACGGACTCTGCTCTTGTGTCCCTATCCCTCCATCCGGCAAGGGATGCAGTTAGTGGGTCTGATGGTGTCCTGCTTCGAGGCGGTCCCTTTTGCGCAGTTTCACATGAGGCCTCTTCAGTTGCATTTCTTGTCAGTTTGGGATCGGGACCCTGTGTCTCTGGATCAGGAATTTGCTCTGTCCCCCCTGGTCAGACAGTCCCTCTCTTGGTGGCTGGACTCAGGGAACCTTCTAGTGGTCAGGACCTTTCTGCCCCCGTGCTGGGAGACTGTCACCACAGATGCCAGTCTGACTGGTTGGGGGGGCTTTTGGAAGTATCTGAAGTTCCAGGGTCGGTGGGGCCCCTAGGAGGCCCATGCTCCCATCAATGTACTGGAACTGAGGGCGATCAGGTTGGTTATGTCTCAGCTGACCACACACCTTCAGGGGTCGGGCTGTTCAGATCCGCTCGGAGAACCAGACGGCGGTTGCCTACATCAATCATCAGGGAGGGACTCGGAGCAAGCGAGCGCTCAAGGAAGTGTCCCTGATACTGTCCTGGGTGGAAGAGAATGTCCCCTACATCTCGGCGGTTTACATTCCGGGTGTGGAGAACCTGGAGGCAGACTCCCTGAGCAGGGGGACGTCTCGGCTGGGGGAATGGTCCCTCAGCAACAGGGTATTTCACTCCCTGTGTCACCACTGGGGTCAGCCAGATGTGAACCTGTTTGCGTCCCGTCACAATCACAAGCTTCCCAGGTTTGTCTCCCTGTCACAGGACCCTCTGGCCTTCGCCACGGATGCTCTAGCAATGCCTTGGACGGAGTATCGGCTCCTCTATGTGTTCCCTCCGTTCCCTCTGCTGGGCAGGGTGCTGCGCAAGATAGCCCAGATCTGCTCACTCAGGGACCACTGTGCCATCCCAATCTACAAACACTGGCTTTAAAGGCTTGGCTACTGAAACCTACATCTTGATGGATAAGGGTTTGCCAGCTTCTGTTGTTGATACCATGATTAGGGCTAGGAAGAAATCCTCGTTCTTTATCTACTACAGCATCTGGCATGCTTACATTGCCTGGTGTGAGTCCAAGTATTTTTCTTGTCGGGTGTTTTCTATCCCCAGGATTCTGGAATTTTTGCAACATGGTTTGGATTCGGGCCTTCAACTTAGTACCCACAAGGGACAGGTGTCAGCTCTGGCAATTTTTTTCCAAAGGTCCTTTGCCAATCACCGGTTGGTTACGACTTTTTTCCAGGGAGATACTCATGTGCGTCTGCCACGTAAGCCTATGCTAACAGTTTGGGACCTGAATCTGGTGTTGTCTGCTTTGCAGGGTCCTCCCTTTGAGCCTATCCTTGGGGCTGCTTTGTCCATTCTGACTCTTAAGGTGGCCTTTTTGGTGGCCATTCCTTCTGTCAGGCGAGTTTCTGAGATGGCGGCGCTTTCCATCAAGCCTCCTTATTTTGAGCGGCATCAGGATAAGGTGGTGTTTTGGCTTAAGCCGGATTTTTTGCCTAAGGTTGTGTCTGCTTTTCATCTCAATCAGGACATTGTTTTGCCTTCTTTGTGTCCTAACCCTGCTAATTCCAAGAAGCGGACCTTTTACTCTTTGGATGTTGTCAGGGCTCTGAAGTTTTATTTGGTTGCTATTGAGTCTTTCAGGAAATCTGACACTCTTTTTGTTCTTCCTGCTGGACCTATGAAAGGTTTGCCTCCTGCTAAATCCACTATCAGCAAGTGGATCCGTCAGGCGGTGGTACAAGCCTATTCTGCTGAAGGGAAGGAACCTCCTTTTAGGATTACTGCTCATTCCACTCTTGCTATTGGTGCGTCTTGGGCCTTTCAGCACCAAGCTTCTGTTGAACAAGTTTGTAAGGCCGCAACTTGGTCTTCTGTTCATACTTTTTCCAAGTTTTACAAGGTTGATGTTAAGGCCTCAGCTGATGCTGCTTTTGGCCGCAAGGTACTTCAGGCGGTAGTGGTTTAAATTGCCTGTTGTTACTCTTTGGGGATCCCACCCTACTTTATGGACACTGCTTTTGGATATCCCAGATGTAATGACTTCGTGAAGCTGGCCGTGCCATGCAATGGGAAAAAGACAGTTCTGTGAGTACTCACCTGTAGAATTGTTTTTGTTCTTGCATGGCACGGCCTGCTTCACCCCACCCTTGTTATCGTTGTTCTTAGTTGCCTCTGTATGGTGATTGTTCCAAGTTAGTTGGGGTTTTGTTACCTTTTTTACCTTTATTATCTCCCGGTTTCTTGAATAACTGCTTGTCAACACTGGAACACTGGTGATTCAGTTTTTATATGGTACCGGAAGGAGCCACAACTCTTCTGCAGTGCACTGCGCCACCTTGTGGCGGAATACCCAGATGTAATGACTTTGTGAAGCAGGCCGTGCCATGCATGGCAAAAGCAATTCTACAGGTGAGTGTCATGAATGACTTGCCTTCAGCCCATGCCCGTGGTGTCCCTAGGCAACTGGCTGGGGTTTTTCCTGCCCAGCAGCCACTTCTGCCTCAGATGCCAGCTCCAGCGGCGCGTGTGTCGCCGAGCGCGCCCTCCTCCCTCGTCCACTGTCATTCTACTCGTGCTTGCGCGCGAGTACAGTCAGCTTATGTCCTCCGGTGGTGCTATACACAGAGTGGCCACTGGAGGCTGTTTAAAAGAGCTAAACCTAGGAGGTGCAGTTCTGGGCAGTATGCCTTTGGAGTTCAGCTGGGGCAATCAGCCCAGAGCTCTCTAAGTACACCAATCAAACCACAGATCCTAAGTGCACCAATCAGCACACAGATCCAAAGTGCACCAATCACAGTCGCTGCCTCCCTGTCCAATCCAGCCGGGTTCAGTCCTATAAAGGGATTACCTCTTCAGTGTGTCAGTGCCTTTGATAGCGTTTAGCTGGCTTTGTTATTGTTCCTGTGATTGCCTGTTTAATTCATTAGTGACCATCTGCTTGAATCTCGACCACTCCTTCGTCTCATTCCTTGTACTGTGCAGCTCTCTGACCTCCCGGTGTGACCCTTGGCTTGACGTCTGACTTCGCTTGAATTCTCCTGAGCACCCGAATTGCTTCCAGTATTACCTGTTCCCGAAGTACCCGAACTGTTTCCAGTACTTACCCGACATTGCCCAGTCTGGCCTCTGGTTCATCTGCCTTCAACCCCTGTAAGCTCACATCTTTGTGCTATTAAGTCCTGGGGGCAACCGTGTCCGGCGAGGCATATAAAGCGTCCCGGCAAACAGGGGCTTGTCTAAAGGTGAAGCTAGCAGCGGAGATTGGGGGTTGTGGGCTTACTCTGAAGGCGGGTGTCCCTCGGCCTGACAGTGAGTACTCACAGAATTGTCTTATGTACATGATTGCAGCAACTTAAAATATATGCGGATTAGAGCAAGGTAGAGCAAGAAATAACATAGCAGGATGGCACTATAAGGCACTATTATCACTATTAAAGTGGACCAAAACCCACGCCTCAACGGCCCATTGGGGCAACCCCCCAGGTCACTTGGAAACGTACCTTCTTTCCCAGTCTAACGGTGCATGCGTGAATAGAGGGCACATCCCCGCTATCCCTTTAGCACAGTGAGTGCCCGTGCCAGGCATTTGTGAATGGCTAGGGTGGGCACGCTCCCTGTTAGAGGATAGCGAGGGATGTGGCCGCCAATGTGCTCGTATCTGCTTGCATTAGACAAGCTTTTAGACGAAGGGGTGGGAGCGGATCCGAGCGCGCTAATTGGACGAGAGGTCGGGCATGTGCCATAGAATCTGGGAAGGGTAAGTTAGATCTGGTGACCTGTGGGGTTTCACACAGCAGGGTGACCCAGGGGCAAGAACCAAAACCATGTAAAAATCTATTTTTGCTGCAGTATATGAGGCTATATCCCATTTCTCATGGGAGGCCCCATGGAATTCTGGTATGCATCTTGAATGTTCAGTATGCCTCTCTGGATAACAAACTTTTTTGGTATCACCACGTCAAAGGCCCGAGGGTGACTCTTTCTAGGACCCCCACTTTCATAGTGTCCACCTTTCCTCTATCGATCTCTTTGAAATGATTTGACAGATATTATAAGCTTTGGCCATTCTAGTTTGGCACCATATATTTGTTCGGCAATCCTAGTCTTTAATGTTCTGGAGGTATACCCTATGTATTGACATTTACACACAGTACATCTTATACAATAAACCACATTATTTGTCCCACATTTACTCATCTGTCTGTTCTTAATTTTAACCCCTGTGCTCATTGATGTACTCTCCTTGGCCTGTCCTATAAATGGACAACATTGGCACCTGGCCAAACCTCACCTATATATTCCAACCTTTGACATCCAACATGTTTGTTTTTTCTTAGCATTCTTCTGGATACTCACACTGCCATCTGTACCTCCATCTGGTAATTAGTATCTGGTATTAGTACAGTTTCTCCGCACCCAGACCCTCTCCACCACAGGCACACCTGTGTGCCCAGGGTGACTACGCCAGGTGTGGAGAATAGTGTTACCTAATAGCTTTTTTCTATAGGTGTATAAAGGTGTTTATCTCAAAAAATATACTCCCTCTCCCACCAATCTATATATAGGTTGACTACAGAGGGAGAGAAGGGGCCCCCGGCCAATCAGGTCAGGCCAGAGTCAGCCCAATACTATTATCTCTTGGCTATCCTAAAGACACCCTGGGCTGAAGTGGTCAGCAGAGCACAGCTGAAGTGAATGCTCTAACATGAGGTATGACTAAAGGGATGCTGGGGATGCACAGGTTATGCAGCACAGTCAGAGAGCACAGGGCAGGAGAAAATCAGCATTAGTCAGGGAAACATGAAATCCTTACACCCTTAGACAATCCTTTCTTGTTCCAATGTTAATGGTGTATCAGAGACTATGGATATTGCTTTGTCCGGGATTTCCAATGCCTTAACCCTTTAAACGCCAGCCACGTAAAATTTACGTGCCTGACTTTCCCCACTAATAACATAAAAAGTAAAAAAAAAGTCACTTACCTGACCCGATCACCTGCCTCCCCCCTCCTCTGTCCAGCCGCCACCTGCATCTGATCGCCGCAGGACACAGGAGACAAAGATCGGAGGTGAGTAAAATAAAGTTATTTTGAAAAAGTGTGTGTGTCTGTTTTTTTTTTTTTACTTTTAACCCTTTGTGAACTGGTAAGGGGTCCATGTGATCCCTATACCAGTTCACAAGGCTCGGGGGTCTGGCAAGTCACATGCGGCTAGCGGGTGACTTGCCATTAACCCCTGGCCCCCCAAAGTACCTGCCTCCCCAAAGCCCGGGGGGGGGGGGCAGAAGAGCCGTGGCCCTAGGCTATGACGACTTGTAGCCAGCAGGGCCAGGGGCCACTAAAGCTGGCCCTGCGCCCTGTTCTACAAGCCCTCATAGCTGGTCACAGGCTGGTTATGCTGGGTAGGGGGGACCTCACGCCATTTTTGGGGGGGGGGGGGATTTTTAAGGGTTTTAACCATGTAATTTTTTTTTTTAATTAACCCTATGTTATCTGTAACCCAATAGGTATAAAAGTGATCAGCGTGGGACACAGGAATGCATGGGAGATAAGTATTAAAAAAAATATTTAAAAATTGTATTTTTTTTTTATAAAGTTTTTTTTACTTTTAACCCTTTGTGAACTGGTACGGGGTCCATGTGCCCCCTATACCAGTTCACAAGGCTTGGGGGTCTGGCAAGTCACCTGCGCCCCCCAAATTACATGCCTCCCCAAAGCCCAGGGGGGGGGGCAGAAGAGCCGTGGCCCTAGGCTATGCCTGCTTGTAGCCTGCAGGGCCAGGGGCCACTAAATAAAGGCATCTGGTCCCTTGGTGCTCTCAGTGTAAGCGAGCTTGGCAAGCTACAATGCACCACAACTCTCTCTGACCATACAGAGCATACACATGACCATGAAATGCCCCGAGCCACGACCCAAAAATTTAAGCAAAGAAAGTAGCTTTGCTTGAAATATAGTACATAAGGTAAATCGTGTACAAAAGCACTGTATTCCAAGCAAAGCCATTTTCTTTGCCTAAACTTTTGGAGATTTTTAGATACTTTGAAATACTTATCCAACTCATAAACACTGAGTTCCCTGCAAACTGAAATATTCCTTACTTGTATTCATCCCATTCTCTAGTTCCACATTTTTGTTGTTGGCTCACCTGTTGGTAAGGCCGTGTTGTCTTTGGTTACTCAGGATGAATAAGAAAATAAGATTTAAGTTCTCTCCCAATGCCACCTCCCACTGATATACCCCCCCCCCAGAAATGTCTGATCTTGCCAGCTCTATCACCAGCCTGCCGCCATTTTGGGCACACGGCTGAACCCCCCCTTCCCAAGCTGGGTCAGTGAATGTGCTGTGCCGGAGCTGCTGTACTGCCGCCATCTTGCCAGCTGCCTATAAGACAACCCCTGAAAATAAGCCCTTTGGAGCAAAAATTGGGGAAACATGGTTTGATATACAGGCTTATTCCTGAAGAGTTTATCTCTTGGTTATACTGTGGGTCACTGACCAGCTTCTCTCTGCCAGAAGCGATGGGCAGATAGAGGAAGGAGGTGGTTAGTTTTCTACAGTGTCCCATCTTCCAAGCCCAGAACTTATTATGATGCAGGGAGCACTGAATATAAAAATGCTTTATAGTACACATAATAATGCATACATTGACTTGGCAAGCAGGGCTCTAGAAGTGAAACACAAATGTTTTTCATAAATGCCAACTACCTCTATTATACTGCACTCAAAAGCGTATCAACTAGTTTTTCCTCTTTTTTTGCAGCTTTAGTTGTTTTATTAATTCATGTAACCCACCTGCAGAGAAAGGCATAAATGCATCATTTCGCACAAATTTTCCAGCATCATCCAGGAAGTTATTTGGGTTAAACTCATAGGGTGTTTTCCACTGAGTCTTATCATATAGAACAGATCCAAGCAAAGGGATGACATCTGTACCCTACAATTAGAAAGGCATTGTACATTACAAGTACTTACGGTTTGAGAACCAAGTTTGAAAAAAGTGACAGTCTTCAGAATGGACATCTAAAATAAAAAGGACTATTCCTAGGAAGCTGGGAATGCTGAAAGCTGGGCGGGATTGGAGTTTGAGGGACGTAGTATATAGGACATAGGAAGACGGCTGTCCCTGCTGTAATGCCATGTGCTTCTGTGTGAAAGGTGTGTATTTACATTTTACACAAGCAGCAGAATTCAAAATACAGTAATATGACTGTTTGAGTAAACTCCCACATTGATGTTCATAAATAATTCCCAAATCATTCAAAATGCTTATTGAGGGTTTAATGAACTTTAATGGCAGGCAGCCTGTTTAGGTCAGTCGAAGGACTGTAAGGAACTGTCCTGTGGGTGGATGCCCCCTCTGTCTCCAGCGCCCCTATGCCCCTGTTTGCAAGCTGCATCATGTTGCCCCCTCCATTGGTGCTATATACCCCCAATAGGTGTCATCTTTCCTCCCCCTCATACTGACCCTCTATATAGGACCCATTTCCCCCCATGTCCATACTGCTCCCATTACATGGATTCCCCTCTTTGTCCAGTGCCCTATACCCCTTGCTGTCCCCTTTATTGATGTGATCTATGCTCCATCTCCCTTCGCCCCCATGATGCCTCCCCTCATGCCCCCACGCTGCCCCTCCTTAGGTCCCATACTTCATGCTGCCCCTCCATAGATCCCGTCCCCTCCCCCCATGCGCCCGGCTGCTCGCCATAGGTCCCCCCATGCTGCCCTCCATAGGTCCTATCTCCCCACCATATGTCCCTTTTCATGCCCTCTCCATTGCAATGAATAAATGGCACTTGAGGGGCCAGACAGCACGCAAGGCACCGGGGGCCCCTTTATCGGAACCCAGAAGATTGCTGAGGGCGGGTCTGCCGGGATTTGCTGAGCCAGAGAGAGAATGTAAGCGACTGTTTTTTATTTTGGCTTAAGTGACACTTCAAAGTCCCTTAGGGCATGAAATCACGCATGAAAGTCTGTTTGATGGGGGCAGGAAGTAGCTGCACAATGGAGTGAAGTTTGCTTTCTATTGGTGTGACTACTGCATGTGCTATGTGTATGCTACTGCTTCCTATCCACCATCAGCTCCACTAGAAAGAGAGGAATATCTCTTAATACAGAACTCATTGATGGGACGGATCAGATTAGATTAGTTTGACTGTGAACCAGGAACCTCCCTGATTTTTAGTGTGTAGGTCCCACTTTAAAAAGTCTAGGAAAACAGGGAGATTACCTCAGATAAAATAAAAGTTCAAAAATGTTTTTGAATTTTTTTACTGAAAAAGTAGCGCATGCTTGGAGTTAAGATGGAGGTTAGCAACAGTTAACTCGCTCTTGTTTTCTAGCAATGATCAGGGTCTATGGGGTTGATTCAGAGTCAGGTGATAAAACTCACTCCTTTTTTTAGGAGAGTAAACTGCCATTCACTTTCATTGCCTTTGGGGCTGATTCAATAACCGGATGTTCATTTTCACCTTTTTCAGTTTCAAAATTACACTAATATATGCATCTTTAGAATCGTCAAGGAGAGTTATTTCTTCCCTAATTGCATTGGACCAGCTACAGTAGTTGTGGCTCCAGGATATGGGCAAATAAATATGGGCAGGGAACTAATATTTTATAGCGCGTCCCTGAGAGGCCATCAGGTCCCAATGCCTTTGAGAGTTTGGTGGACCTGATTGCCCCGCTTCCCTATCTTCCAGGATCAGAATCGCAGGTATATCATGGGCGGGCAGGAAGGGGGAGCCGGACCTGCCACTATCTGAATACTGCGAGCTGGTGGGTACAATCGTGGTCATGTGCAAATCCCCCCCCCCCCATAAAAAATTTTATTTATGAGGTATATCCCAAAATGCTGAACTGTGGACTGGAATACCTGCTCAGAGGTGCCAGAAGTTGGTGTAAGTCATGCAGTAAAGATAATGATAAGAAAGAAAATACATTTTCCAAACTTACTTTTGGGATGCAGTATCCTCGAAAATATACGTCCCTTGGACATGTGTGCATCAAACTTAAAGGCAAAATATTTGCAAACCTCTGTATTTCATGTACTACTGCTTCAGTATATGGCATATTTTTCCGATTATCCACTGACGGCATCTGTCCTGGTCTGATATGTTCCTGGATCTCCAAATGTACTTTTTCTATAAAATAGAAGCTAATGTTTACATCAGCAGCTTTAAACAAATGTAAATATATATTTATCTTCATTTTCAATGTCAGAGTTTTCCTTCTTGTCATCCAGTGCTGTCACTCATGTTATCCAACACAGCAGTGGCCTAGTGTTCTACATTCTTGGATGCCTGACACCTGTCATAGCATTAGAGGATCACTAACCTCGCCATTGCTCCCTCGCTGTCTCCTAGTCAGTGTAGAGCCAAATGGTGACGCACGTATCAGACAGGGGCATCATTCTCTAGTAGCATTGCTTCTGGAGGTACTGCCCCTGTAAGCTCCAGTGCCACTAGTCAATGCAGGAGCTGTGCAGGTCCAACATGCCACCTGATGGGAAAGGGGGCTTTATTAAAGGCCCCTTCTAATCTGTAGCACATCGCTGACCATATTACCAGTGTGCATGCTACTTTTTAGTTTTTTATGGTTCTCAAATCTGCCAAGCCCCTTTTCTGCATGTTGACCCAGTTTACCCTTACCTGTCTTTTGCCAACTCTGCTTGTCTGACTTAGTGACTCTTGCCTGTTGCCCACCCATCCTGTTTGACTATATCTGATCTCTCCAGGCCATCTCCCTGCCCATAGCCAACTCTGCTTGCTCGACCACGCTGTCCCAAATCTTCTGTCATCATTAACATCTGCACTGGCCATCCCACCTCTACTAGCACCTGCTCTAGGGATCCCTGGTTTTTAGATGGAAGCCGCTGAGCAACTCTGAATTGAGCTGCTCCAGTGTCAGCCTGCAAACTGCCTTTAGCTATCATGCAATACCAGCACAGACTGTAATTTTGTGATCTGTTACAGCTTCCTCTTGGCCATGTGATTGGCAAGAGGCAGGCAGGCGGAAATAACAAGGCAGGAAGTAGCCTTTTTGGTGTCAGCCTTAGCGGAGGTTGTAACCAAAGCTGAATAGGCAATCTGAAAAACAGTTTCTTGTGATTTTCCTGGGAAATGAAAAAAAAAAATCACATTTGCAGCTTCTTCCTTCATCTGTACCCCACCATGTGGTGTCCTCTCTTTCTCTCTGCTGGGTCGGGGATTCTCTTCTGGTGTGCTGCTATTGAGGCTGCCTCATCTGCATCTGTAGTGATGGGGACACTGATCCCCCTCCCTCATCCTTGGCATCCCGCCAAGCTAATCCCGCCTTTAAAAGTACATCATGGATGGTCATAAAGGTAAAGACCCAGTTACAAAAATGTTCCAACTCCTCAGCCCAAAACCTTGTTAAAATGTAATCTTTCATTAAAAACATCCATGTCCTATAAGATCCATAGCATGTGGAGGGCTCTCGTCTTGTTTCACGGTCAATGTGCCCCCCTTAGTCATGTATCTGACCATAAGAAAGTGCCATTTTTAAGTGCCGGTCGGCACAGGCACGCTCTCCCGCAAAAGTGGGCCAAAAATGCGCAGAGTTCTATATGAGCATAGCATAACTAGCCAATAGGTGCCAAGAACACAAGTAGAAAGTTCCTCTTGATAGGATTTAATTTGTCAAATGATTAGGCGCATTAGAATGGGCGTATCACAGCAGGGTAATATTGGTCAAATTAGCGTGTGCAAAGAGACTTATGTGATGGCCCTGCACATGTGTGATAGAAATAACGAACACACAGAAGAGAGGAATGCGTCCTACTGGCATGCAGCTAGCCAGGTGGATACACTGGCTGTTCACTGAACAAAGGAAGTAAAGAAATCCAGTCCAAAGTCTGGTGTAAATATTAGATAAATACATCTAAAAAAAAACAATATTACATAATAGGATCCATTAATAACTAATGCTCATATATATTAGCATGTCCAAAAGTAAAAATATATAAAAAATAATAGCCTAATATTGTTGGATTTATACTATAACACGTGAATACAATATGTGTATATACGTATATAAATTATATAGAAATTTATAGTTTGCGTAATGCATTAAGGCCCTTATTTATGAAGGAATAGCGACAGATAGCGACTGGTGAGCGACCGGTAATGACCGGCACCGCCACGAGAACGCCGGCTCCCCACCACAATCACACATTTATCAAGCTGATCCTGCTTAGCGACAGAGATAGCGCCAGATAGCCACTCATTCATCATTATTCCAGCCTCAGCCCACAGCGCCAGCGTCCGACCTTGAACAGCGACAGGTATGACCTCTCGCTACCTGGCGCTCTCCAATGCATTTCAATGGAACAATCTTTAAATATTCATAATTAATTGTTATTAATGTTTTTTTTTTTTTTTAATGTGAAAAATTCTGTGACCACTTCTGCCATGTTAGATAATTTTTTTAAGGTAAAAAAAAAATTGTGCAGAATTGATATTACAGGTCTGATATTATTGTATTCATATTACTAAATTCTTTACAATTTTTTTTTTTTCGGTTTCCAAAAATATGGTGGTTTGGGGGTTAAAAAACTACTTTTAACACATCGCCGCCAGCGCTCTGGGGTTTAAACATGCATTTCACAGCGCGAACATTTTCTGAGCGTGATTTTTTTATGAATATGGTGGGAGCCGGTCGCTCTGACCAGTCGCTATCATGCGCACCCATACATCGCGGAACCTGTCAAATAGCGACTCGTCACCCCGTATTCAACATTACTGCACACCGATTCAGTCGCTATCAACAACCGAACAATGACCAAGCACAGCGACTACTAACGGGCGCTGTAAAAATACTGCTACAGTCGCTCAACTGTTGCTACCTGCCGCTATTAATGAATCGGCCTCCCCGTGATATATTAATATGATATGTGAAATGATGTACAACCGACAGTATACAAATTGGCATCAAAGAGGGGGCAATAACTCCTTGGGGTTTGATAATAATCCTTAATAAACAATTTGATAATATATAAATATAAAAAGAGCAATGGTTTTGTATCCATAAATAATGTCAATTAATATAGTTATTGTTACAAACCAAAAATATGATATATCTATTACAAAATCCAAATGAAAGACATATAGATGAGACTATAAGGATCCCATGCTGAAAAATGAAAATGTCAGCGTGCTAATATGATATAATACTGCTGATGTGTTATATATAAAGAAACGCCCAAAATAACCTGTATGTATCATAATTGGATAGGAATAAATACAAATAAATACATTTTATGAGCATATGAAAACGAGTACCTAAATCATGGCTATATAATAATGGTCCAAAAGGGGGATGATTATGACTTATTGGCCAGAATAGGAGAAATGAAATGGTTATTAAGATTACACAGGACAAAGTGGATCATCGTAATTAGGAAACCATCTGGCCATATTTAAATGCAGAGAGAGATATTCAGATGGTCATGGTCACTAGCTGTAATACGAGTATCAAAATGCAGAATCCACTATGCTTTACCTTTGGACAGATTGGCTAACAGGTTGCCTCCACGTTCAGAGCACTGCAATCCGAGTTATGTTGTCTGGAACAGTGTCTAGTGACATTTGATTTTTGAATAACATTTTTGATTTTTCGTGTCATAAATATGTTCCATAAACCATTTTTTCAGTGCTCTGGGGGTACAATGCACACATCCTTACTAAGAGTGGCATTTAGAGTTCGATCCACTAAAGTCGGTGTAGGGGTGCATAATTTAACTGCTCTGTTCCATAGACACCCTTAATCCGACCATGGGAAAGCTACACAGAAGAGAAGGTTTTTAAAATGCCTCACATTTAAAAGTATCTGTGTTTTCCTTTAGTGTTGGATATATAGGTTTTATGCTTGGTGACAATATGGCTTTTAAATTAAATGATCAAATAGAAGGGTTGGATTAGTATAGAATACTGAAGATATTTCTTCTAAATACCAATATGGTTTAAATCTACCAATTACTTTGTATTTCTGGATACTTCATCATCAGTAAAATAGCCCAGCGTAGTGTTGTAGATGTTGTTTCAGTGCCAGCATCAAAGAGATCCATAACTGTATAGGCCAGGTTTTTATCATCAAAATATGTTTCAGCTTTGGATGACTCCTAAAATACAAAAATTAAACTGTTTTAAATACTGTATCACAGTACAGTACAGATATAGCAAGCAAATACATTTTAAAACCATTAAACCATGTCACAAATTACTATAGCATGACCAATCAATTCGCCCGTGGCTAGTGTACTGTACATTATATTTATTGGGATTTTTACTATGGATTGTTACTGGATTTTACTTGTGGATTTGAGTTTTCACTTGCATGAATATGTGTCAAAATAATTAAACATTGGAATAATTATCTATTTCTACGGGTGGTCTTCAGCAGTTTTGCATCTTGTCTTTCTTCTAAGTTACATAATGTATAGATAGCCTGTTAAAAACTAATGAAGAGGTCTATTGGAAAACAATGTTTTGTAAAACATACAACAAAATGTAGGCTTGTATTATGGGTAGGTTAGAACCAATGTAAAAATTCTCCTTTTTGTTTATGAATGTAATGGGGAGATGTGTGTCATCAGGAGGGAAAGCTGGGGACCAGCACAAAATATATACTGTACTAGTGATACTCTCCTGGTCCCTCATCAGAAGCTTTTGTTACAGTATATAGACTAAACTGCTTAACAGACAGCGAAAATAGTTACTGAACATTTAAATTGTTTCAGAAAGTTCCAGCCTCCATCCACTCACTAGTGCATCACCAGATATAAAAATAAATGGACAGTCCAGGCAATGGCAAGAATATGGCAGCAAGCAATTCACCTGAAGCCAGTCCCATGTGGCCGCCAAGATCGATAATATAGTCTAACATTTACACAGCTTTATTTAAAACATTTTAGATACAACCTTGAAATCTCTGCACAATTCAAAATACAAGTTAAAATATATAAATAAATGAAATGAGAGGTCCAAAGAAGTCTCAGTGTTTTGTCACCATTTACAAGGAAAAAGTTGCATACTATTGATATGAGAATCTGAAATCAATCAAGCAATTATTGAAGAGGAACTTCAAAGTCCATCTCAGTTCTAATCCTTGGGGCATCACAAATTGGGATGCCGCTCTGTGTAAAACTCCTCTTTACACTCGCCTTTTCCCGGACCCCTCACGGCATCCCAGCTCACCTCTAACTGTGTGCGCACCCATGCCTGGCCTTTCTGAATGGACGGCATGGGCACATCACAGCTAGAAGGTGAGTGGGATGCCCCGGCATATAGGAGCAACACCTCAAAAAATCAGGTGTGTTGGTTCTCTTTAGAAAGGCGCACTGTGGATCTATATAGATCAGAAAAATCAATGCTGTAGATACTGTTGTAGATCTTCAATGTCTGCCCGTCCCTTAGATTCCATTCCACATACAAATTCTGTTGCATGTCCACCCCTAACCCTCTGCACTCCCAGCATGACTGAGCCAAAGTGGTTGGGTTCAGTCATGTTGGGAGCTCTGAGAAACAGATGGTGGTTGTACAACCACATTTATACATAGTCATGGAAAATTAAATTGAAAGGAGGGGCAGAGCTTGGAGCCCTGCTACAGCATCTACAGCATGCTGCATGGAATAGAGGTGACACTGTCCTTAATTTAAACAAAGTATGTGGTTTCATTAGGACTAAAAGGGTCCAGTACAAAATATTGGGACCCCGTGCCTGTAATACCCCTCTGGTTCCTATGACACTCTTGGCTTTTCTATTAGCTGAAGATGGAAAGTAAGGCCGCCACAAATGGGGTAGAAGGACTGCCAAAAATAATTACTCAAACCATTTTTGGTTAGAGTTGGGTTTCCAATGGGAAATGATCACCTGTTTCTGCTTCATAAGATAAGCATCAATATATCCAGTGATGTTATTTGGATCATACTCCTGTTGATGATGGCTGATCCGCTTTGCAATATATTTAAGGAATTCATCTATGTTCTGCACAAGTTTTTTATGTGCTCCAAGGAGGTATCCGATGCGTGGATAATAATTGTAAAGCTGTGGAGAGAAATTGGCTTTATTGGACATCTAACAATGACAACAGTACATCATAGATAGAATACTGAAAATGACATTGAGATGAGGGTACATAATACTGTGACAAGTTGAGAACTTTCTTTTTATTAAAGGGTCTGACCACCCAAAATTTTTTTCCTACCTATTGATTAAATTATAGCTGCAGTTGTTTTGATATTGGGAAATATTCTGCACCTGTTTTGTGGCTATAGAAACCTGTCCCTCTGCTGTTACTCAGGATAATCTGGTCACCAAAGAAAAACTTCATGCTGGATATTCTCTGAGCCCTTTCTCCCCCTCCATTCTGATTTGCATATCCCCCTACTGGTCTTTGAGCTGTGTCAGAGACTGTCAGGAATGTGCAGCCTTCTCAGCCATCCCAACTAGTAAACAAAGGGGGTTGTTCAAGAAAGGATAGCACCAGGTAGTGCCTAGTAGCGTCAGGCAGCGTTTGGTGAACGCCGGGAGCTGTACACAGAACCACATTTAAGAAATCGAATCTGGTGAGCGACTCTAACAGCGCCATGTAGCCTCCGATGTATTATTACAGGTGGCTCAGCTTATAGCGCCGGCACTCTAGCTTCCAGTGCGCCAGGTATTACCTTTCGCTCACTGTCGCTCTCACATATATTTCAATGGCCGTTCATTTGCTTCTGTTTAAACAGCGTGTTTGACATATTTTCTATTTTGCTAAAAATCATTGTGTCACCTCCCCTGGCCTGCAAAAAAACATTTTTAGGAATTTTGTTTACTTTTTATATTTTTATGCAGAATTGTCATTACAGGTCTGGCACTAAAGTGTTAATGTCACAGTGTTCAAATAATGTCATTCCATGTGTTGTCGCTTTCTTACTGGTGGATATGTGTTCAAACAGACATTAATCACACAGCATCTGGCGCTCTATGCTAAAGCGACCAGATTTAGAGTGCTGACGCTGTGTGTGTGTCCTTTTTTGATAAGTATGGTATGGAGCGCAGAGTGCCGGACGCTCTGAGCTGGCGCTACCTCTCACTACCTGTCACTGGCTCCAGCGCTGTCCTCTTGTTAGATGTGAAGTAGTCTTGGGCGCTATAGCTCGGCCACCACCTAGCATTCACAACGGCATTGTTCTGTACATGCTCTTCTGTACATGCTGCGTAGTGTTGTGCGCTATTGTCTCAGAGCTTTCACACTGCGTGAAACCCATTGGTTCGTCCTGTACCTCGGTCCACTGATCCTCTGGAGACCACCCTGATTTGAGCACTTATCCTGCCAGGCAAACTTGAATGGCTTCTAGCATGTGCATGTAGGGTGTATTAGCAATGAAACAAGGGCTATAGCAGGTTAATATTGCTGCTGCACCTGGCAGCATGCCCGTTCCCTGCCTGCTGCCCGCACACCCACTAGCAGCCAAGTCTGCCTGGTGCAATGAGCGTTCAGACCATGGTTGCCACCCTGGTCAGCACATGCACCTTGGGGTTGTTAGGTCAAGGTTTATATCCATTCCCATCCATTCATAGAGAGATTGTGATGTTCCTATGTTCAATACTCCAAAGGCTGGCCATGACACACACGAGTGCCTGTTGAGGAAAGTGACTGAAGGTGTGATTCCCCAATTTAAGATGCCCCTAAGATGTCCCAAATTGAGCAATTTCTATCTTTTCTGCACTCATTCAGTGGTGGTAGCCACTTTATTGTAGGTTTCACTCGTGGCCAGTTGAGTTTGCTAGGTAGGCACTTGTAGTCATGTGGGATGCATGAGTATGTGTAAGCACGAACCTGGTGAGTCCAATTTTGGATCTACCTGCTGTGTATCTCCTCTCTGAATCTGCAAGCCTGGGCAGCCCTTACCTATCACTTCTCTAATCTCTCTGGTCATTGGCTGGTGTGCTTCACCAGTGGGGTTTGTCACATTGACAAGGAGGTGTGATATGCCTCTGTCCATTCGGCTGCCTAAGTTACATTCGGCCAGTTCCTGGCGAGATGGAATGCAGAAGTGATAGGTAAGTGCTGCCCAGTCTCTGGCATGAAGATGAGGGGTGGGTTATCCCAAACCTGGATCAAATGTGGCACCAAGTAGAATGCTCTGCAGTTGTTCCCCCACAGTGCACACAGCAAATGGAGTGGGGAAGCCACTACAGATACCAGCAGTAGTTAGGGAATGCCCCATAGCTAATTGCATCCCTAAAGAGGATGTCTCTGGGAAAAATGCTAGGTGGCCCAAGACGATGGAGCTCCTAGCTCCACTACCAGGCAAACACTATTAGAGTGGAACAAAACCCAGGATTTTCACACACTATACAAGATGTAGTTTTGCTAGAATCCCAGGAATGTATTAACGTTAATTATTATGTATAAACATATTTCATTTATATGTAATGAATGACCTCTAAGACATGTACTAGCAATGGCAGGAAAATCTCCAAATCCTCATCTGGGTCGTTTTTTTTTCAGCATGCTTACAATGACAAACTTAGGATTTCTTACCACTGCCATTGGAGAGCCAGCCAGTTTTCCATTTTCATTCTCCATTTGCACTAGTTTTAAAAAAACTGGGTCATCATATTCAAACCTCCTCCCAAAAATGATGGAACAAATCACATTTGACATAGCGCTGTTTATGATGATGTTTGTGTCTAATGGTTTACCTGAATATGGTACACAGAGAAAAAGAGATGTTAAGCCATTGGTAAATTAGTAATAACACTAAACTGGTTATTTTCTGTCACAAGGAGAATTTTTCCTGCATTTTTACTGGTGGGTGATTTGCATGTTCTGGTGGGTGATATGCATGTTCTGGTGGGTGATATGAATGCCTTGGTGGGTGATTTGCATGTACTGGTGGGTGATTTGCATGTTCTGGTGGGTGATTTGCATGTACTGGTGGGTGATATGCATGTTCTGGTGGGTGATTTGCATGTACTGGTGGGTGATATGCATATTCTGGTGGGTGATTTGCATGTTCTGGTGGGTGATATACATGTTCTGGTGGGTGATTTGCATGTCAATGAAGTTATTTTGCCACTGGTTGCATCAGCCCCTCCTAAATAATTGCTCTTCAAGTTTTAAAAGTGTCCCAAGAATAATGGGCTTCTGGTAGAATGTTCTTGATGTAAGTGTGAATTGCAATGTATGTTTCAGGATAGAGGACTGTAATAAGCCGAGAAAAGAAACAAAGGGAGGACTTAGTAGGAGTATTTAGTGGGGGGGGGGTTGTATATCGTCATCCCAGATCTAGGTACCATAAAAATCTTCATAAACCTGCACAGTGCTATAGAGAATTGAACAACTTCATTTCTTCGGGTACATGTGGCAGCGGTGGTGTCAGGGCTTATCTATTCTGAAACAGTGGGTTTAAGTGTATTCACAGGAGAAACATTGGACATTGTCAATAGAGTTTTGTTGTCTGAGCTCATCAAAGCCCCCACAGCCACCTAAACCAGTTCTGACTAATGTCCTGAGGAGAATGGACTTGGCCAGAATTCTTTGACTGCCGTTATTCTTTTTTCCAGATATTTAGTGGATATTATCTTCACAGAAGTGAAATGATTGTGTGCCTAGTTCCTAATGCAAAATAATTCTCTCAGGACGTATTCTGTGCCCATTGGTCTGTTGGGGAAGGCATACCCCCTGATATGCTCTCAGATGGCCTTTGGTTGTCCCAACATTCATGGGCTAGGCTAATCCATGATGTGGAGGGTAATTAGTTTTAAAAGGTGCGGGCGGCACTTGAGTACCTTGTCTAAGGCTTCAGCCTGCATGTAGCATCCCTGGGCCAGGCAGTGTTCGCAGTGTACGGCTTGTATATGCCTATGCGCTAGCCACACCTATAGCCAGCCAGGAGCGCTGCAAGTTGTAACAATGCAAAAAAGGCATCCAAAATTAGTCCCAAACAGCCCAGGGATCCCATGGCACATGTACCAGCCCCCCAAAAATAAGAAAATATGAAAAAATGCCTAAATAATTGTAATCATTAAAGCCCATTGACATGTAAGGGATAAGGCCACACAGTGCAGGGTGAGCCCTTGGTTTTATCTGACACTTTTGGGAACTCAGTGCCAGCACTCATCCCATCGGCACTGTTAATCGATGGGACGCTACCTGCCACTCTGGGTTTTTGACTTGATAACTACACCTTTTTCACTGGACCTGACATTCACCTGACGTTCATTTGGCACTACCTGGCCTTAGCATTTCTTAAATAAACCCCATTATTTCTAATTATCTGCTAAACATACCTCTCGCAGAGCATACTTCTAGTCCCCTTCCCCTGGGCTCTTCATCATTATGTAATGCACGTTAAAGTGTTTGGCAAGTCAAAAGTTTAAAAATAAATATCAGTAGTTTACCTTTTTTTTGAGTGGCTTGAATGCTATGCTTTCTCCTCTGTCTGTCTCCATAGTGAGGAAATCACTTCCTCATGCAGCTTTCAATCCCCACCCCACTGATCTGGTCCATCAATTTACTTGGGATGCCTTGCATTGTGAAACCCCCCAGTTCGCCAGTCAAACCCTTCCTTTAACTGTCCCATGGTGCATTCATGGACTCTTGTCCAATCAGCGTTGTTTTCTTTGTTGGCTCTGTTTGTTCGCCTGTCAAAACGTACCTTTCCCCTTCCCATGGAGCATGCATGGGCTCTCGTCTAATCAGCACTGTTTGTTTGGCTGGCTCAGTTTGCACGCAGAGCTTGGCAATGGGGAGCCAGAGCAGCAACATCCCTGTCCGTCCAGCCTATCTGAATGGCTATCCGTGGGAGCACGCCTCAGCCCAGAGATGCTGAGGATGCGGCCACAGATATTTACATTGCCATGGGAGCCAGTAAAACTGGTGGGATTTGTGGTGACCTTGGTGGTGTTTCATACAATTTGGGACAAATGGCCCCATGAGAAGGGCAGTGGCCAGCGATGGAGTCTTTTAGACTTCAGGGTTGGCCACTCAGGGTTTAGTCCCACTTTAATATCTTTATATATACCTGCACAGTCATTCAGTGAAGGATTATTTTCAGTCAGTTAAGTTTATTTTATAGACATTTTATATTTTTATTGAGTCAGCTGGTGTTCTCATCGCAGAAGCAGCACCTCACACACAGGGCTGTTACCTAGTAATGGTTTTGGCTGCTGGGTGTTAAACTTACCATAGCTGTTCGGGTTACTCCTTACGGGTTTTTTTCCTTATGTACTACTTGTTACAAACTACAACACCCAGCAGAACACTGTCATGGGCCGAGAGATAGTGAACTGGGGAGAATTTAATAGGGCTTGGGTGTGGGGATTGGGCAGCTTCTGGCTCATTGGCCCATAAACAACCTGAGGGCCTATTAACCTGAAGCCAACAATCAGCCCCACTAAGAACACTGGGACTCATTGGCCCTTTAAAATTGGCCTCCGGTAAGGGCACTGTCTGCAGCGCCAATATAGTATGAATGCACACCTGAGTATCAAATTGATTTGCAAAAAAAGGGGTGAATTTATTTATATATATACACATGTATAGACAAATGTTAAGGTCTACATAGAAAAATATTTGAGGAAAAGGATCAGTTACACTTATGCAGTATCAATATACACAAAATATTTACAATATATATATTCAGGTTGAGATCCTGGGAGCTGAGAATGATTGGTTGCACCTATCGCAAAAAAGTTCAAGCTGACCAGGATTTGAATAGGGTTCAAATGATTTCATTAAAACGGTAGAAAAATAAAGCAAAAGTCTTTCTGGCTTAATATCTGACGAAAATTAAATGGAATGAATTCAATGTAGATTCAATGTATCTACCATACAATCATTCCATTGAATTTTCATCAGATATTAAAGTGGACCAACACCCAGGGGTGATCGGCCCGGGAATCTTAATAGATTCCCGGGCCGATCACCTCACTCACCGCGGGACATCCGAGATCGGGATGTCCCGCGGGGTGAAACCCCCCCAAAAAACCCCAAACTCCTTACCTGATCCGCTTCCGCCGCCGCCTCCCGCACGGCGGCGGACGCGCTGTCTTGGACGCCGCTGTCACCCGCTTGGACGTCGGCAGGGATTGGACGGCGCGGTCACGTGGGAGTGGGGAGAGGTGAGTTTTTTGGGGTTTCTGGGGGGTTTCAGAGAGCGGGACACCCCCGATCGGGGTGCCCCGCCGAAGTGGACCAAAACCCAGGATAGTCAAAATCCTGGGTGTTGGTCCACTTTAAGCCAGAAAGACTTTTGCTTTATTTTTCTAATGTTTTAATGAAATCATTTGAACCTTATTCAAATCCTGGTCAGCTTGAACTTTTTTGCGATAGGTGCAACCAATCATTCTCAGCTCCCAGGATCTCAACCTGAATGTATATATTGTAAATATTTTGTTTATATTGATACTGCATAAGTATAACTGATCCTTTTCCTCAAATATTTTTCTATGTAGACCTTAACATTTGTCTATACATTTGTATATATATAAATAAATTCACCCCTTTTTTTGCAAATCAATTTGATACTCAGGTGTGCATTCATACTATATTGGTTCTAGATATTTGACGGGACCCTGGTCCCATGTTTTAGTGAATTGCACCCAAACCTCAGTTGACCTATATATTGAAAACACTTGTTTCCTCAGAGAGTGTGCTTACCAACCCCTCTAAACTCTGTCTGCAGCGCCGCCAGAGGGCCTACGTTTCACATGCCTGCACAAGCACTGAGGGGTTGCGTGAGGAGGTGAAAGGCCACAGCTGACGCTGCTGCTGAGTGATAGAGAGCCCAGCACGCTGCTCGGCTAGTGCGCATCGAGTGGTCGGCTGAGGACTATGCGAAACTGGGGAGCAGGTAAGTGGACCATCGTGGAGCTAGACAACTTTCCAGTTCAATGCTTTCTGCAATCTGAATTGGACAAAAGCCCCTTTAGCCCCTTTAGTCAAGTGTTGGACACGCTACTGTATTGTAGAGGCCTCCGGCTTTAATTGTTTTATAATTGCCATGCTCCTCCACAGTTTAAACAGTCAACCACTAGCTACATTCTCTCTGTTTTGTATCAGAAAGGGGCTTGGTTGCAGCCACTAACAGTTTTAGAATTTTAAGAATAAGGTTGTTCTACAACTTTCTTTGGCTTTCATTCTGAAGGTTCAGTTACACAGTAGTTAAAAGCAAACACATACTAACTGTCTAGGCTAAAGGTTTGAGCAACAGACTGCTTCCTTATGGTCACTGATTAGATTGTTTAGAAACTGTAGTTTACTATGAAGCTGTAGAAGCTGTCGTTTACCATGAGATTTGGCATGCTACACCTTGTTGGCTTTTTTAGTTCTGAGTTACATTGTTCTTAGTTCATGGAAGTTCTTTTATTGTTGCTGCCATATTACTAGTTATGTCTTGCCCACCCCTTTCCTTACTGCTTTATGATGTCCCAAGAATAAAGAATTGCTTCTTGGCATAAAATAAAAATATTCTTTGTTAAATATTCTTCACATGGAGGACTCAGGTTCCTCCCTTTCTGGCATCTGTGTTACGTAAGCTGTTGATATAGCTATTACTTAAGGCTACGTGCCATTTTTTGAAATGTAACCCTTGATAGTGTGCATAGTAGTTGTATTTTATTTGAAAATCTCATATAGGGCTCTTTTCAGTTTGCAATATCTCCTGGGCAGGAACATGGGACTACAGATACATATGTGCTACCGTTGTAACCATGAGGAATGGGTCTTTTACATATATGATTTTCTTGAAAAACTTTTTTTATTTAAAAAGTGACAGTTAAAAATATAAATATATTTATTTTTTCACATATTTCACCCAAAAATATTGTGAAAACACAGAAAAATTGCAAAAAAGGCATTTCATATAAGCCTAAACTCTGTTAAAAAAAAACAATGTATCATTTTCATTGAAATCCCTGAAAATTCCGGCAAAAATCACAATTAAACATACATAGTGCAAAATGGTGAAAAAAATAGATTGACATTGGAGGATGACAAAATCTCAATTAGGATGGCACTGAAAAGGTTAAATGTACCTATGTATGTTAGTTGTTTTTTTGTTCAGGGTATCTGCGGTTTCAGATTCAGCTTGTTTTTTCATATTTGCAAATTTATATTTTAGGAAAATGTAGTTTTGATTCTGCTTTTATATAGATTTTTTAGGGAAACCCTGTGCAACCAGTAAATTCCTCAAAGGTTTGTGTCCAAAAAACTGCGCTCACGAAATGGTATGCCTAGAAAGCTTGAGGTGTGTACTTTGAGAGGATAAAAAAGATTTTACTTTTTGTAGTTTTTTTTTTAAATAAAAAATTATTGCGTGTAAAAGCTTCATTCCTCCTGGTTACAATAGTACCACATATGTATATTCCACCCCAGGAGAAACCACAAATGAAACAGGCCTTTAGGAGATTTCCAAGGAAAACACAACTACAATGTGCACCTTGCAGCTTTTCAAGAAAAACAAGCATTTACATTTGAAATACCCCCCAAAAACTATATTTTTTTTATGTTTTTCTCACATATTTCACACAAAACCAGCATGAAACAAAACCTGAAAAAATCGAATTCCCTTGTTTTTTCCAATTTATATTTGTATAGTGCAAAATAGTGCAAAATGGCCTGGCAACAGAGGGTGACCAAATCTCTAGGTAGGTTTGTCTTATATACTATATATTTGCATCCAACTTAGACTGTGTAGTAGGATAGATTAAAAAGTATGTGTACAGATTTCATATTATGGGCCTTATTTATCAAGGGATAGCGCCAGGTAGCGCCAGCTATCAGCGGCTACCGACTCCAGAACGCCAGGCTGCGAACACAATCACGCATTTATCACGCTAAATGAGGCTAGCGCCGGCGAGAGCGTCAGCTAGCGCGGGATTCATCATGTTGCAGACATCAGCGAACAGCGCCGCTGCTAATCCCATCACAGCGCCAGGTATGACCTCTCGCTACCTGGCGCTCTCCAATGCATTTCAATGGAGAAATCTTTAAATATTCATAATTAATTGATATTAATGTTTTTTTTTTTTTTTAAATGTCAAAAATTCTGTGACCACTTCTGCAATGTTAGTTTTTTTTTTAAGGTAATAAAATTAAAAAAAAAAAAATTGTGCAGAATTGATATTACAGGTCTGTTATTAATGTATTCATATAACAAAATGTTTATAAAAACATGTTTATTTTTTTTAACAAAAATATGGTTGTTTGGGGGTTAAAAAACAACTTTTAACCCATCGCCGCCAGCGCTCTGGGGTTTAAACATGCATTTCACAGCGCAAGAATTTTTTGAGCGTGATTTGTTAATGAATATGCTGGGAGCCGTTCGCTATGGCCATTCGCTGTCATGCGCTCCCATACAGCGCGGAACCAGTCAAACAGCGACTCCTAACCCCGTATTCAACATTACCGCACACCGACTGAGTCGCTGTCAACAGCCGAACAACGGCCACGCACAGCGAATACTAGCGGGCGCTGTGAAAATCACGCTACTATCGCTCATTTGTCGCTACCTGGCGCTATTAATAAATCGGCCTCCCCGTTGCACTTGTGTTGTATTGAATAATTCTCGAACAAAACTTCCAGTTTGGTTTTAGCATGTCTTTTGTTTCTATATGGTCCTATTCTATGAATAAACTTTATTTTTATTTGTAAAGATTTTGCTTTTATTGCCATTTGGTGGTGTGCTAAAGAGTCCTAATTTTGAATAGATTACGATTTGTTTTGTGGTGTGGTTTGGGCACGCAATTGTTACAATTTCAGATGGTGCAAGGAAATAGTTTTTTGTTATCTTTTTGTTTTGTATTTGTGAAAAATACATTTAAAGGCATTTGAAACGTCTAAGCAAAATTTACTGACATTCATATTACTCTGCTGTTCACATTGGTGCAGAAGGAAGAGTGTTTTTCTAATACAAGGTAAGGAGTGCTAGATGGAAGAAGGGATTTAGATAATTATTTTATAGATTGAAGCATTTATAAGGATTGCTGCCAAGCAATGCTGCTTAGGGTGATGAAGATGTCTAATTTGAACAATCCCAATTTTACAGAACATCTTACCTTGAAAAGACTTGATTTTTTTTATAAGAGCAATCAATTCATCCTGAATTTTGGCTTCAACTGTTTTTTTTCCCATTCCAAAGTCTCGAAGGGTTGACAGAGTGAATCTTCTCATGGCTTTCCAAGATTCCCCAGTACTGGTTAATATTCCTGAAACATGGATATAAATATAAAGGTTCATTGTTCAGTATCTTATGGCAACCAGTAAATGCTCTTGTCTGGTTGGACCCCAAACTGAAAGGATTGCTTTGGAATACTGATTTTAGTATTAGAAGACCATACCAAAATATCTGAAAACAAGCTTTAGCCCCCTGTTTTGGACGTGTTTTGCCCTTGTGATCATGCAGTAAAGACAATAATCCCTAATATTGCACTGCTGCAGTATCTAGTTGGAACAGGTGTCTTTTTGTGAGAGTGTATAACTTTATATATTCCACAGATAATAGAGTTGATTCCGAGCCCCTTTCTCAACATTTTTTTTGCATGAAAGTTTCCGCTCTTGTCCATTTTTCCCCCTCGTCTGATTCAGCAGAGCCTTAATTTCTGCCAGAAATGTGAAATGTTTTTCAGACTCCAAGTCCAGCTTTTCAAAAGGTCGGTCCTCTTTAAGCTTCTGAATCATGTGAAGCAAAATACCATTTTTGTATCTATGTGGTCAATTATATCATTAAATAGGCCATACAAGAAGTAAAAACTGTGTTGGCCTTATGCGAGCCTTTTTAAATGGGTTTTAATTTGATGCTAAATTAAAAAAACACGGCTTGCAATTTTTCGGATGTGTGTAGATGCTTTTACCTGTAATGCTATGGCCAGATGTTAAAGTGGTTAATGTCACTAGGCTATAGGGTTGATTCAGAGAGACATAAAAAGATTCTAAGCATGCAATGAAAGCCTTCTGTAAAGTGTTCGTCCGTTTGTATGCCAAAGAGAATATCATTTTTCAGCTTTCGTTTTTCGTTTAGGTTACTTATGAAACAACGTAGGCTTCCATTTTTTGCCTTTTTCCAACGTCGCCTCGAACGAATGATTTACGTTTCCCGTTAGATTCTGAATTCCTTTTTCTATAAATAAACGTCCAGACGGAAATCTTTGTGACCTTACGCCTGCACACAACCAAATTAACTAATTCATGTGCTTGTCTCCATATTTTGATCACTCACTTCTTCTACAATGCTTACCTAAATCACATCGCGGTCTGTATATTCTTCCCTTTACGCACCTAATGCTTACCTCAATCACATCACGGCCTGTATATTCTTCCCTTTGCGCACCTAATGCTTACCTAAATCACATCGCGGTCTGTATATTCTTCCCTTTGCGCACCTAATGCTTACCTAAGTCACAATGCGGTCTGTATATTCTTTCCTTTGCGCACCTAATGATTACCTCAATCACATTGCGATCTGTATATTCCTCGCTTTGCGCACCTAATGCTTGGCTTACCTCAATCACATCGCGGTTTCATTCTTCTTCATTTTGCGCCCTTAATGCTTACCTCAATCACATTGTGGTTTCATTCTTCTTCATTTTGCGCACCTAATGCTTACCTCAATAACATCGCGGCCTGGATATTCTTCATTTTTTGTTTTTTGGTTCTTCCTACGTTTTGCTGTAACCAACCCTTAATGCATGTTTTTTTAACAGAAAATGACACAGAAACACGTTTTACTAACAAATGGCAAATTATTTTGCCTTTTTTTTAATTATTAAAATTTTGGGCAGTACAATTTTTTTTTTTTAAAGTTTAAAACTGTACAAAATGTTAAAAATTGGTAACAACATTTTAAAAACAAAAACTATATACAAAGCCATGGCAGCTAATTAGTCTTCATATGTGGTCCCCAACGAATCACACAGCTCCTGCATCTCACCCACCAACCGAAACACCGTGGCACTGAGTTGAGCCAATCTCGCATGTGCGGTGTCTGTAAAAAAAAAAGAGAAAATTATTGTTCTGCAAATACATGTTTAACACCTGTGGATGGAATGATTATTAGCTTGCAAGCTAACTCATGAGGCCATATGTTATTATGCTAAGGTATTTCTTAAAGGAAGAGGCCATATGTCATTATGCTAAGACATTTCTTAAAGGAAGAAGCCATATGTCATTATGCTAAGGAATGTCTTAAAGGAAGAGGCCATATGTCATTATGCTAAGGCATTTCTTAAAGGAAGAGGCCATATGTCATTATGCTAAGGACATTGACAATGGCTTTAGGTTGATTGGTAATGATGTTATTTTACACATACTCAAAATATTCACATTACAACTTACTTCAGTGATGGGCGACCTCTGCTTGGGGGACCACCCTACGGTCTGGGACCTGCCACTGCTGGGAATGTGAGGCTGTAGAGACATTTAAAATAGGCTCACTTCTAATGTCTGATTCAACAGTAAGCAAATGTCACTTAGAATGTGTGTGTGACATCACCCACATTCTCCATGTTCCTCCAGGGCATGATCCGCTGCAGTTTCTGCTCCAGATCGTTCACCCACTACATATTTATCTATAAAAAGAGATTAAGGGAATCAGCTTTGGTTTAAATAGCATGTATGTGTGTGGGGTTATATTAAGAGTCACATACCAGAGGCTAATGGCTCAGTCGTTTCGTATGACTGCCTGCTGACGCCGTGACGCCCCTCCTCTGTATAAAGGTTCAGGGGCTGGTCTGACGCAGCTACAGAGGAGGGGTAGGAACTTGGCCCTGGAGATCCACCACCTTCACTTGCTGCTGGAGATTCATGCCGCAATGGCCGGACTGCGCGCCTCCGGGTGGGTCTGATACAATAGTCCATTTCCGACACTATAAAAGAAAAGCATTTATAAATAAAGTGAGCAGCAATAGTATCCAGCTGATAGGTAAAACGTAGCATTTAATGGATAAATCCTTAAAATCAATAATCCAACAGATAAGATCCATGCAGAGTGACACAATCCATAGTCTTCACCCCATAAAATCACCAGCAAACGTGACGCGTTTCAAGCTCTACTGAGCTCTTACTCATATGAGTTTGTTAGATCAAATAGCATACAAATATCATTCACAATTAGATCAGTTGACTAAATTACATTCCCAAACACATTTCTAGCCTTAAACTATCCTAGATGCAAGTAAGATGGTTCGCACATGTGCGCACTAACTTCTGTTTGGCATGGAGTTTAAATCACTTTTAAAACAACAGTTTCTTCCTGCGCTTCCTTAAGGCCTATGCATGCATTTAGATGGCAAATCAACGTCCTTGCATTACACTTACGAGCATAATGAGCTCTTGTTGTTGGCCGGTGTAGATCGTGGGCGCCATCTTTCTTCTTGTCCGCAGCAAATAGGTAATGCCCCAGCGGTTTCCGGGTTCCGCATGGCCGGACGGACGAACGGACGCAAACGTGTCTTTCCCAGTCAATAGTATTTAAAGGGTTTAATGGACACACAGCTCACTCTCTTTGAGCTTGTCATCATGGCACCCAAAAAAGCGAGCGGAAAGCAACCAGCAGCAAAGGAGGCCAAGACCAAAAGGCCAGAGCGGCATGAGGACACTTCATCCTCCTGACCGAGCACTCATCGCACAAAAAGGCTACATTGGCCACAACTCCAGGGCCATCAAAAACATCAAGCACCCGCAAGAAAGGATCCTCCAAGAAGAAGGCTCCCCACAGCCAAACAGCAAGGTACCACAACGTCCAAGGGGAAAAGTAAGCAGAGGGCCAGAAGCCCCGAGCCCCCCAAGAACACCCTCTCCTGCTCCCCGCGCAACCACATCCCATGATAAACAGAGCGAAAGTTCCAAGGGCCCAAAAAAGCAGAGGGCCAGAAGCCTGAGCCCCCCGAGCACACCCTCTCCTGCTCCCCGCGCAACCACATCTCATGATAAACGGAGCACAAGTTCCAAGGGCCCAAAGAAGCAGAGGGCCAGAAGCCCGAGCCCCCCGAGCACACCCTCTCCTGCTCCCCGCCCTACCACATCCAAAGGAAAAGGGAGCACAAGTTCCAAGGGCCCTAAAAGGCAGAGGGCCAGAAGCCTGAGCCCACCCTCTCCTGCTCCCCGCCCTACCACATCCAAAGGAAAGGGGTGCACAAGTTCAAGGGCCCAAAGAGGCAGAGGGCCAGAAGCCGAGCCCCCCAAGCACACCCTCTCCTCCTAGGCACCATTTGCCACCGGCACAGGTGGAAACCAGCGAGACCTATGCAACATCCACACCTGGAAGTTCTTTGGCCACCCAGGCAAGGACCCCCAGTCCTAATGCCAGTCCAGTCTTTTTCCAGCCACGTGACGGCCTATTCATCACCACACAGCCAGCCCAGAATGTCCACTGAATTGCCACCAAACATAGATGAGCCAGAAGAACAACCATTAGGCCGAACATTGCGGCGAGTTTGGGGAGGCACAAACCCTAGCCTTGGCAAGTGGCCTCACACTTCATTATGATGAGCTATTTGGCCGCCATTCCAAAGCAACCAGCAAAATGAGAAAAAGCCAAATCTGGGAAGAGCTCACCAGACAGGTGAATGCAGCGGGGGACGAGAGGAAAGATGTGGAGCAGATCCAGAGAAAAGTATGCAGTACGGAAGAAGCAGAATAAACGGCGCAATCACAGGTACATCTTTTAGGTTTGCATTTTGCTGCTTGTTGTAGTGACCACAATGGCAAATATTTTTTAACTTCTATTCTCCAGCTTCCAAACTGGCGGAGGCTTCCCCACCAAATTACAATATACCAGAGCTGAAGAAATGGTCCTGGCTTTAATCCACCCCGTCGCATTAGAGGGCCTCTCTGGGAGACACGACTCGGACATCCAGGACATTTCTGCAGGTTAGTAATGTTTGTTTTAATGTGAACTATTGTAAACTTGTGAAATGAGGCTCACAGGCAGATATGAACACAGGCCCATATGGAGTGCCTTTGAGGGGAGGTTACTGTTTTCAGCGGGTGTTTAATGTCTGAGGAATGGCCTTCATGATGGCCACTCTCCCAGGGTGCAGTAGTTAATGGTCCTTAAAAAGGTTTGCAGGCCATACACCACCTTTGACAGTATTTCTGGTCAATATTAATCAATTTCTCTTACCAAAGCACTGCATGTGATGTGAATATAGTCAATAATAGATACCACTTACTTCTTTGTGTTTCTACCACTGGGGTTGTAGGTGTGCTTTGGTCAGACAAACTTGAGCTGGGGACAGGGAAAGGTCAACATTGCAAGAATGCACAGCAGCATACTCTGAAGCCAAATGCTATTTGCAAGCTGACTGTTGGCCCTTAAGGTGCCATTTTGGATCTGTAAAGCCTCCTAACATGCAGTACATGCATGTTTGTATTATTTAATGTGACCAATCTGTATGTACAGGGTGAGACATACATATAAGATAGCCTCAGATTCATTGTGAAGGGCAACTTTGGCTGTTCCTGCTTGCCCACGTGTTTGCTAAAGCATATGTACTCATCAGGCTCAGCAAGGGATGTTTGTGTGTTTACGTGCCTTTTACTTTTTAACACAGCCCAGCTTCCAGCCTCTGGAAGTGTGGAAGCCTCCTCCAGTTTGAGCACGCCATCTACTTCCCTGCTGCCTAGGACACAGGACCAGATATCTAGGGTAAGTGGACTTTGTTGAAACTGGTGATGCATGTGAATGCACATGACTAATTTTGTTCTTAAAGATATTTAAGGCCCAATCTGACACACTTTTTCACATGTCCCAACAGACTCCCACACTAATGGATGTCATCCAGGAGATGGAGGAGGAGGATGCCAGCCGTATTGAACCTTTGCAAATTACCCCCCTGGAACCTGCCACTGCCCCAGCATCCTACTGCACCAAATCCTCTGCAGCAGAGGGAAGCTGGACGCATGCTGGCATCCCATCCTGGTCAGCACGCTGAGACTGAGCCTACAGTCCCCAGTGCTAGCTCTGCTGCAGAGGTTTTGCCAAGCATATCTGGTACTGTTGCTCGCCCTAGAACTCCAGCATCTGCAGGCGCTCAAACCCGGGGAAGTGGAAGACGCAGTCAACAACATAGACCAGTTTCCCAGGGGAGGCGCGTGCTGATCCTGGAGTCAGCATGGCGCCATGACAGCCGTTACTTTAGGCAGGTGACTCAACGAACAACAGAGCAGCTTAATGCACAATTCGAGAACTTCAATACTACATTCACCACCATGCTGACGAGCAAAATCCAGATGGCTGAACAAACGGCCACCTTAAATGCAAATTTTACTGCCATGCTAGATGAATTTCAAACTAGCAACAGACAGATGCTGGAGCAGTGGCAGATTATGAATGCCACACATGCCCAGATGTTGGGCCACCTCCAAGGCCCACCACAACCTTATTACGGGCAACATCAATTTTAAGATCTATTTGACCTGGATCTGCTCCTCATCTTTCCTCTACATCCCAACTATATTTACCTGTGTGGTGAGCGCAACCAAGATTGGGTTGTTTATGGTTTTGCTGGTTTGTTTTGGAATTTGCCCATATAGCTCATTAGAGTGCTCACATACCCCACTGGCCAATGGCTGAGCTTAAGCCTCACTGAAGCGGCCACTCAAGCTCCCACGCTGCAGGCTTGGGCCTAAGCAAATGCTGGCTGGCTCATCCTGTTTGTTGGCAATATTAGGGGGCATTCTTGGCTGGAAAAAAACATTTGGCCATGGCAAAGATTGGACTGGACTGGCATTAGGACTGGGGGTCATTTTCGTGGTGGCCACCGAACTTACAGGCATGGATGTGGCATAGGTATGGCTGGTTTCCACCTGTGCCGGTGGCAAATGTGGCCGAGCAGGGGAGGGTGTGTATGTGACCCTATGTATTCCTGGCCGACTATTCCACTGGAAATTGGTGCTCACTATGGATCTTGATGTTGGTGGGCAGGGAAACTTCGGCCTAGAGTCAGTTACTTTAGAACTCCTGGATGTGGCCAATTGCTAGGGGCCAGGAGTCTGCCCCAATTTATAGTTATGTTTTAAAATGTATGTACATGGAGTCTGCGAGTGCTGTTAAAGTAAAAATTGACATACTTCAAGAAAATATATTGAATGTGACTTTAGCTGTTCTTGCTTAAGTTGATGCATTAATGTTTGTGTTGTTTGGATATTAATGAAGGTTTTTAATGACAAACATGAAAAAATAAACTGGATGAGGCTCAAATCAGGTGTAAAATGTTTAGTAATTAATTCATTACTAAATAGCTTAACCAAAAAAAAAAGTCCTTCACAGAGGCAAATTATATTCCAAACACACAAAAACATAAACAAACAAACAAAACAAATGTTATGAAAAATATGAGGAAATCACATGTGCACGCACAGATTGCCCAGAGGCACTAGGGGTGCCATTATAAATGTCATCTGCCTCCTGGCTGGGTGGAGAGGGGGGCAGATCGACATAACAGGGGACACGCTGCAGCAGGGCAAAATTATGCAGCACGCAGCTTGCAAGTATTATTTGGTAGTAGTATTATGTTGGGGTCATATTGCAGTGCCCCCCCATATGGTCCAAACATCTAAATCTGGACTTCAGGAGTCCAAAGGCCCTCTCCGCTATTGCCCGGGTCTTCCGGTGGGCCCGATTATACGACTCCTGGGCCTCATTCTGCGGGCGAAGAACGGGCGTCAGGAGCCAGGGCAATAGCGGATATCCAGAATCCCCTGAAAGAATCAAAAAATACTTACATAAATTACACATTCTAAGCAACATTATTGTTTAACATGTTATCAAGGGAAATAAACAGCCATAGGTTAAGACATGGGTCATCAACTATATTCATAGGCATACAGTGAAAAGGGAATGATGGAATTTGAGCAACTTACCCAGGAGCCATCCACCAGATAATTCTTCAGACTCAAACCGACGAAATAATCCAGAGCTCCGCAAGATATAAGCATCATGGGATGAGCCTGGATACCCGGCAAGTACACTAAGGAATCACATATCCGGGCCAACCACTGCTTGGATATTCAGCGAGTGGCCCATCTTGCGGTTCCTGAAACCAAAAAAAATGACAGCAAGCCAAGGTAAACAACTCAAACACTAACTCCTAACACCTGTTCTACAATCCAAATAACATTAACAAAGTACATAAGTAGTTTAATTAACAAATATTATATGACTGTGGTAGAAAATAAAGATTAACATGCTAATGACTAACTAAGGTCAGCATTAAAATGGTTTGATAAGGCCTACATGAAAATAATTGATGAAGGTATGCATTCTAAACTGTTTCACAGGGACACTTGAGAAGGAGGGATTAAGGTATGCATTCTAAACTGTTTCAAAGGGACCATTTAGAAGGTGGGATTAAGGTATGCATTGTGGTTCACAGGGACCTTTCGAAGGAGGGATTAATAGATAGTTACAATAAAGTTTGCCTAAACAATATAACAAAATGACATAATTAACTTACCTATAGATGTACTCGTCGGCTGTGGGAGGGACCAATGCAACGTGGGTGCAATGGATCGCACCCATGACGTTGGGCATGTCGGCGATATTAAAAAAACCCAACTTAAGCGCGTTCCAGGTTACCATGTCGTCCGGAAAGGAAATATATTTGGGACTAAGCCCATCCCAATAACGTAACTTATCTGAACTAACGCAAATTATCCGATTTAGATCCGTAACTTATCCGAACTAACGTCCATGTGTATCTTTCTCTGAATCAACCCTTATGTCAGGAGAAGCAAGCGGTTTTCCCCTATGAAAGTGACATTTTGCAATCAAAGAGCTGTTACCCCTGTTTTTTATTGTTACCAGTAGAAGAAAATCACAGTGATGGAATATTTTTCAGTTTGGGGGAATAAATGACCCTCTACTCTTACTACTGTATGTTCTGTGTTCAAATAGATTTACATATTTACACAGTTAATACGGTTGAAAAAAGACATATGTCCATCAAGTTCAACCAAGAGTGCTGGGGTAGGGGAAGTTATTTTTTATTTTATTTTATAGGTGGAAGTTATTTATTTTATTATTTTATTTTTTTTTATTGATAACCGCTAATTGTAACTGTTAATGTTATTTTCTTCTAAATAAGCATCTAATCCTTTTTTGAAGCTGTCAGCGGTTGATGCTGTAACAAGCTTCTGTGGGAGGCTATTCCATAGATTTGTAGTTCTTATGGTAAAAAATGTATGTTGCCTCCGGAGACTAAATTTCTTTTTTTCCAGTCGAAGGGAGTGCCCCCTTGTCTTTAGAGAGGATTTTACCTGAAATAGTGTTTCCCCCATGTTTTTTGTATGGGCCATTTGTATATTTATACAAGTTAATCACGTCCCCCTAAGTCGTCTCCTCTCAAGACTAAACAGATTTAATTCTCGTAATCTTTCCTCGTCCTTTCTATGAACAGGTGACCAGAACTGGACAGCATATTCCAGGTGAGGGTACACCAGTGCCTTGTAAAGAGGCAAAATTACATCCCGATTCCGTGCCTCTTTTAATGCATGATAATATCTTGGTGGCCTTGGAAGCAGCTGCTTGGCATTGCATGCTGTTATTTAGCCTGTGATCTGCCAGTACCCCCAGATCTTTCTCAACAAGTGACTCTCCCAGTTTTACTCCCCCGAGGACATATGTGGCCTTCAGGTTGTTAGACCCCAAGTGCATGACTTATGCTTAATTGCACCTCAAGCAATTTCCCCACAATGGATGTTAAGCTTACAGGTCTATCATTGCCCAGAGAAGACCAAGACATTTGCCTTGCACCAGTCCCTTGGCACTATACCAGTTGCTAGTGAGTCTTTAAAGATCAACAACAGGGGTGATGAGATAACGGAACCGAGTTATTTGGGAACTCTTGGGTAAGTCCATCTGGTCCTGCAGTCTTCTTCACATTTAAATTATTTCATTTTTCTTAGCTTGTTAATTATTATATTTTGGCTATTGCTATCAGTGACATCTCTTGTGTTGGCTCCTTGCTCCTCTCTTGTATACACAGAGCTAAAGAATCCATTTAACAGTTCCGCCTTCTCTTCATTCCCAGTGACCATTTCCCCATTATCATTAATTAGGGCACCTACCTGTTCTGATTTAATTTTCTTCGAATTAATATATTTAAAAAAAATGTTTAGGGTTTGTTTTGCTTTCTTTGGCCACATCTCTTTCATTTTGTAATTAAAGAATTTGTAATTCTTTAATTATGAAATGGTCTTATTTATTGCTTTTTCAGATTTCAAAATAATTGTTATAAAATATCCCTAGGTTTACAAATGCTGTACAAAGAGTTGTATACAAACAACTTACCTCTTTGTTTTGTGATTAGACTGAAGAGTGGTACATCTGCTCTTTCTCCAAAATCATCCGCTTGGTTGACCAGAGCTTCCTTTACAGCTTTGTATCCTGCAATCACCACTGTCTTTTTTCCTCCCAACTCCAGTGTATAGACCTCTCCATACTTCTCAGAAAGCTACAATACATTGACACTTCAAATCAGATCCAAAAAGCATTACATCCACACTCACATAACTAAAATAATCACAAAAATAATATACCAATTCTCAGTCAACCAGATCATGCTATATCCAAGATATGTAATGAAGAATGTATCTGTGCTGCTGCTCAGGAGTGGTCAGATTTGCTTTTTCCTTTTTTAAATACACTTAGACTATTACAAAAATAAATTTGTTCTTTTTTTACAATCTCCTCTGGGGCACCCATTTTCCCTTCAGTTAAAAATACCTTGGGATACCAAAGTAAAACATGAAGCTCTGTATGATGGGTGATTTGAAACAGCTGCACATTGTTGTTTCCTGTCCCCCATTGGATGAAGCGCCACTAGGAAGAGTTGAGTACAGTAACTCTATAATGCAGGGTTTACTGGTGGCATGATGTAGTGGATTCAGACACGCTAACCTTGATGACCAGTTTACAGGGTAATGGGCATGGCTGAGGTGTGGTTAAAGAGGGGGGCTCATTGTATTATGGAATGCATGTGACAGAGATGTAACAAATACAAGTTGATAATGCAATACAATAGGACTGAGGGCCCTGCCATTAGAAGTAGTGTTGGGCTAACCCGTAGAAGTTCAGGTTCAGCAAGTTCAGTAGAACATTGAACAAAAGTTCGGTTCGGGCACCCATACTTGACCCAAACCCTATTGAAGTCAATAGGGACCCGAATTTGGGGACCCAAAATGACTGTAAAAAGGGGGTAGTATGGGGTTGAGGGCTGCAAAATGTCAGTAATAACAGCAATTGTCCTACAAAAATTGAGGTAGGGACAGTACTAATATGTATACATAACAAAACATAATAAGTACCCCCCATAACCTTATAATAGGCTGTTTGTCAGAATACCCCTCACACCATAGCAGATTATGTGACAGAACACCCCATCACACCATAGCAGATTGTGTGACAGAACACCCCATCACCCCATAGGAGACTGTGTGACAGAACCCCCCAACCACATCATAGCAGGCTGTGTGAAAGAACCCCCATCACCCCATAGCAGGCTGTGTGCCAGAACCCCTCCATCATCCAATAGCAGACTGTGTGACAGAAACCCAATCAGCCTATAGTCAGGGTCGTATTTGCCACTAGGCAAAGGTAGGCATGTGCCTAGGGCGGAGCTGCAGACAGGGGCGAGTACAGGGTGGACGCCAGCAACAATTTAATAAAAAAAAATAAATAAACTTGCATGTAGTAGTAGCATGTCCCTTCTTGACTGCCGATGCAGGGAAGGCAGTGGCGGTGAGCGCAACTGTACAATACAATACCCCAGTCCTTCCCTCTCCTGCCCCTGCTCGCAGCCACCACCTGTCTCCTTTCTATAACAGAAGCGGCGTGCCAGCTAAGTGCTGGAGTTGGGGGTGTGGTCTTGCCAGCTGCTTTAGCCAGGGGCATAGGGGGGCATGAGCCCCGGGAGGCCATCAAAGGGGGATCTGGGTGCTGGACAGATGGGCAGAGGCGCAGCCAGAAGAAACTCTAAGCCGCTCTTCTCTCCCCAGCTACTTTGGCCAGTGATCCTGGCAGCACTGAAGTCTCTCTCTGTCTCTATAATCAGCAGGGCGGGAGCCTACACGTCTAATGGTCATCTGGGATGCATTGCAGTGTCAGTGTGTCAGGACAGCACAGGGCCACCCCCTCCCTCAGCAGCAGATATTGTCAAAGCAGTGTGATGGTGGCCCTTCCCCTCCTCCTCCCCTCAGCTCAACGTGTGGGCTGCCGGCTACACTGCAGCTGGAAGATTATCATCCTCCTCCTGTGCGCAGCGCTCTGCCCTCCATGATTTCCAGCACATGTTATAGAGGAACAACCCACATGAATTTCTTTCCTTTGTGTTGTTCCTCTCTGCAGCAGCATCCCAAATTGGGATGCCCCGGTGTGTACCCCCCTCAGGTCGACCCATTTCACTCACCTTCCTTCCACTCCCACGGTGCAGACTTGGGCAAGAGTGAGTGCGCTGATTAGTTAAGTGGCTCACTCAGCCAATCAGTGGGCTCACAGTCACTCGGCTCTCTTTGGCACGGAGGATGGCCGAGCGGCGCTGCCAGCCGCACCTCCGTCCACCTGGCAGCCATAGCGAGACCGCACCATCCAATTAAATGTTTACACCAGTCAAATGTAGTTATGCCACTGGTCATAGTTTCTGTCAAAGCAGACCAAAAGCCAGTTTTGCTGCCCCCCTGTTTTTTGATTGCTTAAAGCGGAACAAAACCAGGGATTTTGACCTCTTGGGTTTTGTTCAGATCCAAATTGGGATGCCTTGCTGTATGAAGCCCCAAGAAATCTCCCAAAAACTCACCCTGACTGCGTTTCCACAGCACATGCGCAGACGCAAAGCCAATTTAAGCCACTTACTTTTTTGGCAAAACAGCTCCCATTGACTTCTATGGGGATAGGCTGGGGCGGGAACGCGCGCCACCAGATATAACCAGGAATGCGGCAGTGCAGCTCCCCATAGAAAACAATCAAAGGCGTTTGGAGGAGAGCTTGCGCATGCGTCGTTAACCTGGGGAAAAGGTAAGTTTTACTGGTGGCCTGGGCAGTTTTACACACGGGAAAAAGCCAACGGCTGGCAGTGGAATCTTTTAGATTCTAGGTTGGCGGTTGATGGGTTTTGTTCTGCTTTAAAGTAAACTTATCACCAGGATTTGCCCCGTAGCATCCTTATTTTGGATGCCCCACTGAGTGAAACCCCCAGATCACCCACACAACTTACCTTTCTGCTGTTCCCATGGCATAAGCACAGGCCCTTGTCCAGTGGTTTATGGTGTACATACTAAAGCACTGCATAAAGCATTGTTTCGGACCGAGCCATATGGAGCGGCCACATCCCTGCTTGCTCTGCATTGTGGGGTGCACTGCCATGCCCAGCCTATCTGAATCACCTCAGCTACAGGGATGCGGGAGTTCATACATAGGGCAGTCCTAAATCGGATGTCCCTGGCGCACTTAGCTGTGGGGGGGGGGGGGCTTAAACACAAATAGTGCCTAGGGCAGCATGAACTGTAAATACAGCCCTGCCCATAGTAGACTGTGTGACAGAGCCCCGATCACCCTATAGCAGACTGTGTGACAGAACCTGCCATCACTTCATAGTAGACTGTGTTACAGAGCCCTGATCACCCCATAGCAGACTGTGTGACAGAGCCTCGATCACTCCATAGCAGACTGTGTGACAGAACCCCCATCACACCATAGCAGACTATTGGCTTGATGCAGAGCCTCCCCGTTCAGCTATCCCGTGCGTTTTCCCGTTGGTTTTGGGCTTTGATCGGGTCAGGAAAGGGTGCTACGTTGATTTTAGTGTGCGTTTATGCGCTCAGGTGTGCGCTCAGTCGCCTTTCCGATTGTCGGCTCGCACGAGGCTGTTTCCCGGCAAAACGGACGCCTCGTTCATTGTTCCGTTTTTTTCAGTGATGCAGAGCCTTGTTTTCCGATTGAAATCAGCCTAATGAAACGGGGCCGCCGAGCCTTCACTTACGGCAAGTCAGAGCAGCCGTATTTGCACTCGGGCAATAATATGCAGTCCTCTGTTGGAGCACATCAGCGGCGCCAGCTCCGCGGTCTTGTCCTGCTGAGTATGGCAGAAACCAGGCTGCACCTATTTGAGCTCACCCGCCTTACTGGGTATGTGTATGAAACTTGTATTGTTTGCCCACCCTGTCTGACTTTGTTTTTTCCCTTAACACACTATTTGGTAATTTTTTTGTTAGTATATTTTTAGCCTAATTTTTTAACTTTAAATTAAATGGGTTAAGTGATAGAACCCTATTGCGTCATGTTCTTGCCCTCTTATGTAAGTAGTATTCCCCAGACTTTTTTAATGAGTGTACAGGTTGGAAGTGCATGTATGCTCATTACAAATGTCCTTTCCTCCAACCCTACCCCGCTCACCCTATTTGTCCCTCTTTTCTATTGTTGCAATGCACACCTTTGTTTTTTTTTATTTTGTTTGTTTTTTTTTTTTGTTTTTTTTTGAGGCAGGAGACTCTGGCTAACCTTTGCTCCCCTGGCTGCTGAACCCAATCCTGCACCCATCTTCACAGGCAGAGGAGTCCTACAATACTGCCCCCAGGAGGACTCGCTCTGTGGTGGAGCGAGCCTTTGGTCTCTTGAAGATGAGGTTCCGTTGTCTTGATCAGACTGGTGGGGCACTACAATATACGCCTGCAAAGGTCATTAAACTAATCATGGCTTGTTCCGCTTTAAGAGAGGGAGTCTGCCATTTCTGAGTAAAGTCTCATTAAAAAGGGTTTCACACAGTGGGGCATCCCGATCTGGAATTTCCAGGGGGAAGACCAGTGGCCGCTCTGGGTTTTGTTCTGCTTTATGTGAGGGAACCTGTGTTACTTTAATAATAATGTAAAGGAGGTGGGTTATTCCATCCTAACCTGATTTGGTCATGATGTTTTAAAGCAGGCCAAAACCCATGTAACCCAGCCCTTTGGAGTGTGAAGAAATCCAGGGCTGGGTTACAGGCATCATGTCTCTGGGGCATTCCAATTTGGGATGTCCTGCACGTCACTGCGGGAGAACGTCAGAGCTATACCAGGAGCTATGCCATCTTTACACAGGAGCAGGACGACATCATCATGGATGTGAGTATGCGAGCGTGCGTTTATGTGCGCGCACACATTCCTTATAATAAAAAAAAAAACAAAGCGCAAGAATAGTCTGAAACAACTTAGTTTGTCACGTTAAATGCAAGCCCACCTTAGTTTTACCCATGTACGCAGCTACAAACTAGCCTACATGCAGATAGCAGAACTAGGGCAATGTGAGGCAGCAAGAGGTTAATAAAGTGACTTTAGTTAGGCCAGGAAACTTGTTAATGTATTTTGTAGGATTAATGGTGGGTCCTTGTATCTTTTTTTTACAGATGATGCTGCGGAATCGTTTTTTTAGAGTTTGGGCTTTTCATTAAATCACGCTGAAGGTCCGGTTTAAAAAGGGCCCCAATAAAACAACGCCCAACCAAACCATAAAAACAATGCTAAACTAAGGTTGTTTTTCATTCATAAATCAAAGAAAAACACAGCCACAAGACCCCGAGGCCTAATTTTTAACATGTTTAATTCAAATTTAAATTGTTTTTTACTTTTGTTTTATCAAAAAAATAAATCTCAAAACCACAAAACCAAAAAAAAAAGTTGGATTAAAAAACATAAACAGATTTGGTGAGTTGTCTTTCCTGCAAATGTACAATCACACAACATCATCACACATTTACATGACACAAAAGGTTTAGATATGGGACAAAAAATCATAAAAACTCACAACCAATTACGGTAAACATTAAAGGCAAGGAAGAAGGAACACCAAAGAGATTAAGGTATGCATTAATGGCAAGAAAGAAGGAACACCCAAAAATAAATTTGACTATATATGTGTCAAATTGGCAGTTGGTGCCATATGCATATTCCAATGGAGGTTTAGGGATGTGCGCTTGCGTGTAGACAGATTGGCAACTGAAGAGCCATGGAGATGTAAGTATACTTGGAAAAGTCAAAAAAATAAAACAAAAAATAAAATAGCTTCCCCTATAAAATAATAAATAACTTCCCCTACCCCATCACCCTTGGTTAAACTTGATGGACATATGTCTTTTTTCAACCGTATTAACTATGTAACTATGTAAATGTCTTTCTTTTCTGTTTTCCCACCTTCCTTTGTCCCAATCTTTCATATATGTTATTCCTCTAATATTATCTTGTTTCCACATTCTCCCTATCTTTCTCTCATTTCCACATTCCCTCCTCATTATTTATTTTACCGTGGTTCCTTATATCCTTTTCCAGATTCTTTCATCTTTTTATTTGTGCCTTACCTCCATCTCTCTTCCACATTCCTTCCATATATTTATTGTCAAATTCTTACCATCTCCCTCTTCTTTATCTCTCACCTCTACATCTTCCTTGCTTTTTGCACATTCCCTTCTTCTCTCACCTTCTGACTTCTCTCTCTCTACTTTCCACTTTCCGCCTGCTTTGACTCTTTCTTCCTACACCATCTCTATGGGCCTTATTCATCAAGTGATAGCGTCAGCTAGTGTGTCAATAGCGCCAGGTATCGCCAGCTATCGGCGGCAACCGACTCCCGAACGCCAGGCTGCGAACACAATCACGCATTTATCACGCTAAATGAGGCGAAAGCGTCAGCTAGCGCTGGATTCATCATGTAGCGGACTGCAACGAACAGCGCCGCTGCTAATCCCTCCCAGCGCCAGGCCAGACCTTTCGCTACCTGGCGCTCTCCCATAAATTTCAATGGCAGACACTGCAATGTTTTTTTAAGTGGTTTTTGTGTTCTTGTCTTTTGCCAAAAATTAAACACATGTTGTTTAGGATATGTTTGATTAATCTGTCCTGTTTTTAGTGATTTTTTGTTGAAAGATGTAATTTTTCGACTGGAATGTTGTGAGTGAAATCTAAAATGCCTCTCCTCCCACAAAACACATTAGCCTCAAATTAGCTTGCTTTCTGAACACCCATGGCTTGTAAAGCTACTTTTTAGTCAGTCATGGTTGGCGCTCACGTTCGCTCATTGAAATTGTCAGCGCCCAAGCTATTCTGCAGCCCTGTCCTTGTTGAATCTGTGGTGGTCAGTGTTTGTGCAGTCGCTGTTGTGATTCGCTATGTGGCGGCGCTAGTGGCGCTGTGCTGTTAATACATGTGCCTTTCTGCATTTTTCCCTGAATTCACTTGCAGCGACCCCAGTCGTTCTTAATGAATACACTGTAGTTCAGAGCGTGCATATGTCCACATTCTGCAGGATTTTTTCAGGTGTACAAGCTCATAACAACCCGTTATGCATTCTCCTGTGTCCCACATTATCATGTTGTTGGATAGTTATATTGTGTTATTTTATTTAGGAATCAAATTTTTATTTGTAAGCAACCAGATCTGTTTTTGCTCTGACCTATGCATTACAGGATATTGAACACCCAGCTAAATCAAGCTAATAATTAATTGCATCTTGGCCAATAGCTTGTTGTAATGCGTAAATCTCCTATTACCGCCACTTAGCTTGCACGTAGCGGATATTAGCTGGTTCCTAGTGCGCGGAGCGTGTTTTTTTTAGCTTTTGTCATATCCACTTCCGGTTTGCTCCTTTGCGTTTCCCAGCTAAATCAAGCTAATAATTAATTGCGTCTTGGCCAATAGCTTGTTGTAATGCGTAAATCTACTATTACCGCCACTTAGCTTGCACATAGCGGATATTAGCTTCTTCCTAGTGCGCAGAGCGAATTTTATTTTTTTTTTGGTTCGCTTTCGTCATATCCACTTCCAGTTTCCTCCTTTGCGTTTCCACCATGCTGCCCAGGAGACGTGTCATGCGCCTCCCCAGCTCCTCCTCTGACTCTGGCCCCCCCACCCCTCCCCCACCTACCTCACCTCCCCCACCTAACCCCCCTCCCCCCCCCCTGGGCCAGCGAAAAAGAAAAGGAAAAGGGTGGATAGCCGCGTAAACGGCCAGGTGGTTAAAGTGAGTATGTTTTCCTTGGATTATATGTTTAATCTGTTCTCAGTATAAATGTTTAGTCCATTGGTCTGATGTCATGTATTGATAACATTTTTTTTTTGTCATTTCTCATAGGATTTCTGCATCCACCAATATGACTATGCCCGTGGGGGCAAGAAGCGCATTGCCCTGGAGGTGAAGGCCACAGTGTCCCGGTGCTTCCTAAAGGCGTGTACCGCCTATATGATGCGTACGCTTCAGGTAAGTGGAAGTTGATGCTATGTTTATACTTTTTGGGAAATAATATTCTAAGCTGTGTCCATTTTGGGTAGTAATTGTAATTGTTTTTATTCACCCCCTCAACACAGATAAGCGTCCTCCCCTGGGGAAACGTGGGAAGGGATTTCTCGGGGGAGGGTCCCTCTCGAGTGTCCTATTTAGAGGACCCAGGGGAGGAAGGGGATGACGCCCCAGAGGAGTGTGCTGCTAGGGGGCTGTCAGGATCGAGCCTCAGCTCCTCACACTCTGAATCTGAGGAGTCTCACCAGCCAAGGGGCCACTCTCAAGTGGGGAGTCCAAGTGGGGTGGAAGTAGTGGACTCTCCCACACTCCCTGAAGGAGCAGGGAGTGAGAGGGAGGAGGGTGGCCCTTTGGGTGGGGGATCTTCGGATCAGAGTGTGAGGAGTGTGAGGAGCCGAGGCTCCACGCCTCCTCCTCAGAGCCCTCCCTGGCAGCTCATCCCCTGGTGAGTGCAGATTTAGTCAGTGTTAGTCTGTGACAGGTTACATATGGCCATTTGTACTTAGCCCTTGCCATTCCTCTATCATTTGCAGCGCATCATATAGGCGGCACCTCCAGGAGCTTTGGGCAACGCCTTCTCCACGGGCATAGTCATGGTAAGTGTTTGTTGTTATCCCTCACATTCCATATGTTATGAGATTCCTTATAGTGGACCAACACCCATTGTTGATTGGCCCGGGAATCTATAAGCTTCCCTGCCCAATCACCTCCCTCACCGCAGCCCCCCCCCCAAAAGCCCACAAACTCCTTACCTCATTGGGGGCGGCAGCGGACGGGCTCTCTCTCCGATTGGGGTGCCCTGCCAAAGTGGACCAAAACCCAGGATAGTATAAATCCTGGGTCTTGGTCCACTTTTAACATACACATGTTTCCTGGTCCATAGTACAAGCTGGTTTTATAATTTACATTAACATCACAAACCCCACTACAGTGCAATCCAACTGGCAACCACCCCTATGTTTCAGCCCACACCATGATGGCGGCTAGCAAATGTGTTATTTTAGTAATTTTTTCCGGCTAACACATGTTGCACACTCTACAAGTAAGATTCTACACTCAACTGCAAATTAGGCCTTACCATTGCACTGTCAAGGTTATTGGCAAATTATCCATGTCCATGTTGCACCCATAAATAATTTACATGAACTCATGGACCAGGAAATATGCTAATGTCGGACAACATGTGTGTAACCATGCAAGCATTTGTTTTGGCAGACTCTCTAACCAGATGGATGTCAAATAGTCATGTGTCATTGGCCAACTAATTTTTGGTTTCTCTTTTGCTTTCTCCTGACAGATGTGGCCACGCAGACGGAGCCGGTGACCATCCTCCCCACCCCAGCTCCCGGGACGGCCAGCAGCATGGGCCCCAGCCACAGCTGCGATGGTGAGTACATCCCACTTCATATGCCTAAAGACTTGGGACCCCTATGTCTTATAGTTAATTCTGGAGACATTTACAATGTACCTATGTGTTTTCTAAGCACACATCTAGGTTACATGTGTTTGTCCGACAATCCTAAATGCATGTCTGCATGCTTGATTGTTGGCTCCCATTCTTGTTTTTGCCACATAGTGTAAAATTGTGGTTTCTTTAAAACCAAATTGGCCTGCTAAGGTGGTGACCTCTAATATGCTTGGCCCAACCAGTTTATCGTTAGGCCCTGATGTTTGGCTGTAACTAACCAAAGAAATGTCCACACTGGGACTTAGACCTTAATTTATTCCCAAGAGTTCAGAGTAAATGTATGCTTGGGATGTTGTAGCCACATTTAAGGCAGCCACTAGTACTCATATAATGGTAATATCTAAGGGCACAGTGGCCAACAATGTGAATGTGTGGGTCAGCTAATTTGAGCCAATTACATTACATTGCTACATCTGTGTATGTTGAGCTCACATTCTATCTTTTGTATATGGTTTTTTTCTACTCTCTACAGCTTGTGAAAACCAGCATCGCAGACTGTGGCAGTCGATCCGGCATCTTCGCCTTATGCTGCTGGCCTTGAAGAGGCGTCGTTAGGGTGGGGGGTATGGTTTGAGCCGCTGTGCGGCGGAATGTTGGGCCTGTTGCCCGCCTTGCGGCATAATAAATATTTTGTATTTTTTTAATTACAGTGTGTTGTGCCTTGTCAAGCATAGTTTAAGTGTCTACCAACCCATTATTTTTAAAATGTTGGTGTACCTTTGTAGCCATTTAATGTGTAAACCATAGTAAGATATGGTCACCAATGTGTGTCATACATTTCTGGCTACATGTACATATCTAGATCTAGAGACTCATCCCTGACTGTGTTCTTAGCTATGTCTTTGAAAAAACACAATTTAGAGGTGGGGTACTCAAATGTATTTGCACAAAATGAAACAGAACAAAAAGAACTTCAATATTCTTGGATTGGCGGCCTGGGAGGTTGAGAGTCATTGCTAGGGGTGGTGTTGGGGGACAACAGTGCAGTAAAAAAAATAGACTGCTGTTGTATCAGCTGATGCATCAACAACAAACTTTGTTCCTGGCGCTGGAAAGATTGCTCCATCGCATGTGCAATGCGATCCAGTACCCTGTTGGTTTGAATTTGTTGTCCTTCTCTGACAACCTCGAGCTGACGCAGCAGGTCCTCAATTTGTTGCCGATACACCAGCACCTGATTTTCCAACGCCGCAATGTGCTCATTAGTTCCATCACGTGGTTGTTGGCGACTGTAGTTCTCCAGCATCCGGACCCCTAGCTCATAAAAATCGGCACTGGTCGTGCCACACCTCCTCTTGTTGTGTGTTCCGGCTAAAAAACCAAAAGAAAAGATTGTAGTGAAGCTGAAACAATGCAGGTATGCCCCTCCCAATCATTTACCCAAAGTGTAACAATCAAACTTACCCTTGATTGAGCCTCTGTAGCTTGGCCACATGGCACTTGGGAAGAGGTCCCAGCTTGGGGTTCAGGTCTGGCCTCCTGCCAAAACACCAAAGAAATAACATATTACATGTTGGTTCCTGGACTACCCACAAACATGTCAATGTGGTTATTGTTCCCCAATATCAGCCATGTTACCTCAGTGCCGTCCGCCCGAAGTAGTTCCGGGGTCTGGCTGCCAGAAAGGGGCAAATCCACATCTGAGAGATGGGGCAAGCTGGCATATGCTAAACAGGAAAGTCATGTTAGTAGGTCAGTGGACCAAACTCAAATGTAATATGGATAGACTATCGAGGCCATACCTCGACAAAGTGGCAGATTACACACTAGCCAAAAGGGATCTTGTAAACTCAGATTGCTAACATGTATGTAAGAGGAAGATGAGCCAATAATTGGGCCAAACAATAACAGACACATTGCTCAAATTACACATACCCGCCATCTCCCGCATGTCCGGAGTTTGGCCCTCACTCGAGCTTTGCCCTTGAAAAAACACGTTTAAACACAAGTTGGCCTACTAAATTACCAAAAAATGTTTGCAAAAATCCTTACTAGATAATCAAGCAAAACCAACTTACCCTCATCTCTAGCAGCCTCAACGTGAAGGGCCCTTTCCGGACAGCCACTTCCGATATTCCGGCCAACTAAAATACACAATTAATGTCTCTAAATATTCCTAACACTACTCGGGTGAATGTTTGTCTTTTAATAGACACAAAAAATGCATTGCAATCACTCTAAACAGTTTACTAATGAGCCTGGGGATGGCAAATCCACTAAAAAAAGCCATCTTCAAGTTGACCTAGCAAACATGTAGATTATTAGACTAACCAAATAGAACCAGTGTAACATAAACAGCATAAAGGATACATTGTTTTGGGCAATACACACCAACAGGGTCCTGTTGACCTGCAACATCGGAAGTGGTGTCCAAAGATGAAGCAGTCACTTGGCCTACCATGAAAAAAGAGGAATGAAAGACATGCACTTGTGTTAAAGCGGCTAAAGCAAGGTTGACACATGCACTTACCGGCATCCAAAGAGTAGCTTGGCTCCTGAGGAGATGCTGGTGCCAATGGCGGTGCAGCTAGGCAAAATCAAAGGAAAAATTTAGCCACTGGTAATGTGCGGGACAAAAAAAAAAAAAAGGTGTGTGTGAGCAGCTCAATCACTAATATTCCCTAATCAAGGCCAGTGTGGCTTCCACATGTATATGCAGCTATATGGCCACACATCTCTGGCTTCCCACATAGCTACACATGTTAGGGCCTTGTTAGTTAGTTGCTGAGAGGGTTAAAGTGGGCGTGAAATTAGTCCGCAGGCCCATATTAGTAATCCTCAACAGTGGTACAAGCTATTGTTTGAGGTGCTCCCACACCCATTTTGTACATAAACAACCCAGCCCATAAATTAGTGATAAATACCTTCAATGGCAGACTGGGTTAGGCTTGAGGTTGGTTGAAGGGCAGGAGTTGTGGTGTCCTCAGCCAAATCCTGGACATCACCATGTGCACCTATGCAGAAAGCAACAGACAAGAAAGGAAATAATTTATGAGGTATAATGTACTACTTCACAGGTCCTACTGTTAGTTGGCCAGAAAGAGACAAAGCAAATCACATACATTAACATTACCAGCAAAAAATATGCAGAAAATATGTACCTTTAGTCCAACCTGTGGTGTCATCCCCAGCATCAACACCCTGCAGCCGAATCAGCGGAATTTTGGGCTTCAGCATCTCCGCATATGGCCTGTAGGTACTCTTTGGACCCTGGATGGTCCCACTCTCGACATCAAGATCATGCTTCATCTTTTGCATAAGGGCCCTTCTCAAAGTGTAGAAGCGTTTCTTGCAGGATGGGCCACTACGTGGGTATTGAGCACTGCTAGTAAGCTCCTCCCCAATGGCATCCCACAATTTGCTCCTTTCTTGCTTGCCTATAGACTGGCTTTGGGAGCCCAAGATTAGCTCCCATTTGGCCAGGGTAAGGCGCACAAGAGTATTGTTCTCCGCCAAATTAAATTCTGGCTCCCTCTTGGCAAATGGGCGGCTGGCCTTGGGTGCAGGCTCACCTTGGGCCTGGGCCCTTTTCCTTAAGGGAGGTCTGCGCACAGCACCCAACACACTCCTACTTGGGCCAGCTGTGGCCGGCAGATGTCCAGAATTTGGCTCCATCCTGTAGCTGCACACCACTAGACAACACACAAGCACGCATACAGACTACAGAATGGCATCACCCTGTTTTTGGGTTGGGCAGATTTTATGTGCTCTACCAACCAATCACAAACAGGTCCACTTAATTGCTTCACACATACTGGCCAGGTGCTTGTAGCCACAGCTCCACTGCACTGATTGAACCCTGTATGGTAGGCAATTAACTAATTACAGAGCTCATTAACCAAACAACACACAACCAAAGACAAAAATGTACTCATGTATATTAAACACTTGTGACATGTGGCTCTACAAACGGCTATTTAAATAAAGAGCAGCTTACCTTTCATTGGTCCACCACAGAATTTTCTGCTATGTCCGTTAATGCACGCAAGTTTCGGCTCACGTACGCTAGTAGCGCTACTAGCGTGCGCATGCGCAATCCGTTTCACGCACACCTGGGTCAGCTAATTGCAGACAGGAAATAGCAGAGCAACGCAAAAGGCGGCAAAGCGGACCTGTCCTTTTTCAAAGTGAAGTATAAATGGCTGGATTTGCCAACCTTCTGGTATTGTTACACTGTGGCAAAGGCTGTGGTGTGGTGGTGTGGTGCTTTGGTCCCTTAGCTCATTTTAGTGTCTGGCTGGGTTTGGTCCTCACTCTCTGTGGCTTGTTGGGTGATTTCTGACATCAGTGCTGTTTCTTTAGGAGATTGATTTTGCTGGCATATGCAAATATTGTGGAGCATACAGCAAGTGAGGCTTGATTTTGGGGCCTTTTGTGGGCTGTGCAGCAACTCCCCTCTTGGTTGTGCCTAACTTAGAAAGCACAATTTCAGCAGTCTGTTGGTTCAGACCACTATACTTCTGGTTTTGTGGTGAGCTGCATTGTAGTGAGTGTGTGAGGAGTGTGCTTGCTTGTGTGTGTGGTGTGTTTGTGGTTTTTGTTTTAGTTTTTCTTCTTTTGTATATCTGTTGAGTGTGAGATGGATAAGAGGGTGATGTATGGGTTATGGGTGCAGGGATGTGTGAGAATGCTGGAAGAGCAGGAGGCCAGGGAGGAGGGTGCTGTGAGGCTTAGGGCACCCCGATCCTTTGGCATCCGCCTTTCAGTGTGGGATTTAAGTGACGAGCAGATCAGGAGCCGCTTCCGTCTGAATCGTGCAGCACTACAGTCCCTATATGATCAGATTAAGACCAAAATCGAGCCATCCACCAAACGCACCAGATCCATTCCAGGCATAGTACGCCTATGTGCCAGTCTTAATATTTTGGCACGAGGGACCTTCCAGGCAACCTCTGCCCTCCTCAGCGGGATCAGCCAGGCTACAATGAGCCGCATATTTTTCCAGGTAGTACTGGCTATTTGTGACCTGATCCCTATTTACATCAAGTTTCCTGAGGATGAGGTTGCCAAAATAAAACATGCTTTCTATCGCATGGGAAGGATCCCGAATGTGCTAGGGTGCGTGGATGGTACACATATCCCTTTCCGCCCTCCCCGTGCACAGGAGCTGCATTATCGGAACAGAAAACAGTTCCACTCCATCAATGTCATGGTTGTGTGTGACCATGACATGAAGCTGCGGGCCGTGAGATCTGGTTTCCCCGGCTCATGCCACGACTCTTACGTGCTGCAGTGGTCAGTCCTGTGCTGGAAGTTTGAGAACAACGAAATGCCAGCTGGCTGGCTACTGGGTAAATAACTAACCATGTCAAAGTATTTTGGCTAAAATATGTGGCCTAGTAAGCTACATTTTTAAAAATGCAAAAAAAAAAACATGTACTAGTTCTAATTGCTGTCTCTCTCCTTGTGTTTTTTCCACAGCGGACAAGGGATACGGGCAGAGAATGTGGGTGATGACTCCGGTCCGAAACCCACAGATCTCTGCCCAAGAACGCTACAATGCAACGCATCGCAAAACCAGAAGCATTGTGGAACGAACCATTGGACTGCTGAAAGCACTTTCTGTGTTTGGCATGCCCAGGAGGAGAGATGTTGTACAGTCCACAAAAGGTCTCCAAGATTATCCTCGCATGCTGTGTGCTCCACAATCTTTGTATATGCCACAGAATCCAACCCCCTGAAGAAACAGCACTGGTGTCAGAAGTCCCCAACATGGCCGCAGAAACAAGTGAGGACACCCAGACTGGCTTTGAGCTAAGGGAAAGCATGATCACTTCGTTTTTTGCGGTAAGCTAACTACCCTTCACTCTAATCCAAGTACTGAACTACAGGGGAACAATTTGTGGCCTACAATCATAATTTGTCACAAACTACTATAAGGGGTGTGTAAGATGACCAAAACTACTATAAGGGCTGTGTAAGATGACCCCAACCACTATAAGGGCTGTGTAAGATGACCCAAACCACTATAAGGGCTGTGTAAGATGACCCAAACCACTATAAGGGCTGTGTAAGATGACCCAAACCACTATAAGGGCTGTGTAAGATGACCCAAACCACTATAAGGGCTGTGTAAGATGACCCAAACCACTATAAGGGCTGTGTAAGATGACCCAAACCACTATAAGGGCTGTGTAAGATGACCCAAACCACTATAAGGGCTGTGTAAGATGACCCAAACCACTATAAGGGCTGTGTAAGATGACCCAAACCACTATAAGGGCTGTGTAAGATGACCCAAACCACTATAAGGGCTGTGTAAGATGACCCAAACCACTATAAGGGCTGTGTAAGATGACCCAAACCACTATAAGGGCTGTGTAAGATGACCCAAACCACTATAAGGGCTGTGTAAGATGACCCAAACCACTATAAGGGTTGTGTAAGATGACCCAAACCACTATAAGGGCTGTGTAAGATGACCCAAACCACTATGATCCAAACCACTATAAGGGGTGTGTAAGATGACCCAAACCACTATAAGGGCTGTGTAAGATGACCCAAACCACTATAAGGGGTGTGTAAGATGACCCAAACCACTATAAGGGCTGTGTAAGATGACCCAAACCACTATAAGGGGGGGGGGGGGGGGAAGTTGACCCAAACCACTATAACGGGGGGGGGGAGTTGACCCAAACCACTATAAGGGGGGGGGGGGAGTTGACCAACATAACAATTAGGGGTGTTGTGTAAGTTGGCAAAAACTGTCCCAAACAAAAAACAAAAAATGTCAATAAATGCAAAAAAGCAAAATTAATTATAAGTACTAATTCCAATTTTTCTTCTTTTTTAGGCACCAAGATAAAAAAAAAACACTGGATTTTTATTTGTTACTTTCACCAAAAAAAAAAAAAAAATAAAACAAAATTCACCAAAGAAACATGTTGCAATGTGTTTACTACTGAATGTACTAACATTGATTTCAAGCCAACAGCAAACCAAGGTGCAGGCGCTGTGTTGAATAGCGTGTGTCAAAATGACAGCGCCTACAAAGCTGATCTGAAACATCATATTCACCAATGCAGGCATTGTTCACAACAATGCCAGGTAGCGACTGAGGAGGCCTGCTATAGCGAATTGCAGCCGCCCGTGGCATACGCTAGCGGCGCTCATAGCGCCATACTTCAGTCGCTCATCTGTCGCTACCTGGCGCTATTACTGAATCGGCCTCTATGTCTTTCTCTTTTCTTCTACCCTCTCCTTTCTATTATCTCTCCTACACCTTCCCTTCATTTCTCTTTCCAACACGTTGTTTCTCTTATCACCTTCCGTCAATCTTCATCTTGTATCTACCTCTATTAGTTTTCAATTTCTTTTGTCATTTATCCATATTTCTTTGTCATACTCTTCTCACCCACTTTGTTCTCCTTTTTTCTGTGAGCCAGCAATTGTTTTTCTGTTGTTTTTCTTCTAAATATAAATGTATGTGTGTGTTTGGGAGGGGGCACCATTCTGCAAGCCTGGCCATTGTTCATAAGAACTATGCACATCTTACTTTAAGAATCCTTAAAGTGGACCAACACCCAGGATTGCCCCGCTATGTGAAACCCCCCATATTGCCCGATAAAACTCACCTCACCCCGCTTCTACGGCGCATGCGCGGCCGCTCGTCCAATCAGCGCGCTCTGAGCCGATGAGGTATGCGCGTCAAAGCGGCATCAAATCTCCAAACCTCGGCCCCGAGCATGCTGGCGGCTGCATCTCGCGCTTCCCTCTAACAGGGAGCGCGCCCGTGCTGGCCATTCACAAATGGCCGGTGTGGGTACGAGCCCTACTAGAGACAAGCGCGAGATGCGGCCCGGGCATGCGCCGTTGGACAAAGAGGTAAGGTTATCAGGCGTCCTTTCACATACTGGGGCATCCCGATTTTGGATGCCCCGTGGGAAGGGATTGGATCGGCCCGGGAATCTACAAGATTCCGCTGGGTAATGGTCCACTTTAATTTATTGTTTATAAATGTTTTAAAAACATTATTATCTAAGCCAGTAGATGGCAGTATGACAAAATAATATTCAGAGAACATGTATCTTATGGAAGGCAACTTGAATAGTAAATAGTAATATCCTCCAATGATGCTGTGACATAAATCTACCAAAATTAACCATATGTAAGCAAGGACTGGCCCATCAGGTTACCATGGAATCCCCTGGTGACCTCGGGGGCCCTTTGAGGGGGGGCACTGTTTGACAGTAATTAATATGTTTTTTATTTGCTAGTATAATAAATAATGGCAAAAGAGCACAGGTTACCCACTCGCACACAATAGAGTTAATACTAACCGTGTGCATGAACCCTAAATATAAGTAGGTATTATTTACAGAAGGATAGAGTGGAGCTGCCAGCACAGACCCCAGGGCCCACCAATACAACCGCTCTACAGAGACACCCAAATTTAATCAATGACACAAACTTTATTTGACAGCCTAAACATATGTTAAAAACAATTAAAAACACAGGGGCTCATGGGGATGTGTATCCGACTATTTGTCTCATCTCTGATACACCATACTTGCACAATCATAATGTGTATAGCAGCATATAATTAGTAAATCCACAATGAATATACAATAAAACGATCATATATTTGTACATGCCCATAAAGCGCTCCGAGGAAAAGTGCAGTGAAAGGTGCTGAAAAGACCTCAGGGTTGAGGTAAGTGCATAAAATGGTGACTAAACAAAATAAGTGGTCAATAGTGACCAAGAATTGAGAATTGGGTCACAAATAATGTGACCTGAGAAAGTGCAAGTGCTCACAATAACGGAGAGTTCAAGGGCATATACAAAAACTAATAACACAGACTTGTAAACTGTAATTGTATCCAAAGGTGTATCCAATAAAGATCTACATTACCACATGTTACAGAGTCCTGCTACATCGCCATGTCCCGCATGCCCGTACCACTGACGCGTTGCGTGGCGATAGGTATCTGCCACTTCATCAGAGTGTCCTAGGGTACTGCCTGTCCTGCTTATATAACCCCTATAATCATTGTTATCCAAATATCCTGGTAATTTCCCGCCCAGAATCTATGTCAAGTAAGGGCGGAAGTGGATATAAAGTAAGGGCGGAAGTGGGTATAAGGAGCACCAGATAGTGGTTGGCGCCATATTGAAAGAGGGCAAACTATATCAAATAATATCCCCATATATGGCCATTGGTTTGGGTGAGTCCCCCCGTAGGGCGGAGCTTCACATCTGCCCCTATAATATGCGCCCGTATAGTTATAAGGGCAGAAAGATATAAACAATGTACGCGCACCCTCAGTGATCTGCGCAGGGCTCTCGGCCTCCCTGGAGATGCGACGGAGAGCCGTCGCCCCCAGCGTGCACACACATGTCCGGCCCCGGGTGCGCGCGCGCCGCCGGCCGAGCCGCGCAGGAGCACCAAATCCAACCCCCAAACGCTGTCAAATGCCTCTTTACATATACACATTTTTGGATTTTTAGTGCTGTGCAGGTATACCCCTTTCTGTTTTGTATCTATACCAGCCATCCCCTATCGGTAATACCGATAGGGTTACCTAGCACGCACATCATGAATTTTGAAGCGGTAGAGAGTAATTGGGCATCCCGTTTAGGGGAGTTGAGGAATACACATAATGCACCATCAGACCCCCAGGCCAGTCCTCATATCTCCACTATACTTCGACATATTAAGAAAATGAGAAGAGACTACCTGAGGGTGTGGTGGAACATCCATAGTCTAGAAATTTACAAAGAAGAGGGGCTTATTCCTCGTGGTCTCCGGGCACAAATCTTCCCGGCATGGGAAGTGACGGAGGACTTTAGGAAAGAATGGGAGGGACATCTTACACAATGTTCACTTGCCCTGATTGACATGTTGATCAGGGAAGACAAAGTCATCTTGAAGCAGGTCAAAACGGACTTGCAGGGCCTATATAGGCAATTAGATACATGCATGTCTACAGAAGACTCACAGAAAATCAATGAGTCTATTAACAGGGAAGCAGACAAATATGAAGCCGAGATCTTGGCCAATAAAAAGCATAAGCTGGAGAGAGACAGAATGGATGCTGCCAATGCACATGTGTACAGATGGAAACATCAGGGCAACTTGCGGGGTGAACACAGACGCTCTCGCTTTACCAGGACCATCTGGGAAGTCAGTGATGCCAGCAGGCATTCCTCTTCCAGCAGTCAGGACTCGGATAACTCCAGTCAGGGACATTTTTTAGACCCGCACCGGATAAGAGAAGAATCAGGAGGGGGCAGAGCAAGACACTCCAAAAGAAGCATCCCTCAGTTGGAACCAAGGGACATGGCCCCATGTGAACACAGGAGGTTGAGGCCCAGAGCAACACTCAGGAAGAGGCAGTCCCCCCCACGGAGAGATCAAAGCAGACCCAACGGAGATATTGAACACCAACGAATTGGAGGTCATAAACATATCAGAAGTTGAACTCACACAGACCCAAATTGCTGTACTAAAAAGGGGCCTAAGTTTTGCTCCAACTCATAAGTTTAACAAATTTAAAACCATTAAGGATTTGTATTTGTTTTGCAGACAACTTTCCCTAAAAAAATTTTTCAATGACCGACAGGATGGGGTCTCTGATCCCAATTGGGATGCTCAGGATGATGCGGCACTTACAGATCTGATGGACTTACTAACTGAACAGGAAGCTATTGGCGATGCACCCAAGAAAACCTGCTTGAAAAGACCATCGACTTTCACACCCCCGTGGAACAACAGCCCAGCCATCCAAATTTTCTTCAACCTAGTTAGTGAAGACATTAAGAAGATCACCCCGAGAAACTCAGGTAACAACCTCAATAAAGAAGAACTAGAGGCGTTACGTGAACTAGAAAAGGATGACAGATTAATAATAAAAGAAGCAGATAAAGGGGGAAATGTCGTGGTACTATCTAGGGATTATTACTGCAGGGAGGTGCACCGCCAACTACAGGACACATGTACTTATGAACGACTCATTACACGCACGCTTCATGATTTTTTACTGGTTGATTTTCCGAGAACCCCCACATTTTACATTTTGCCCAAGGTGCACAAAAACCCTAGGAGGCCCCCGGGTAGACCCATTGTTTCGGGGATTGGGGGATTGACAGAGTTCGCCTGTGTCTATTTAGACACGGTTCTTCAGACACATGTCACAGCCTTGGAGTCCTATATCAAGGACTCCACGGACATCTTAAGTCGACTGAACGCCATACATGTACCATCAGGGACTATATTAATTACATGTGACGTGGAATCATTATACACATGCATCTCTCATGAAATGGCAACTCAGGTAGTCCGGTACTTCCTGGACACAGAATAGGAGGGCGTTACATGAATTCCAACTAGCACTTTTGGATTTCATCTTGTCCCACAATGTATTCATTTTTGACACAGCCTTCTATCGCCAAATCAGAGGCGTAGCGATGGGGGCTAGATGTGCCCCCTCGATCGCCAACCTGTTTATGGGTTGGTGGGAGAGGGAGGTGGTATGGCAGGAATCATACAGCAAGTACCATGAACACCTACTATGTTATTATCGGTACATAGATGCATACATAGAGGTACATTGTGATGCTTTGGAGTGGGGAACAGGAAACAGCATCGGAATTTCTGGAATTGTTGAACTCCAACCCCTACAATATCAAACTAACATATGCTTTATCTTCACACAAGGCCACGTTTCTGGACTTGGAACTACAGATGGAGGATAATGGGAGCATCACCACTAAGCTTTTCCGTAAAGACACAGCCACAAATAGCTTGCTCCATTTTTCAAGCTTCCACCAACAAAAATGCAAGGAGGGAATCCCTGTTGGGCAGTTCCTGCGTGTGAGGCGGAACTGCTCGAAAGAATTGGATTTCAGGAAGGAAGCAGATGATATGCGGATACGCTTCAAGAAACGGGGCTACCCCAACAAAGTGATACGGAGAGCTATCACGAGGGCCTCTGAGACATCTAGGGAGAGCCTCCTCGGCTACAAGAAACATGCAGGAGGAGGTAAGAGTGATCATGGAGTATAGCACCCAGTGGCAAGATATTAGACACATTTTGCAACAACATTGGCGGGTTTTGAGTAGCGATCCGGCCTTGAAAAAATGGGTCAAGAAGGGACCCAGGCTCACTGCACGCCGGGCACCCAACCTCCGTGACAAATTATGTAGGAGCCACTACAGTAGGCCCAAAACATGGCTGCAGCAATACATGGACGAAGGGGGCAGCAGGCCGTGTGGCCGCTGCAATGTGTGCCCTTTAGTCCAGACTACCAACATAGTCAGAAGTACTAGTGTCAAGATGGAGATGAAAATCAAAACCACCATCACCTGCCAAACAGAAGGAGTCATCTACATGTTGGAATGCGATTGCCCCAAACAGTATATTGGGGAGACTAAAAACAAAGTGGTGGGGAGAATTAGGGGACATCTCTCCAACATCAGGTTAGCGAAGAGGGATCAGGAAGCTGGCAAAACACTATCCCCAGTGGCTGCCCACTTTCTCCGGCACCATGATGGCCAAACTAAGGGCCTTAAAGTCACTTTCATTGATAAAATTAGCTTGGGGGGCAGAGGAGGCAACATTAAAAGGATGCTCCACCAAAAAGAATTGGAATGGATCTTCAATTTAGATACACGAACCCCTAGGGGGATTAACGAGGAGTATTCCTTTGTGTCCTTCCTGGGGTGGTGATTGCTTTCGCATTGGGGCGTACAGTATACCTATGAGCGTTCTTTACCATGTTACATTATGACACCTAGGCTAAAGATAATATATGTGTTTCACACTTTTTTGCCTTCATATTACAGATCATAATTTTTGAGATAGCGTCCTATGCTCCAGCATTGGCTATGCTCGTTCGGTGACAACAGTCTGCCTTCTTTCCCTTCAATCCAACTAAGGATCCATCATCCTGTGACAAATAAGAAAGTTGGGGGACTCAGGACCACTCCCTGCCAGAGGAAGCTAAGATCTGGATTTCGGTTGGCCCATCTTGTCTTCTGTATTCGAAGCGGATATTTCCACAATGGACACAGTGGAGGAACTATCCCTTCCCTGTGGGATAGGAATTGACATTGGGGATTTTTGGATATGTATATTGTCGTTTGGTGACAACAGTCTGCCTCCTTTCCCTTCAATCCAAATAAGGATCCATCATCCTGTGACAAATAAGAAAGTTGGGGGACTCAGGACCACCCCCTGCCAGAGGAAGCTAAGATCTGGATTTCGGTTGGCCCATCTTGTCTTCTGTATTTGAAGTGGACATTTCCACAATAGACACAGTGGAGGAACTATCACTTCCCTGTGGGACAGGAATTGACATTGGGGATTTTTGGATGTATATACCCCATCAAGACTTCATCTGACAACCTTTGTCAAATTACTAACAGGTTTAATAACCCCCCCCTCTTTTCCATGCTCCTCCTCTTTTCCCTGCCTTTCCCCTGTCCATCCTCCCCTTCCCCTTTTCCTCTCCCCTTCCCCCCCCCTCCCCCCCCCCCTCTCCTTTCCCTTCCTTTCCCTCCCCTCCCCTTGGCCCTTATATTTGGGCTTGATTAACACATTAGCAATGAGATTGTCAGATAACGATTCAAGTAACAGATTCTCTGGAGCATCATTGTGTTACTCATTAATGTATATACTCTCTATTATATTGCTTAGATTTGTCTCATATTATTATGGTGACTTGGGCCAACAGGATACCTGAACCTAACAGACCATGTCTAATTCTCAATCTCTCTCATTTTGGGTATATATAGTGTGTTACAATGATCAAGGTTTATAGATATCTAATTATGCCCTCTCTCTGACCGAATAGTATAATATGTTATAGCCAGTTCATCATTGCAGTGTTTATTATTGTAGTTATTATCAATTGTATACAGCCAGGAGTAGTATAGTTTTAAGTTAGTTGTTTCACATAGCCACTGCCTGCTACCCATCCGGAGCACCAGCTGTTCTTCTCAGTGCACCAGTAGTTTGATGCCTGGCTCGGGTGCGCGTGCGCGGGCGGCGCCGCGCGGTCACGCGCCGTCAACCAGCTCCAACACTGTCTTTTGACAGCGTTTGGGGGTTGGATTTGGTGCGCCTGCGCGGCTCGGCCGGCGGCGCGCGCGCACCCGGGACCAGACATGTGTGTGCACGCTGGGGGCGACGGCTCTCCGTCGCATCTCCAGGGAGGCCGAGAGCCCTGCGCGCATGCGCAGATCACTGAGGGTGCGCGTACATTGTTTATATCTTTCTGCCCTTATAACTATACGGGCGCATATTATAGGGGCAGATGTGAAGCTCCGCCCTACGGGGGGACTCACCCAGACCAATGGCCATATATGGGGATATTATTTGATATAGTTTGCCCTCTTTCAATATGGCGCCAACCACTATCTGGTGCTCCTTATACCCACTTCCGCCCTTACTTTATATCCACTTCCGCCCTTACTTGACATCGATTCTGGGCGGGAAATTACCAGGATATTTGGATAACAATGATTATAGGGGTTATATAAGCAGGACAGGCAGTACCCTAGGACACTCTGATGAAGTGGCAGATACCTATCGCAACGCAACGGGTCAGTGGTACGGGCATGCGGGACATGGAGATGTAGCAGGACTCTGTAACATGTGGTAATGTAGATCTTTATTGGATACACCTTTGGATACAATTACAGTTTACAAGTCTGTGTTATTAGTTTTTGTATATGCCCTTGAACTCTCCGTTATTGTGAGCACTTGCACTTTCTGCACCTTGCACTTTCTCAGGTCACATTATTTGTGACCCAATTCTCAATTCTTGGTCACTATTGACCACTTATTTTGTTTAGTCACCATTTTATGCACTTACCTCAACCCTGAGGTCTTTTCAGCACCTTTCACTGCACATTTCCTCGGAGCGCTTTATGGGCATGTACAAATATATGATCGTTTTATTGTATATTCATTGTGGATTTACTAATTATATGCTGCTATACACATTATGATTGTGCTAGTATGGTGTATCAGAGATGAGACAAATAGTCGGATACACATCCCCATGAGCCCCTGTGTTTTTAATTGTTTTTAACATATGTTTAGGCTGTCAAATAAAGTTTTTGTCATTGATTAAATTTGGGTGTCTCTGTAGAGCGGTTGTATTGGTGGGCCCTGGGGTCTGTGCTGGCAGCTCCACTCTATCCTTCTGGTCTTGCCCGGTCTTCCGGGCTTTTGGACCCACCCCGACCAGCATCCAGGCACACCCCTCTTTACATATACACATTTTTGGATTTTTAGTGCTGTGCAGGTATACCCCTTTCTGTTTTGTAGGTATTATTTACATTTAACGGAGCGGTGGTCCCCTCGAGTCAGTTCCACTGGTGAGCCCAGGACACAACAGTCCAACCCTGAGTGTATGTGGCCTTAAACAAAATGGAGAAGACAGGCAGCAGAAAAATGCATATGTTTTTATAAGGCTGCTGCCAGTATTCCTGGCCACATCAGTCAAATCAACAAGCAAGTCATATTATAAATATAAAATAAATCGTCACAGTTAATGGTGAAATAAAATACCGCACATCAGGCCAACCCTGGTTCCTCTCCATGCTGACAATTTCCTATTATATATTATGTTATGAAACATGCTGTTTTGATGTAATCACCAAGTAAACTTGGCTTCTTTATATAATATATTTATATAATATAATTCTTTATATAATATAATATAATATAATATGAATGTGAGTACTGTGACCCCACTAAACTAACTACAGAATCATTGTATTGTCATTGTAGTAGCTCTTAGTAGTTTCTAATGGATCTTCCAAGAACCAAATCCCTCCTGAAATTCAGAAAGGAGCTCCCTATATCTTAGCCATAGCATGTTCCTGAAGTTTTGCATAAAACTATTTTGACCCTACCTTGTTTAGACAGACCCATTGAAAATAAGCGAATTATCTAAGGGGTTTATTTAAGAAGCACTAGTGCCATGTAGTGCCTAGTGAATGTCAGGTCACATTGCAAAAGGTGTATTTGTGAAGTCAAACATCCAGAGCGCCTCTCATAATACCAGATAATGTCCCATCTATCATCAGTGCTGGCAATGGGATGAGTGCCAGCACTGAGTTCCCTACAGTGCTACATAAGATCAGGTGCTCACCCTGCGCTGTGTGGCCTTATCCCATACATTTCAATGGTCTGGGATGTTTGAAATATTTTGGGCCACTCTTGATTGTTTGTTTATTCTAAGCATACAGTACGTCCTGCTCCATATATAATACTTACACGTGGGTAATCCTCCGCCAGAGGGCGCTGTTCACTGCAGACATGCAAAAACAGGCTCCTCCCGGCCCTTCATATACCCAGGGACCTCCCACAAATCCCCAGATTTCTCTGCAGTGCTGACTGCAAAGACATGAAGTATCACTCTCTCGCAGGTGAGCGCGGCTTTTACAGCCTGCGGCCCTGCAGGACTATTACCACCCGTCCTCTTCGATAAAGATGTGCCTCCCAGCCTGGGCTGCGTTGGTCGGGTGAAGGTAGGCAGCACCGTGTGTGCTCACGGAGCTACGCTCCACCGCAGTCCCCCACCATAGGGTAGGCGGTTTAGGCCGATGGTGAGCCTCCTATTGATGCCCCTCCCGCAATATTGCCCCGTGCCCCTCGTAGCGATGAACCCTGGGTGCAGGGTCGCCTTCTCCCTCGCTTCCTCCCATAGCTCGGGGGAAAAGAAAGGGGGGGGGTATGCGTGTGGCGGTCTCAGCATAATGTTATACACGTTTATGGCCGTTGCTTTTTTCTTTGAACTTGGGTGTCAGAGCTACGCTCCTTGCTCCACATAACCCTTGTCTGGTTGCGCGCGTGTGTGTCTTTTTCATTTCCAAGAAGTGTGCGGCCAGGGCAGCAGCATCATTCTCTAGTTTTGAGAGCAATCTCCTTAACTACACTCTGTATGTGTGTCCTATCCACTGCTGTCATTGACGTTACGCTGGTTAGAGCTTCGCGCTCTTTGGGGGAGGCGGGGACTTGGCATGACGCGCTCTGCATCACGGCCAGATCAGGCCCGCCCCTCGAGGTTCGCTTGGCGCCACTTTCACGGTCTTCGTGCACGCGCGTGGTTGCGATCCTCCTCCTCCCTTGTTCATGTAAGTGCCCTCCTGGGCGGTTTTTGTTCCTATGATCTTTCATTCGGCTGCGCATGGCTCTGACACCCCCCTCTTATCCTCTTTATGTCTTTCGGACGCCAAGATTTCGGTGGCTTCTCCCGGCCTGACATATATTATAGCGGGTTCACATAAAAAATTCTCCCACATTCCTTGTCTTAGGGCATCCAGGGTTGCCTATTGCATAAATCCCTGCGGATATTGCTCAGATAATCACCATATGGAGGCATCTCAGAATTATGTATCCGGGGTCCCTCGGGGACAAGACCAGCTGTGTACAGTGTGTGGTCAGCCCCATGCTGATGCTGACAGAGCACGGGTCTGCGGACCGTGTGCTGAACAGGCACTGACCCTGCAATCAGGTTTGCCAGTGGCTGCTCCTCACTTCAATACACCTGTCTCCCCGGACTTAAATCTCACTCCTGATGAGTCGCACTCGAGCGGGGATGACCAGCACGTGCCGCGCAGGCTGCCTACGGCTGAGCAGGTGCTATCTAGTTTGGCGGAGCGCTTGGGCCCTGGGAAGAAGCGGTCCCTGACGCCTCCTGGTTCTCCGGTTCCTAATGAAACTGATGAATCTGCTGCTATGCAGGACCTTGATCCTTCTGACGAAGGTGAGCTATTCTCTGATTCAAGCTCCTCGGATGAGATGCCCTGGAGCTGTGATGATTCTGGACCCGGTTCTTGGGGCCTGTGTGACACTGATGAACTACTTATTAAGTTCTTTGAGGTTTTGTCAATCTCCCCTCCTGGGGAGGCTCCCAAGCCTAAGAGGGAGAGTTTCAACACAGCGACACCGCGCTTGGAATTTCTGGAACAGGAGCATTTCCAGGCTCTTATATCCAAAGAATGGGAATCGCCTTGTAAACTTAAAGGCGTTCCGGGGGTCTGGGATTGGAAGTACCCTTTTCCTCCTGATGTGGTTAACTTTTGGTCAGCACCTCCCGTGGTGGATGCACCGATTATAGGGGTTACTAACCCCCCCTTCATGACTGCTCCTCATTACCGTACCCTTCAGGATGCTGAGGACCGGCACATCGACAGACTGGCTTCCCACGCCTTTTCGTGTGCAGGGACTGCTCTGCGCCCGGTCTGTGCCGCGGCCATCACTGCGGCCGTACTCGGCCTGCAGAGTCTGGGCTCACTTGCAGGTTGCCCTTAACAGGCTGGGGCGATGGCCTCTATGTTAACCTTCCTCTTTCCCTCAAAATGATGAGGCAGTCTGGGCTATGCTGGCCTATGGTAGGCTTGGCAATTCTACAATCACAGGTAGTCCCTGCATGATATCTCTGTCTTGGGACACAGGCGCCCTGTGCAAGGGGGGCTTCTGGCCTTCTGTGGAGATCTAAGATCCTTTTAGTTTCCCCTGTGTCTTCTGGACACCGAGACCTTTACTGGTCAGTGTTGAAGGACCAACCCTGCGGATTGGGACCTTGTTTTTGGCCTCTCTTCTGCTCCCAGGCTACTCGCCAAGGCGCGGATGGGGGTGATGTCTCTGACATGCCTGTGGGGCGTCCGCACTAGGACCTACCGGATCGTCCTTCCTTACTTCCCAATCTCTATGTCAGGCCGAGTGGGTTAGTCGGCCAGCGGTGTCCTCTGGGAGTTATTTGGATGGGTCCTCAGTCACCTCAATCCCTCATTGTCCCTTATTCGCTATCTCCATTCCTTGGATTCGGTTCAGGCTTGAACCTTCTTCCTTGGCAATAAGTGGACTCCTGATTACATGGGCTCTGTCCCTCTTTGCTGACACCTTACTTTCACCAGGCAGGATTGCAGCTGGTGGGCCCGTTGGTGGCGGATCAGATGATGTCCCTTATATTCAGAGCCCTTGGGCTCTTCGGCACAGTAGGTTATTAATCCTGGATGGGGTTCCAGCACCCCTGAAGCTAGGTCTGTGCTCATTCCCCCTTGGAACGGTGGTTCCTCTTGAGCTGGTTAAATGCAAGGACCCTGTCAGGGGGCACCCCCTTCTTTGCTTGCATCTTCCTGTGGACGGTCACCTTGGGTACCAAGTCTCGCAGGTTGACGGGGGGGATTTTCTTCTAAAATCCCCCGCGGTTCCTAGGTAGGGACCCTTAGAGGGTCCATTTTCCTACTGATTTTGTTAAAACTGTGAGCCTTCAGTTGGCTCTATCTTGCTGGACTACTCCTCTTCAGGACCTGTCTATTTGGGGACTCTTGGCCTGTCGGAGGACAGTGGCCTGTATTTATTATCAGTCTGGAACTTGGAGCAGGATGATTCTCCTGGTAGGTGTCTGATCCTGATCTAGGTGGGGGTCAACCTTCCCTGCATCTCAGTGGTATTCTCTCCAATGGGTGTCCTTCAGTGGCAGGTTGTGCTATCCTGGTGTCCCTCTGAGAGCCAGCTAGGGTGGCTCTGTTGGGTCCCTTTAATATCACAGGGGCTCTGCCCTTGTTTTTACTGCCCCAGAATATTCTGACTCCGGTCATGGGGGCTTAGTAATTTTATGTCTGGACATTCTATTTTATATGTCTTTTCTTTGTTCATCCTGCTAGGCGGGGTTATGCGCAATATTGCGCTGATAAGGGGACCCGTGATACTGATGGCCCCTGGGTGGCCTAGTGGACTGTGGTTCGCAGATGTTCTGCTGAGGACAGCGGACCTGTACGCTCTCTCAGGAGTGCGGTTCTGCCCTTTTCAGGCTCCTTCTTATGTTGCCCCAATCTACAGGCTCTAGTCTGATGGCTTGACAGTTGATTCATTCACCCTTTTGGAGACGGGTTATCTTCTGGGTGACTTTGTCTATGGGGGGGCTAGGAGCAAGCTTCTTCTTCTTCTCCTTTCTCCGTCTATTATAGGGTATGGCATACCCATATTGATTGGCGTGAGTCTTGGTCTCTCCCCTGTTGGACGTTTTCTGTTCCCAGGGTTCTAGAGTTATTACAGCATGGGTTGGGGTTGGCTCCCCATCTTGGTACTCTGAAGGTTCAGGTTCTGCCCTGTCCGCCTTCCCGTAGAAGTCTTGGTCAGTCTTCCATTGTTAAGCGTTCTTTTGGGGATTGCTCAGGTGCATCTCCCAAGTAGTTCTATGGTCCCTGTTGGGATTAATTTTTATTCTGTTTGCCTTGCGGGTTGTTCCCTTTGGATCTATTCCGGATGCTGTCTGAACTGTTCTTACTTCAAGTTGCCCTTCCGGGGGCTGTTGCTTCAGTCAGACGTGTGCCTGTGAAGGTGGCTCTGTTTAGTTAGCCCTCGTTCATTAATTATACACCATGATATGGTGGTATTCCGCCTTACGCCGGACCTTATGCCCAAGGTGGTGTCTTATGCTCATTTATCCAAGTCCTTTGTCTGCCTCTGGGCCTTATTCTTAGTAATGCTGAAGTAAGGGGGTCTACATTCCCTCAACGGGTGTTGAAGTTCTCCTGGATTGTTTCTTGTCCCTTAGGGGGACTGATGCCCCTTGGGGTTTGCGGGCGCCTCCATACGTATGCACCTGATCTCATCTGTTTCCAGGGGTTATGCGCCCTTTGGACTGGTCTTCCTTGGATGGATTGTCCTTTCTGGTCCCAGGTAAGGGCGTTGGCTTCTTGCTTATCCCTATTAGTGTAGTGGTCAGTATCCCCGCCTGTCATGCGGGAGACCAGGTTTCAATTTCCTCGATGGGGGGAGCTCTGTTTTTTTTACCAAGGCTACTGTTGCATTTGGACTGGTCAGGATGTTACTCTGGCCTATTCCTTTAAGGGGAAGAATCTTCTTCTCTTTTTATTCTGTTTTCTACTTGTGCTTGGGTACCTTGGGCCTTTCAGCACCAGTTTTCTGTTAATCAAGGTTTGCTAGACCACTGCCTGTTTTCTGTTCATACCTTCAAAGGTTTTTTATGAGGTTGACGTTGGAGCCTTTGCTCATGTCGCTTTTGGTAGCGAGGTTTGGGGGTGACAGCGCCTTTACTGTCTGCTGTGCCTTTTTTGATGGGGATTCCACCCTGCTTTATGGACACTGCTATTGGATGTCCCACGTGTAAGTATTATATATGGAGCAGGACGTACTGTATGCTTAGAATAATACAATTCTGTGAAATACTCACCTGTAGAATTGGTATTATACGCATACAGTACGTCCTGCTCCACCCCACCCTGGTTTTACATTTTTCTGGATGGTGATTGTTATCATTGCTATTGTTACCAGTTTGGTGGTTGGTTTCTCCCGGCTTCTTTTCTCACTGCTTTTCAATGCTGGGGATTTGTGGGAGGTCCCTGGGTATATGAAGGGCCGGGAGGAGCCTGTTTTTGCATGTCTGCAGTGAACAGCGCCCTCTGGCGGAGGATTACTCGCGTGTAAGTATTATATATGGAGCAGGACGTACTGTATGCGTATAATACCAATTCTACAGGTGAGTATTTCACAGAATTGTATTTTTGGACTGGTGCATGGGCCATGGGATCCCTGGGCTGTTTGGAAATTATTTTGTATGCATTTTTGTTTTGTGCTGCAGACTTGTGATTTGTCTTGCCTTTCACATATCCCCAATGCAATTCCTGGTGTTTTTTTTTTGGTCTGCCATCGCCCCCAAACAGGGATTGCAACAGGAATCCCCTTTTTACAGCGCCCATACGGACACTGTTTTTTTTAAACTAAATTCTGACCTTTATTAGTGATCCCAGCAGGCGCTAGAGGTTGCTAGTGCATCGACTTTGACAAGCCCGAGTGGGTGGCTGGGAGGAAGCAAAGGCAGATCACTGCCTGTCTCCAAGTGGCTCTGCAGAGAGCGGTTTGCAAGAGATGCTCATCTAGCACCCACTGGTCAAATGAATAAATAAGGCTGTAAACATTGCATTTACTATGCTATAATAGAGGGATACATTTCATAGAAACATCCTACCTCCATTAGTGACCGGTGAGGCTTGTTCAGGTCCAGCAGATGTATATTTCCAATAAAAGGAAAGGGTTTAGGGCCAGGAGGCATCTTCACAGTGCTCTTCTTAGATCCATTAATCCAGTAGATTACCAGTGCAATGAAGGTGCTAAAATACAATAGTAAGTCAGCCCTCGTTAGTAGGTAGGTAATCACAGACATGGTAAAGATGCTATGATATTATCTGCAAGCTGGAAGCTCGCGTTTATACACCCAAGTTAAATGAATAACAAGTTAGGGCTGGCATAAACTAAACTAAACTGTAACGCCCTACTTGGCTCCTTCCTCCTGCTTTGATTGCATAACAGTATTAGTTTTTCAATTCTTTGGCTTTGTAACTAGCTGATCCACATTACTGCTTCCCATAAGAAAGAAAGATAAATGCATTTTTGTTTGTAGAAGAGGAATCGTTGGCAGTCTGTTTGTCCTAATTAGGTTTAAAAGAGTTGTGTGCAGATGTTCTTGCATAGTTAGTTTCTTAAAAATAGACACACTTGTAGCGGTGATATCACTAAATCTTTGCCAGGTTTTTATTTTCTTCCTTTACACAATCTAAAATCTAATAATAAACATGTGCTCATATAACCAAAGGAATTAATGATCCAATTTTCCCCCACCCATGCAAATGTACAACACACCTAACCACACACCAGTGAACACACTAAGGTGCAGTTAGTGCAAACATGTGCCCAAAGCGGTGGGCTGCCGTAGCCACAGCTCCCAGGGAGCAGTTGGATGTTAGGTGCTTTGCTGAAGAACACCTCAGTTATGTCCCATTGCCAGGAATCCAACCTACAACTCTCCATAAGACTGCTTCCTTACCTTTAGACCATGAATGCCCCTTCAATATTAGCATTTCAAAATTTTTCAGTAGGTTACCAATGAAAAACCTTTTCCTTGCAGTCCTTACCTGGTCAGCAATTTCTACTCACCAGTGAACACTCTTGCATTCATGTCTGCTTGTCCACTGCTGTGCCCACAGTCATGTCTGTTAGGCGGATTACGTGCACATGCAGTGTGTGGTATCATGAACTTCTCCCTGCGAATCCACCCTCGGGTCTGGTAGAGAATGCTGAATGTTTCATCTTCTGTTTATTTAGAATGACAAAAAGAAGAATAAAGATATTTACACGGCCCCATCTACTTGTTAAAAATGTTTGGTAAGCTATTCTTGGTTAGTGGGTGCTATTTATGTTTTAAAAAGAGGTGGCCTTACCCTGCATTCCTAAAGTGGACCAAAACCTTATGGCCCAGCCCTGGAGGCCACTTGCTCCTAATTTGGATGCCCTGCTGTGTGAAATCCCCAGGATCTCCCAAAAAAGCTCTCTTTTACCATGGCTCTCGCAGTGCTTTCACAGCCCATAGCTGCATTCCCTGCTTCCCTATTGGCTGAGGTATGCTCCAGTTCCCAGCCACTCAGATAAGACTAGAGGAAAGCTGGGGATGTGACATGTGGGGATGGGGATGTGTGTGATCAGCAAACAGTGATTTGTAAAATTTTCATGTGGGTGTGGCTGCGGAGGCAAATAATTTTTATTTTAACTGAGCCACAGCTGAGCCAACTGCATCACTGCATGTACTTGGGTGGGGGCTTGGCATGGAGCACAGTAGAGGGGGTAGAGAGTTTTGGTCTGCTTTAAATAGGTGGCTTTTCTGTTTTTTTATGGCTAATGGTAAAAATTCATATAAATATGCAGGATGGCAGGAGGAGGGGTCACTTATACACCTGGAATCCAGAAATATACTGCCATACTCGTTTTATTTTAATGTAAGGAAGAAGAATCAGGGGGATAGGTTGTGTCTCTCTTTGAGACACTCAAACCTGTCACCCCTGAATTTTATTTCTACCAGGAGAAGAAACCACAAGCTTGATGAGAGTTTTATTCAGTTTGGGTGTATAAATGACCCCTCCTCTCATTAGCCCATATGTTTAAATTAACTTTTAATACTCACAATATGGCGGTACACCTCCTTTAAAGAGCAATATCGGAGGCCCTCGTGTCCCCGCTGTATGAAACCCCTCTCCTATTTTCCTGATCTCCTTACATCTTCCTAAGCCCTTGCCATGTATTGGTGCTGCAGCGGCCTCCCCTACATACCTCTAGCACGTACCTGCACCAGGCCTTTCTGGATGGCTGGCATGGCACGCCCACAGCTAGAGATGAGCGAGATTACAGCTGGTGGTGTGCTTAGCTCCACTTGGCTCTACTAGCCACGTTCCATGGCACAGACACGGGCCTCTCACCCAATTAGCGCACTCGGTTTTGCTTGGCTGGGTAATTCTGTTGTTTTTGTTTAGTAAATATAAATCACTCTTTCCATTGACACTGGGGTGCAGACTAAATGTATTAAGATGTATGATATACTTTTCATACCTTACATCTAATGTTCCTTGAGGTCATGAGGCCATGTTGTATCCTTTAACAGACATAATAGCCTGACATGAACCTAGTATGCATACTTACATAACTAAAGCCCATAAACTACATATTCCAAGTATGTCACACACCCCGCTTCCACTATTCATGACATATGGGTTATGGTCCAGTAGAGGGCGAACTTCTGCAGAGATGAAAGCAAAAAAGAAGCCCCTCCCGGTCCATAAATACCTGGGACCTCCCACACATTCCCCAGTTCCTTCTCTGCAGGACGGCAAGCAAGTCAGAAGATGTCTGTGTCTCTTCCATGCAGGTAAGCCGGGCTTGTGCCCGGCCATTTTGCCTATTTCTGCCCGGACCTTTTTATATTAAAAGCCTATACTAGCCTCCCAGCCTTGGCTGCAGGTAAGGATAGACAACACCTTAATAGGTGTTCAGGGAGCTATGCTCCCGCGTGAGACCTCATATAAAGGGGGTAGGCGGTATCCGGGTTAGTGATCCCGGTAAGGATAGACAACACCTTAATAGGTGTTCAGGGAGCTATGCTCCCGCGTGAGACCTCATATAAAGGGGGTAGGCGGTATCCGGGTTAGTGATCCCGGTTTGGGATGCCCTGTCCCTTACTATCCCTTTCACCCCTGGTGCGGGATTCCTCTCCTTCCGGGTCCCCCTGTTACCCTCCAGCGGGGGGGGGGGGGGGGGGTGTTTTGCCTTCAATCCTTTTCTCTCTTTCACTCTCACTGTGTATGTGTGTTGTGCGCTTGGGTGCCTTTATTTCTCTTTTTTTGTGCCTTCACCTGAGGGCGCGCTGAACACACTGGAGAGCTTCTCCCCCTCAGGCCGTGGTGTGGAGGGGGCGGGGCCGGGCACTCGCGCGTTGCCGCGCCCCGCCCCCCCCCCTGCTGTTGGCACCGAATGTGGAGCCCAGCCTCCTGCTGGGAACCGCGTTTCTGGTAGTGTAGGAAGGGGGGCAGGGCCAGGCGCGGCTCGCGATCCGCGCTGCCCCGCCCCTTCTTCTCCCTCTCTCTCTCCCTCTGGATTGCGACGTGAGTGCCCTATTGGGCCCCCTTTATTCATCTAACTTTTGCAAGTGCTTCTTAGACAGGGGCAGCGCTGATCATTATGTCTTCTATGCTTATGCTTAGGTGTTCTCTTGTGAGTGTGTGTGTGTGTGCTAGTACTTATGGGCCCATCTGCTAAAAAAGGGGGTTCTCCCGGTCCTAGGGTCCCTAGCAGTAATTTGGGCACTTATAAATCCTCCCACTCAGGACTTCATCCCAGGTTGCTTAACAGCGTAATTCCCTCTGGTCATTGCGACTACCTTAAAATCACCATATGGAGGCTACACAGGATAACGGGTTCGGGCTCCCTTCGGGACAATCCCGGCCATGTATGGGTTGCGGGGTACCCCTTACAGGGGAGAATGTACTAATTTGCATACCATGTGCGCAACAGGACATAACGCAGCAGTCGGAATCCCAGGCGTCTGGGTCAGTGCCGCCCGTCTCATCTCCTACCCCACCCCGCATTATCCGTACCCCAAGTGACACTGTCATTAGTGGGAAGTCGCACTCGGATGTATGTGCTAGGCTGGCCAACCTCGAGAAAATTGTTTCTAGCTCAGTGGGCAGAAAGGCCCCTGCTAAGAAAAGGCATCTGTCACCGACTACGCGGTAATTGCTCAGAGGGCAGAAAGGCCCCTGCTAAGAAAAGGCATCTGTCACCGACTACGCCGGTAATTGATTTTGACTATTATGACTCCCATGACTGGGCTGATTTTTCCCCGCTTGAGGAGGGGGAATTGTTTGAGGAATCTGAGACTGAGGATCTGCAGTTCTTTGATTCTGATGCAGGGTAGGCGCTGGGGGATGCTGTGGATGCTCCCAAGGTCCTGGCTCATCTCTTAGAGGTTCTGGATATTTCCCCACCAGCTAAGGCCCCTCCGAATTTTTTTTGGGTTCTCTAAGCCCCTCTTGGAGTTCCCAAATCAGGATCATTTTGATAGCATGATTCTTAGAGAATGGGAGAAGCCGAGTCGGCTTCACGGCGTTCCTCAGGGATGGGATAGGAAGTATCCTTTTCCGGTTGACGCGGTGAAGCGTTGGTCTTCCCCTCCCTCTCCCCCCATCAGGGAGATCTTTTTTCTGGGCATGAATCTGGATACCAGTCAGGCCAGAGTGTTCCTACCTCAGCCAAATACGTTTTGTCTGCTATGGACGACACTA